>CP141148.1:13703056-14158513 GCA_035235625.1 Saururus chinensis
CT
Organism: Saururus chinensis; assembly: GCA_035235625.1. Lineage (NCBI taxonomy): Eukaryota > Viridiplantae > Streptophyta > Magnoliopsida > Piperales > Saururaceae > Saururus > Saururus chinensis. The sequence goes on from CP141148.1 coordinate 13,703,059, forward strand.
CCCCCTCACCCCCCTTCTGCTCCGCTCCAGGCAGAGACCCCAACCTCCCTTCCTTATTCTCCCTCCCCCCCCCTTTTTCTCCACTCCAGCTAGAGCTTCCCCCCTTCTTCTCCCCCGCCCCCTTCTCCTTCACTTCAGCTGGATCCCCGCAACCCCTCTCTCCTCCACTCCGAACGGAGTCCCGACCCCCTCCCTCTTCTTCTCTCCCCCCCTTTTGCTCCACTCTGGCCGAAGCCTTGCCCCCCACCCTTCGCTTCACTCCAGCCAGAGCCCTCCCTTCTTCTCTGCTCCTGCCGGTTTCAGCCGGAGCCCCTCCCCGCCCCAAGCCTCCCCCAGCCGCCCCCTCCTCGAAATCCCACCTGAGGTGGGATTTTGTTTTTAAAAAAAAATTCTATTAGCGTCACTTTCAGAAGCATCGCTAATATTTTTTAATTATTTTTTATTAGTTACGCATTTGAAAGCGTCACTAATAAATTTGTTATATTTAGAATTTTTATTAGCAACACTTTTAAAAGCGTCACTAATATTTTTTTAAGTTATTATTTTTGTTAATAGTGACGCTTTTAAAAGCGATTATTAATTTTTTTTAGTTTTTTTTTTAGTGACACAAACATAAGCATCACTAATATTTTTCAAAGATTTTATCAATATTTTTTAATATTGGCGACACATGTAAATAAGTTTCGCTATTAATTTACTATTTGTGACGTATAATAGGGTGTCGCAAAAAATTGTTATTAGCAACAAAAATATAAGTGTCACTAATACTGAACTATTAGTGACGCTTGTGGATATGCGTTGCTAATTCGCATTAGCGACTGGACTTTTATCGATGCATTTAGCAACACTTTTTAAGCTTTGCTAATAGACATTTGTGATGCTTTTATGACTATTAGTGATGCTTAAAAGTAGCGCTAATAGTGCCTTTTGTTGTAGTGTCACTTGGGTCAAGTCGTGTAGGCAGGTCCGGTTACAAAAATTAGATCCTTTGGTCAAAGTTATGTGTTTTTGCCTTCCGGAACCTCCAATTAGGATTTTGGGGTTTTGAATAGCAGAGTTAACTAGGTTAACCATGCAAACTAGCACTCGCAGCTTAAATTAGGACAGTTCCTGGCACCTACCCCTATTTGTCAAGGGATCAAATTTAAGCTCTTATCGTAATCCAGTTCATCTTATTGGCTCTAATTCCTCTCCCAAAATTTGATTATCAAAAGATAATTCATTCAAGTACTTTTGTGGTGTTACACACCTAACAATAAGGGTACCCACTTTCTCTATCGAAACAAAGGCTGGGGTATGGCTTTAGTGTAGAAAAAGTGTAGTGATATCATTTTTCTTTCCTATACGCCCAGCTTACCTAATAATTTTTCATGTTCTACACATTAGAGTTCCCATTGAGGAATATTTAAAGTGTTAACTTTACATCCATAAACACATTGAAACTATGCACTTGCCCCCATGCACCTAGGCCTTTTAGGTATTAGAACAATGGTCATATATGTCCTTGTTTTTTTCCCTTTTTGGTGAGAGTAAAAAAAAAAGGTCATCACCTGCACTTTGTTTAGCATCTTCAATAACATCAATATTTTACCACTTTTCACTTTTATATATAATTTAATAATTTTTTTTTACTAAACTAGCATGTGTAATTTAAAGTAAAGAAAAAATATATGATCTTGATGGAGGAGAAGAACCCATTTGGACTTTGGGCTAGGTGGCACACTACCCAGCCCTGTGTGCTTAGCTAGTGGACATGTAGCCAATCTAGACATAATCAGGACAGTTAGATTGAGCAATTTGCCAAAATGGCCAAGATACTTCATATTACACAAAATATCTCTCATTTCTACGTAATACACAAAATGACCCTATGCATATGCAAACTTCCACACATGGATGGAATTGTCTAAAATACTTCTTTCTTATTTCCTTCCTTTTATCTTCACTAAGCCATTGTTTCTCATTTCTAGCACCACTCGCTACGACTCTGCAACCTCCACCACTAGCTCCCCCATCTTTGTCATCCACTCCTACCAACTTCGTTGTCTTCTCCACTGGTTCTGCTTCATTTGATTTCATCTTCACCTCTACCACCATTGCCTTCTCCTCCTCCCCTCTTTTGCCACCACCACCTCCTCCTCTTCCTCTCCTCCCCCTCCTCCTTCTCCTCATCTTCATCCTCCCTCCATCCTCTCCTCTCTCTCCTCGTCTCTCCTCCTCTCTATCCTCCTCCACATTTCCTCCTTGGTCGCCCTCCCTTCCTCCCTCCCTGAATCTGACAAGGTCGATCACAAACTAGCTGGCAAAGCTATTAAGAATTTATCTTTTCTCTACAAGCTCAAATCTCAAAAAAATAAACCAATAAACATGTTAAATTATTCAAAACCAAGAGTAGGTTTTATTTTTACTTGAATCTAAGCTTTTTTTGAGACTAACCCAAACCCGTATTGACAGTTGATAGTCAACAATTATATTTATTGCAATTAAGAAGATATAAGACAACATTATGAGTGGAAAAATCTCCCTAACTATTTACAATGAACTAACAAACTAAATAGATAAAATAAAAAATAAAATATGATTTAAACACGTCACTATCTAATGTTAGCTATTGGTTGTCTCGATTGTCGACGATAGTTGTCAAGTGTCCCAACTGTGGAGTGTCACGCATCAATAAAATGTTTCTAATGCCGGAGAAGAAGATTCTCATAACCGGCGCCTGAGACCACCTTGGTCTCTAGCACTAGACATTATGGCAGATGACAACCTGGATATTGACAACCAACAGTTGGCAATCGCATGTTTAAATTTTGTTTTGTTTTATTTTTTATTTTATTTATTTAGTTTTTTAATATAATATCTCTATTTTTTTCCTTTTCAATTGTATAAATTTGTTTGTTTGTCAATTTGATTTGATTTTCTAGGGGTAATGAGTTAGATTATTTATAAATTTTTTAAGGTTTAATTTTATTTTAGTTTAGAGTATTAGTGACAAGCTTAATTCACCCAATTTCTACCTATTTAAAAGTATTTTCTTTCTACTTTCTCTTTGTCAAATGAGCGGCCTCATCGTGGGATTCACGTCCGTGTGGGATGGTATGCTACCAATTTCGGCTGCTAACCTTCTTTTGATTAGTCTAAGTGGGCTTGGTTATGATTAAATTCATTTTTGAGTCAAGGGTGGACTTGAATGGTCACTTAGGGACTTTTCACCTATTTTCTAGCCCAACAATTCAATTCTCAGCCCACAAGCCTTAGTATAAAAAGAATAATCATAGTCATTTGCCAAATGGGGAAAGGCTAAGAATAGGAGGAAGGCTAAGCTCTACCCCCATTACCGAAAGGAGAAACCTTTCTTAAGGTAAGGTTTTCTCCCTTAATCTTCTGATTTTTTCTTAATCATCTCAATTTTCACTTCTCCTATATGTATTCTTAGTTTCCTTCCATCAAATGCATGTTTTAATTCTAATTTAGAAAACTAATTAGGTATTTTTATTTTTAATTTAACTAAGTTTTGAATCTATCATTTTCTATGTTGATTTAAGTCTACAAATTATTATTTTTAGGACTAACCAAAAGCCCTAATTTTTTTATAAGATTTCTTACGGTTAAAGCTCATTTAAAGGATTCACAAGCTTGATAGAGGTGAGGGGTTTTCTTTCTAAGAGGTTTTCTTACTTGAAATGTCATTATTGTAGGTTTATTTGAGCTTTTAATTCATCTTGTTGTGTAACAGTAATTTATTAAAAATATGTGATTTATAGTTATTTTTGTGCATTTAAGCATGAAAAATGTTAGATCTATCATGTTTTTAGGCTTGGGTAATTATTATATGAAGTTTCATGGAGTTTTGGGAATTTTTATTAATTTTTAGAAGAATTTTGGTTCGGTTTTGTGAGGTAGAAGACTATTGTTTTGATAGTTATGTTCTGACCATTTAATTGCCCTTTGGGCTGATCAAACAGGTAGTCATTCGAACATGATGGTAGGCCGTTGAAACGGCCAACCATTCAAATGGGCCGCCAAAATATTCAAATGGACAATTAGCTCACTATTTTGGATTTATGACTATGTGTTAGATACGTTTACTTTGTTTTTTTTTCTCAAAAGTTTTTTTGGGAATATATTATCATGTCTAGATTATATTCCTATTTTTTTAGATTTTTGTAGAATAATACATATTATATTTTTTGGAATACATGCTATATAGTAAAATAACTCTATGTTTCCGTGTTTAGAAGCATGTTTATGGATGAAAATATATGATTTTTGGTTACTTATTTTTATAATGGATTGATATTTGTGTTATGAGTATTCCATAAAAATTGCAAATTTTTTAGAGCACGATAAGTTAATGACATAGTCATAAATGTGAAGGTCGACAATTCTGGTAGAACTAAACAGTCTCATTTATTAAATCACAAAAAATATTTTTCGTACTTATTTTCATATGATATTTATTTATATTATAAATATGACCATGATGTAGGTCTCTCTAATTTTCATGTTAATTAGAGTTTATTTTATATTTTTTCTAAAATGTATAAGTTACGTGTTGTGATTATGGTAAACATCTTCTTAACCTAGCATGGGATAAATGAGTATATGTGTAAAATTTAAGTATAATTTTAATAATTTCTTTATATTTACTCCATAATTCCAATAGATTATGATGAAGATATAATACTGCCAAAGGTTTGTTCAATGAAAGTCCACTCATTAGATATACAAGTGTATAGATTTTTTATTTTGATCTATCTGGTCGAAACACCTTTTCTCTTATCATGCATCAAATGAAATCTGAGGCACTAACTGAGATGACAAAGCTTATTTATTTTAAAAACAGGTTATTATGATTAATGTAATGTTAAATTTATATGTTATTATGAGTAGTTTATTAAGGATGAAAGGTAGAGTTTGATGTGTTGTCTTTTTTGTTGTTGGTTCAACATATATTGTCTTGTACTTCGGTTTTACACGGAAATGAATTCCTTGTTTTGGCATTAGTTTAAGTGTTGGGATAAGTGTAGTCCATTTTAAAAAATTTGACTATGAATATTCCTCCTGCAACATTCTTTTAATGCTTTCTTTAACATTTTGTGATTTTTCTTCTACATCATTAATATATATCACTTATTAATGTTTATAACAATGTTTAAAATATATTTGGAAGAATCTATTAGAGAATATATACTGAGAAAATATTGTTATTAAGGATTCTAAGCATTTCATGTTATGAGCTGAGATGGAAAGTTGGTTATAAGAGTCCATTGCCTATACAACTAGTAATCGTTTTTGGTCTTTGTCATTTGCTAAAATATGAATTCATGTAAAGTTCTAAGTTTCAGTCAATTTTCAAGTTACGTGATACGTGAATGGTGGAAAACCTAATCTTATATGATTACTTGTTGTGGTTTTGTGATTGTTCAATCATGTAATGATAACTTTACATGTTGCAGTGCCAATCCTTTATTGATGAATTATCAGCTTCCCATTCAACAGATTTGCAGCAGCGTGCTTACGAATTGCAGGCATTGTTGCATCTTGATCCTCAAGCTGTGGAAAATGTAATGCCAACTGATGCTAGATGTGAAGACATTGAGGTCAGCTAGCAGCTGCTTTTACCTCTATATATGGTTTTCATTGATTTCGTTTCTTTTGCTGGTTGACAAATTTATCTTAATCCAACTAGTTTTTCGGTGAAAAATGATTAATAATTTAAAAAGTAGGCATGTGTGATAGGAACCATATTTAGGAATATATAGGATTGTTTGTTATAACGTGTACAATGTTGGAGCTTATTTTAATTAATAAGAATTGAGGAATTTGTTTAATATTAGATATGAGGAAGGGAGCTGGATGTAATAATCTCAATTTCTATGTCCATTTATATAAATTTGATGAATGAACAAATTATTAACTCGGCAATGGGAACTTTTGTTGGGCTTAGGTGGAGGCAACTCCTGTTTAAAACAAAGCATCTTGGGAAGATGTTACCCTCAAAGCTGACACACTAGACCTAATCTTAAATTTCTCCTCTTTTTCCAATATTCATTTGAATCTCTTGTTGGATTTCGGCAGGTTCTTGTCGGCACTTTCACTTTCCTTTTTATATATAAATGTGTAGATGGAAATGCTACTTATACGCCCATCAGCCTGCTCACCACCTATGGCCGTTTCATGGTCATGGACCAACAGTCAGTTCTGAGGGCCCATGTAGGTGACAAGCACTGAGTTCTCAGCCATGGGCAAGAGCATGTAGTAACACTTGTGATCGTGTTACATGCATTTATGATTAATCTTGATTCTGTCATTGGCCTTTGGAAGGGTTGTTTGAAAGAAGAAAACTGCTATCATGCATAGGTGGTGGAGAGATTGAACGTACTTAATTTGGCTTCTTTGCTTTCTTTTTCACACACAGAATGTGCCACAGGACATGGATTCGGCCCTGGGACCTCTCCAACGACAGGGAGAGGTCAAACAAGTGAACTACTTGCTCTGTTGGCTAATTTCTTTGATGTTCTGGTGCTACATTTTAGGACCTGGATCTTAGGATGTCTAAATATGTCCCCAATAAACGCCAACCTCTCCATCGATAGGGAGAGGTCGAACAAGTACACTTACTCTGTTGGCCATTTCTTTACTATTCTGCATCCCCGATAAACACCAATCTATCCATCAACAGGGAGAGGTCGAACAAGTGCACCACCACTTGCTCTGTTGGCTCACACAACAACCTGGATTTGACCCTGAGACCTCTCCATCGACATGGAGTGGTCGAACGAGTGCACCACTTGCTCTGTTGGCAATTTCTTTGCTGTTCTGGGGCTGGATTTTTGGATGTCTTAAAAAATGTCCCCGATAAACACCAATATCTCTCAGCTTCATTATTTCTTAGCATTATGAGAGCTAAATGAGGGATTTGTCTGAAACCTACTCTAGCTGGAAGCTGTTTTCTTAGAATTTTCAAAACCCCAGCTTTGCCAATATTTCCCAGACATTAATGTTTTACGAATGTGCTAGTTACACTAACCTTTTCTAGGATGCTTACATGATAAGAACTTACTTTGCATACTTACTGAAGAGCCAAATATATCTTACAGGATTGTGAAAGTACCTATTTGGTGGTACTTTACAGAGTTGAGATGCTCTTCTTTCTTTTTATATTTTGTTTTAGAAAATATTTGACATTTTAGGCATGATGTTTGCTTTCACCTTTAAAAAGTTATTTTTTTATCCTCCTGAAAATTTTGTTGCAAGTCAAGATTTAAGTTCAAAGGGTAAAATTAAATGCATACGCGAGCCCAGTATTTGTCTCTGCAGAGAGGATGTGATTTTGCTGTGAAGTGTATGTAATAGTTGTAGAAGGGCACTTTCATTTGTATTATAATTTTATTGACAAGCTTATAATTGCAAATTTTTATGCTTGGGTAGAGTAGAATGTTACAACTATAGTTGTAAATATATACAATTAAATTATCACTTTATTATATTGTTATCTGACCAAATTGAGAAAAATAAGAATTCCTATTCACACTGTACATTTAGTGTTGTCTAAATATACCCTTAATTAGCGTTTTTCCTTTTAATGTGCAGGTGGACAAAAGCCTGTCATTTCTTAACACGTTTGTGGAGAAATCGCTTGAGAAAGGTTCTCGGCCCTATCTACCTGAGAATGAAAGATCTGGTATGATAAATATGAGCAACTTCAGGAACCAAGATCAACTTGAGCCATCTACTCATTCTCTCAGATTTGAGGCATATGAGCTTCCAAAGCCGTCTGTTCCAACAAGCCCTACTGAATCACTTGTACCTTCAAATGATCTTATATCCATACCTTTACCCAGTTCATCTTTGATAATCCAGCAACGTGCACAAGTTCCATCTCTATCTGATCCTGTGCCCACATAACTTGGTGTTAAACTTAGATTGGATGGTGTTCAAAAGCAATGGGGCAGACACATGTATTCTTCTCCTGCATAATCTTCTGATTCTAGTGTCCCGAAAACTGATAATGGGAATACACATATTGATGAGCCTGTAAGAACAAGTTCACTGGTGCGGGATATCTCTTATTCCCACAAGCAACTGGTTGAAATTTCTGCTGAGAAACAAAAAGTGGCTGCTTCCTTATTTGGTGGCAGCTCATCAAAATCATGATTAATTATAAATACTTGGACAAGTTACATTAATTATATATGAACTATATTTCACAAATTTTAGCTCAAATATGAACACAACCATGTGTGTGTGTGTGTGTATATATATATATATATATATATATTATTCGTGCTTATATGATTTTATTTGTTACAAATAAATCATGTTTCATGTATATTAGGATTAATTAGTGTATGTTTAGCTATGTTTGCATTCATTAAACATTACTCACGTATATATCATGTCACATGCATTATGAGAATGACTTGTAAGCACTCGTGTTTAACAATGATTAATGGATTGGATATCGTAGTTTTCCATATTAGCAACATCAGAGCTTTATCGAATCAATTTTATATCTAAAATGACAAGGTTTTACATCCATTAGACGGGGTTTTATGTTCCTTTGAGGATAAGTTTCCTTCCTAAGTGATAAGAAATAATACTATAATGAGTCAAATTAATGAGTCGTGGACTTGAGAATCCAGGCCGGTTTATCTATATGCACCGACTTGCCAGGGGTTACTTTCCCCGTTATGATTTACCCAAACTGTACTAGTTTTTCTTTCTAGGAATTCAGACGTCCTTGTTAGGATTTCCAACGCGAGTGGGTTAATTTGCTTGTACATTAGATAGGATAAACAGGATTATTTTCTCTATTGTGAGATATTCACCAGATTGTTTATACTTATATATGGATTATAATGTTCATTAACATAACTTGTGTAGGGTTAATGATGCTTATGTTACACATGATACATATGGAACGATTACACTTGAACATACATCATGGAATGTGGTTTGATACACTTGATTATAGAGGGTCAATATAAATGTTGATACCTACTTCATGCAGGATGTGAATGAACCATTAAAGTTAAATGATTACATAAGTATGTTATTATGAATGAACCTATGATGAACAATGTAACAACCCATTTTTTTAGTTATGACTAACCCAAGGGGTTAGGGGTAATTCTATAATTTTATATAAGTGTTAGGGTGTTTGAAGAGATGAAATCCTAATATATGGGTAGAGCTCGAAGTAATGAACGCAATGAATTAAAGAACACATGCAACAGAGGTCAAGAGCGATAATTATGATATCCGAAAGTGTACCCACTTGAAAAATGTGGGATGCCCTACCTATGTATTGTCTAGTTTCAAAAGACTTGTCAATACAAGTCCATTAGTACCAAGAATGCACGATTCCGACTTCAGGGTAGAAAATTATCTCGTTTTGAAATTTAGATATTTTGGGATTAAATTATTATGGGAAAAATATTTAAAAATAAAAAAGGACAAAATAGCAAACATCAACGGCTGACACCAGCGTGGCCGTCAGTCGTGTTGCCCAACGCGTGGTGCGGGGACCACGGGCCTGTGTAATTGTGGGTCATCCCGCCTGTCCGCATAATGTGGACTTGCTCCTGCGCAACACGTGGGAGCCATGCATTGCAGGCTAGGACCCACGCAATTCTCAACGCGACTATGCACAGTGTGTGGCCAGCGCATCGCATACGCGTCTGATGTATGGCACGTGCGTCAATGGTCCATTTCATACGCTTTCGGGCATTTCCACTATAAATTAGAATCCCATTCAACCTCTAGTGGAGTTTTTCAGCTTGTTCTGAGTCCTTTTCATCTGTTCAAAAAGCATTCCCAGCTAATTCAAGGGTGATCTATATAATAGCATGGTTCATTCCTCAAGTTGGCATCCCTAGAAGGGGGAAACACCGGGGGCAAGAGGAGGCTCTGTCCACCACCAAAGTGCCCCAAAGAGAGAGAAACAGCCCAGAGAAAGAGGTAGTCAAATCCTTAATTACTGGTCTGCATTGAGAGAAGTGGCCCTGAGTAGGGGAAGCCCTTCGTCTTCCATTGAAGGGCTACACAGTATGAGAAACATCCCCGAGTAAGGGGAAGTTCTATCTGCCACCTATAGGCGCAGTATGTGTAAAGTCTCCAGGAATTGGGAGGAACGGCGCGGGGCAAGGGTAGGCCCTGTCTGCCACCCTTGTACCCCAAAGAGAGAGAAGCAGCCTAGAGAAAGAAGAGGCTTTGTCCTCCATCATCAGGCTGTATCGAGAGGGGAGGCTCTGTCCTCCACCGAAGGGCCACATAGTGTGAGAAACGTCCCAGAGTAAGGGGAGGTTCTGTCTGCATCCTACATGTATGGGAAGTGTAAAGTGTCTCCGGGTAAGAGGAAGTTCTGTCTATCGCCTTTGAGCATAAACGAGTGAGAAGAGGTCTGGGAAAGGGGAGTGTATGCTTGTCGCCTTCGGGCAAAATGTGATAAACATGCTAGAGCTAGAGAGGCTTCGTTTGTAGTCTCCGAACCTGAAGGGGAGGATTTCTTGAAGGAGGGAGTAATTCTGAACGCCACTACTTCTCAGGATATCAAGGGAGTAAGCGTTTCTGACCTTTCGATTTAATATATTTATATGAATGCATGTGTTATACGTTATGCTATGATCTAATTTGTTTTGATATGCTTTGATGTAATCTGTTCTGCTCTGTGGTAGAGCAAGATGTGTGATTATGTTAGTACAATGTTGTGCTATGTGGTAGAGCATGATGTGTGATTGCGTTAGTGTTGTGCTCCACTCTGAGGTAGAGCGAGTGTGTGTTTATGCTGATTTAGTGGCTTCTGTTTGACTCTAATGATTTATGAGTTTTCATATGACTCTGATTAAATATTCAGATATATGTATTTTGATGTATGTATTTTTGTGATATCTGTTGCATATAATAGCCATTAGGAAAAACTATGTTCAGATCTGATCGTATTGGATTAACATCATAAATGTTATCTAATACATACGTAGGCAACCAACAACAAGGTAATGTTGGCCCGGTCCAATTTTGATATATAATTAGGTTTGTTCTGGCCTACACACAACGAAGCACTAAAGTTTCGTAGTGCGTAGAGGAACGATACAACTCTCACCATCGGTCTCCGCTGCTCTTGGTTTGGTTTTAATTTTTGAGAACTCGGAGTATGGGTTACCGATTGTGAACCCTTGACTCGGGTCAGATTTTGGGTCAGGGCATTACACTTAGGTGGTGTGAATGTGTATATAAAATGTGATTTATCTCATGATGCGCAGGTATAAAGAATGAATATGTGATGCATGTTTAAATTAACTTTTATAGGAAAAATAAATGTGGTGTTATCATGAGCTTATGTTTCATTTTAAAAACCTTATTGAGCTAAGCTCACCCCTCTTTTGTTTGTGGTTTTGCTTTGGGGTTATGTGTTGTGTCCTACAGGTTCTCCAAATGGTCTTTATGTAAATGCTTAGGTTGTTTTAAACTTGTCATGTGATATGATGATATTAGACTTGACTTTATTTCATACTTTGGGCAGCCTATGATGGAGACTATGTTCATTATAGATTTTTGTGGGTGTGATGTGGGACTAAGATAGTTAATTAATCTCTTTTACCTTTCATTATTTACTTTTGTACAAAAGGCACGTGTTGAATACCTCGATGAGAACCCAGGATGGGTTAGTCTTTCGCTTTGTCGCACTGTGTCTCACCACTCTAAACTGGGCTCAGGTCAAAGGGGTGTGGCAGGGGCGTGATAGTTGAGATAATTCATTGTAAATATTTAGGGAGATATTGTGACTCATAATGTTGTCTTCTATCCCCTTATTGCAATAAATCCGATTGTTGACTATCAACTGTAAATTGTTAACTATCAACTATCATTACAAGGTTTGGGTCAGCATTAAAAAAACTCATAATTAAATAAAAACAAAACTCTCTCTTGGTTTTAGTAGTTTAACATATTAATGGGTTCTTTTTTAAGATTTGGGCTTGTAGTAAAAAAATAAATTCTTAATAGCTAACTCCGCCAGCTAGTTTGTGACCAGTCTAATTGGATCCCGAGAGGGAAAAACAGAAGGTAATTGAGGTAGAAAAGGGGAGGAGAATAAAAAGGAGGAGGAGAGGAGGGAGGAAGGAGGCGGAGGGGAGGAAGAAATAGAAGAGGAGTAGGAAGGAGGTGGTGGTGGCAAAAGAGGGGAGGAAGAGAAGGTGATAGTGGAGGATGAGGTAAAGATGAAGTCGAATAAAGCATAGTCAGTGGAGAAAATGACAAAGGTAGCAATAGAATCAAAGTGGAGGTCATAAAGCTGGTGGCAAAATCAAAACCGGAGGTGCTAAAAATGAGAAAGAGTGGGTTGGTGAAGTTAAAATGAAGAAAATGTGAAATAGGTATTTTAGACAATTTCAGCCACACGTGTGAAGATTTTCATATACATAGGGTCATTTTCTAATATTACATAAAAACAAAAAATATTTAATGTAATAAGTTATATCCTAGTACTATTTTTGGTAAATTCATCAGTTAGATATCTCTCCCTGTTTTGGGAGATGCTCAAGGCTCAAATTCTATTAGCATACTATATGTAAGGGATACTAAAACCCTACATCACTTTTTTTCTAATAAAACTTTACATCACTTGACAATAAGAAGACTTTTATCTGTTCGGTCAAAGAAAAAAAAATTTGTAATACACGACCCAACAACCCACACGGGGGCGTTGGGCAGTTTTATCGTCCACATTTCCATTGGCTCACTGCAAGGCACACCCTAACTGGCTAGCCTGGACCATCTCTGCCAATGTCTTGCACACGAAGGCGACTTTTTGTTGGCTTGCTGCAGTAGGACTTGCATTTCTGGTGCAACTGCTTCTGGCAGATGACAAACTTAGGAAACACAAGCTGCATGCGGTGGATACCTAATGGGATAAACTTTCAACTTGATGGAGACTTGGAGTCAAGTGATAGAAGAATACTGAATTTCTCTCAAAGCTTGAGGAAACCAAGTGGAAATTGTCACAGCCAAGCACGCTAGTTGATTTAACCAAGCTTTCCAGTTCATTCGAGTCATATCTGTAGTATGGCAATGCCCCCACAAAAAAATGCAAGATGTTTCCCATTGTGCTCCATATCCCTGAGTTGGTGATACAGATTTTTTTCTTAGAAAAATTTCTCGTTTACCCAATCCACCCCGGCAATCTTTTTCATCAGCATCGCTTCATTTCCTCTATAAGTTAGAATATTAATGATGTAAAAGTAAGTGTGCTTTTATCCCTGTTTTTCACGTCTTTAAACAAACCATAGCTTTTCCCATTGAACCCGTCTAGCCTGTCCAGTTGTGACGGACCTGCTCGTAGAATAGGCGTTTGTGCAACACTTTGCGCACAACAAGTAAGACTTAGGAATGGGCAAATGGTTGTCATAGGAGGATGCATTGCACAACTTATACTGGGTATTTTTCTGTGTTAATAAAATGGCCACCAAAGTTGTTGTACAAGCATGCTCACATTTTCAATCATGAAAAAGGAAAATATAATAAAATAAAAATAAATATTATTAAATAAAGTAAAGTGGCAATTGGTGGGGTGGCTGGAACAAATTCAGTGACAAGTTGCATAGGTGAGGTTTTTTCTTGCATGGATGCCTCTAGGGGCAGAGCCAGGAATTTTGCAGAGGTAGGACAAATGATTTTGTTTTGAAAATTTATCAAAACAAATGATATGAGGGAAAAGTTAACATAGGCTTGGACACATGTTGGAACTATGTGCAGTGTGCTTATGCGCATTGCACACCGTTGAATCAAGATCGAAGGATGTGCAGTGATTCAGGGGTTGCTCCTTGTATTACGTGGTTTGCATGGTTAAAATCATGTGGACCAAATGTGTCGGCCTATGTGCATACTAACCGGACTTATTATAAAATAATTTTAAATATTTAATAATATCATAGAAATAATTTTGATCCAGTAGCATATTTGTGCTCGAGGCATAAAAGATAAATAGTATTTTAGTGAAAATAAAAAACAAACAATGCCAATAATATAACTAAAGTTGCAAACACTAGATTAGCGACAAATGCATTTATTTACATTTATAATGCATATTTCTAAAATAAAAGTGAATACATTTTTAATAATGAAACAAGAATTAGGTCATAAATGAATAAATAAGCAACCCATACTGCAAGTACATATGATTTCAATACAAATACTTTTTAAAAAAATGAATTCCTTTTCATTAATAAAAAAATACAAAAATACTGAGGAATGTCTACTAAAAATTTCACACACAAGGTTTCATTTATGACTTGAGTAGGATGACCGACTCTACTTAACAAAGCTTTTTCTAAGAAACTTTAGCCCAATATAATGAAGCATTGAGTTGGGTAAATTTTAACACAATACTTATAATCACATTAAGGTTCTCATTTATTAAGATGGGGCAATTGCCCCACCTTGGCTCTGCTAGCAGCTGCGAATGCTTTTTTCGGCGTTGATAAAAATAGAGGTTAAATCACCACTAGTGATCCCCCCTCCCCCCCTCCAAAGGCCAGGAAGGAGGGAAGAAGGTAGTGTTGAACCATGATATGAATTCAATCATATATGATCCACCTTGCCAGAAGGGGTTCACTAGGTCAAAGATCATGAGGGTGGTCACGTCAACTCCACTTGCACTTCAATGTATGTTTTTTTTAAGAACTACATCATCTTAATACACATTCACTAAGCATGGTTAGGTTTTGGCTTGTGCACCTTGTGGGGCCCAACCTTTTATTAGCGTACACATAGTGGGGCCTACATGGATAGTTGAGGGGTCAACCCTATCGCACGCATGGGCATATGCAAGACCTTAAGTACATTCCCAAGTAGGGTTGTCAACATGTATGGGTCGGGTAAGACTTTGCCCACATCCATACCCTTTTCCCAAAATATTACTCATACCTTACCTATTATCTATTTTCCTTATTGTGCATACCCTACCCATTACGCATTACCCATCGGGCTTATGCATCATTGATCTCATGGATGGACTCCCATGTGCTCCTACTTTGGGTACATTTTCAATAAGGAGCATAAAAAAATACTTCCTAGTACGAGTTGGAAGCAAGGCTAGGGCTATTATAGGGAAGAAGGAGAGGATGGAAAAAGGAAAGAACAAGGAGAGGGAATTTTAGCCCTTGGGTGAAGATCAACGGTTCACTCCCTATCAGCACAAGACGCCTAGCTTGCACTAGTAGCTTGGGAGAGTTACATGATACTCAGCTCTCTTCCGTAAAGAGTGTCTAGATTGTAAAATAGATAAAATTTAAGAAAAAATTAGGCCCACAACTAAGGATTTTGACAAGCCTAAGTATCATCGAACTTTAGACTTTTCAAGCTTAAACTTGAAACTTTAATTTTGAGCTTGAGTTAAGCTTGAGTCAAATTATTTTACCTTATGATCATTTTTTAGTTTTGTAATTAGTAGCTTATAGGAATTTAGAGAAAAATTATTGATACAAACACCTTAAAAAAATTATGCAATATGTTAGGATTAAAAAACCAAATAAACTAATTTTAGTTGATTTTAATTTTTTTTTATTTTAAACTATTAATGCATGATGAAAAGAATAAAGTTTTATATAAGATAGTTTCAATTCTCATTATATATTTTATTTACTTTCTCTAACGAAAAGCATGAGGTAATTGTACATAAAAAAGTGAAAAATAATGTATTTGATAGAATGAGTTAAAACACATAAAATCAATATATACTATAATATATGCATGTATCTATTTGAAAAAATAATCATACATAATGTGCATTTAAGTTTCTCTTGAGCTTTAAGTCCAGCCGAGACAAACACATAAATACTTAAACTTTGGCTTGATTAACTTCAAGTTCAAGCTTGAACGTAATTCGAGTCAAGTTGAACAAGCGCCAAATCAAGCCTTTCAAATTTGCTTTTAACACCCCTACCCACAACTAAACATTTATAAAAAGTACAATTTTTACTTTTTTAAAACGTCTCTTAAGAACGAAGTGGGCAAAGCCGACAGTCTTTATAAGACAAAAATTTCCAAACTCAAAACACTCGGGACGGAAGACGTATAAAACCACAATGACCATTTTTCTTCTTGTCTTCCCCACGAAAAATCCTAGTAAGAGAAGAACCTGATCTCTAACCTTTTCCTTCCAAAAACAACTCTCATTGAGTGCTTGGTGCATAATTGTGATTGTGATTCGCCAACAATCAATAACAAACAACGTGGTCAATTAGCGTAGTCCCTTTCCTGAGTTCTATGGTCTTGACCTTAGGTATGCCACTCTGGTAGGAAATTTTGAAAATCTAGACACCCTCACCCGACCCGGTGGAATAATTAATCTCACTGAAGAACGCCTCTTTTAACAATTTTCACACCAGTTATAAACGTGAAAACCGTAGTGATAATTGGGAAAAAATATCGTCACTTGGTATCTTCATGACCTCAAAACCAACAAAAACGTTCAGATACTTTCTGAATTCAGAATGGTGCAGCAATTGACCTTAAAAGCGACAGAAACCTGAATCACGACCCACAAATACAATAGACACCATTAAGTATGCAAGATTATAAGCAATGGCTGGTGTGCCCTCAATCCTGCAAGTTCTCCATAGTCAAAGCAGCTCAATTAAATTGCCGTGGGGCAAACATATATGCTGCCAACACTGGTTAACCACAGCTTCAAAACCATGCCAGCTTCATTCTGTTTCTGCAGGGTGGCGATCTCCATTTATATCTCCTCGGTAAAATTAACTGCCAGATCCCAGTAGTGGCCAACACCAGCGTCCGAGAACACTTTTTTTGCAGCAGCTTCAGTTCTACACTGGTGTACAAGAAACCTGTTGAAGCTAGGTCTGGCAATGCTTCCTTGCCACACCAACACACACTTGTTAACAGGGGTACCTTCTTCCTTTTCTTCCTCATCATCCTCATTGTTGACTGCAGCAGGCCAGTTGATTCGCTTGAGCATAAGCTTACCATACCTCTTAATAGATTTGCTCCCACCTTCAACAACTACAACACTAATACCTTCAGTTAGCACAGCACACCCAGTAAGCCTATTCTCTTGGGCATTCACATCAACCTTGAACCGAGTCTGTGGATGTGAGAGATCATTAATCTTGTAGACAGAAACTAGAGTCTCAAGTGTCCTGGAATCATCAAACAGTTTCCTCTCCTTTTTCTCTCGCCGCTCTGCGGGAGTTAGCTTACGTGCAATATTTCTATCAACATGTGCTTGTTCACGCTCAGTGGCTGCAGTGCGAATTTCCATTTCAAGTCGTGTGGGGTCTTGAGTAGCTTCAGACCCAAGTACCTTCATAAGATTGCTCATCCTTATCTTTGGCTTTGGAGGCTCTATCAGTCCCTGCCTTATCATCTCTTGCCTGTCTTTTTCCTTTGCGAGGCGCCTCTGTGTTCTAAGTTTTTTCTGCTCCTTCTTGGTAAGCTTAAGAGGTTGTGGGGGTGGTGGAGCTGGTTCAGCAGGAGGTTCTATAGGAAGAGGATGCTCAACATAAAATGTGATTTTCTCCATCTTCAGTGCATCCTCAGTTGCATTTTCAGCAAAGTTAGGGTAGGCTCCAGATAGTAAAAGTGAAGAGTCCCTGTAAAAAGAAAGCAGACTATAAATAGCAGACAAAGTTAAGTGACAGAAGACTGCCAACTTAACAGACTTGCCAAGCATTTTTCCAACATAAGAAAATACACAGAAAAAGAAGGCTGGGGAGAAGTCACAAGCCACAAATCATAAGCCACAACTAGATTACCCAACCTATTAGCAAATACGATGAGCATAATAATTCAATAAAACAAATTTGGCCCAAGAGAAATCTGGATCATCCGATAAAACCCAGAGTATAATCATGCAGAAATATTTTCAAGTGGGTGCCCGACAGAATGTCATCCAAATGGGTCATATGTTATTTGGTACGTAATAAACAAAAACATTACGCACCACCACTCAACTTCAGGAATTGGGTCTTTTGGCTTTTCTTTAGTGATGACTCTTTCAGAAACCTCAATCAAATTTGGATTGATGTCCGCAAGCTCCGCCTTAGCCTTTGCCAGTTGTGCCTGCTTTGTCTTTAGTTCCTTAGCATGTGCTTCCCCAAATTGACTCTGTAACATCATAGACACAAATGTTACATAAAAGCAAAGGGCTAAAAAACAAAGTACTTGCATGAACACTACAATACAATACACATCATACCTTAAATCTAATTATTTCAGCTTGTTTTGACCATCTTCCTTCCTCCACAAATTGAAAGCTCATCCGTTTTGGCCTTAAGAGCTTTGTCTTATTCACACCCATCCTAAGATCAAAATGTGGATTTTCTTCAGCATCAGCATCCAAGTCAGGCTTCAAAATTTGAAACGCTTCCTTCTTTTGTTTGTTAATGTTCACCTTTTGTGAAAAGAAACAACCGAACTAAGTTGAATGATCAGAACACATAATAAAAAAATAAAAATTCAAGTCTAACAAACCTTCAATGTGCTCAGATTGGCTGGCTTTGCCACATTAATCACGTTTCCATGTTCATCTATTTCTCTTCCAAGTGCATCAAGACGAAGAACAGGAACCTTGGAAGGTTTCTGCTGGGTAGCCAAATCCGGGGTAGGACGTCCAGGAAACAAATTAATAAGAGGACCAAATTCTGGATCCTGCCTGAAGCCCATCTTAGCAGCAAGCGCCTGAGCACGTTTTACAGCTTCAAGATTAGGTAAATTTGCAAGACCAGTAAGAGGATCAGCACTATTAGCAGGAGGCATTGCAGAGGCTGCTGCCCCAACGGGTAAAGTACTAGAGCTTGCTGGCACTGAAGAAGAAACTTTCGGCCCTTCATTGCTAACCTGTGGATTACCATCTGCACTAGAGCTAGCAGATTTGTTCAACTAACAGAAGGTGAAGGGGAAAGAGGTCAGTAAGGATCCTCAAAGTAAAAGAAAATCAAAATTGTAACTCCACTATAGCTTACCAAAGGAAACTTCTTCAACTTCTCAGATAATTCTTTTTGCATCTGTAAAGCTTTTTTAGCTTTTGCTAAGGCATCAAGAGACAGATTCCCACTCTTGCCAGCAGCTGATGAAGGTGATGTCCCATCTGTAATACTGGATTTTCCAGGAACCTCATGAGATCTGGTAACACTAACTCCCTTATTTTCATTGTTGCTAGAAATTGAAGATACCTTGGTAGGAAGGGGATAGTTGGATGCAGGAGCGCTATTCTCAGGCACAACATTGGATGCCTTATTGAGTGGTTCCATCGCATAGCCCTGAAATAATTTAGGCATGTGCAAAGGTCACACAGATAATCTTTGGATATTCAAAAAGGATATCTGCTCAAGTATCTCTGACAGATCAGACACCCAACATAGACAGCAGATAAATCAAAGCCAAAGTACTATAAAATGATATTAAGTACAGAAGCTCGGAAATCATAGAGAATTATAGAAAGATTATAGTACCAAGACGTTATGCTAAGAAAGAAAAATTGATACTCCCATTGGCCTTAACTATATGGATAAAGGTGCTGATTATAATATGGCAATAATGACCATGAACTTTGTTACTTCATCACTTAGTGGAATCACAGACGGACCCCCATAGCTAAAATCAACTGAAAATCAGGAGTGCCTTTCCATAATTCACAGAGCATAGTTAAAACCACACTAACTAACGGGATCAAGATCAATCTAATGGAACTAATCCTTCCATTTTTGCTTCATCAGCGAAAATTTTGCAACAATCAGCTCACTTAATAGAAATATAGCAAGAAATAAAATCCAATATTTTCAATTCAATCACACAAATAACAAGCACCACAATGTCGACGTATATTAAGCAAAAGAAACATGGAGTCCAACCAAACAAAAATAGCCAGATAAAAAAAACTTGCCCCGTATTTCAGCTTCAGTGATCCAAACAACGAACTCAACTAACAAACCGAGGAAACAAAATGCAGGTACAAACACACTTATCCAAAAATAGACAAACATTAAAGCCAATGTTCTGAGATAATTGAACTCACATTAGCGATGGCGCCACTCCCGCTTGCCCCTAAACCCAACCGAGCATCTTCTGTTGCATCGTCTACAACCACCATAGTTTCCTCCCCCTCCAGGGCCACTGTCGGTTTCTCCACCCTTAACGGCGATTTCAGCCCCTCGCCATTACCGTCTCTCCGACTCCCCGATTTACCCTCTCCTTTCGCCTTGTCTTTCTCGTCCCAAGACCTCCGCTTCTCCTCCCTCCCGTCTTCCGAGAATCGACTCCGTTTCTCGTGAGCCTTCCTCTCATGCCGATCCTCGCTCTCCCCCCGTTCCTTCCGCTTGCTCGACGACAATCGCCGCTCCCTCTCAGCAGGCTCCTCCCGGTATTCCCTATCCCGATCCATGGACTCCCGACTCCCCTCCCGCTCCTTCCGCTTGTGCGACGAGGACCGCCTCTCGACCGAGTCCTCCCGCCGCCTCTCCCGGCTTCCCTCCCGCTCGCGGGATCCTTCACGGTCCGGGTTCCCGTCCCGATCATGGCCCCTCGACCGCCGCCTATGATCGTCATAGTCATCGTCACGGTGCTTGTCGCCGTGGCGATGGCGGTGGCGGTCGTCGAGCTTCTTCGATTTGTCATCCTTCCCGCCGCGGTAGCGGTCGTCCTCCCGATCCCGATGGTGGTGGCGGTGGTGGTCTCGGCTGGACTCCCTGACCTCCCCCATTTCCGGAAAATTCGAAACCCTAATCCCCTGGCCTTTCCCCCTTGCACCGATCGACTACGGATGGCCTCCGTCCACCGCTAATCTCAGCAGACCTCACCCTCTCTGTCTTTTTAAAACTTAGAAATTTTATTATTTTTTTTATTCTTACAAATTCATTTTGATAAAAAAATTCAGAAAAGTCCATCAAATAAAAAAATATTTTTATAAAATATTTTAAAAAAATATTTAAATAATAATTAAAAAAATATTTACTATTTTAGACCACTTTAGGAAATATTTTTTAATGTGGTTCCTTTTTACCATGCAGGTGCTAACCAAATCATTGACCTCTGCGTGTTTTTTTTTAAGTTGATTTCGTCGTTTAGAATAATGAAATTTTCTAAATAACAAAATCGGTATTGATTTTTACCACGTAGGCACAACTAAGTGTCGACGCCTATGTGACTTTTTTTTAGAAAAATGATAATCAATAAAAAAATTTCAGTGATTTTGTCCTTTTAAAATGACGAAAACATGTGAATTTAAAAAAAAATGCATGGAGTTGTCGATGCTCTGGGGGGTAGACGTATGCATGAAGACGAGCTTGTAGCAGGAGCTGGTTTCCTTCTAGAGCTTCTGTAGTGTCTCCCACTTGCGCTTGAGCACCAAGACGGCGGACTTGAGGAGGCCGTGATGGACGTAGCCGCCATCGAACATCTGGCGTCTGAGGCAGTTGTCGAGTAGGACCTTGTAGTCACTCTCCTTGGCGAGGTTGAGACTATGGAAGCGAGGAGAATCTCGCGGTGGCAGTGGTCGTCGTAGAGGAGGTAGGGCAGGGCGGCACCGGATGTGTCGGCATACACGGCGTGCCTGACGACATAGGCGGGGTTGAGGCCGTAGCCAATGTCTAGGGGCGCCTAGCGGGGGTGGGCGATGTCGTCCTCATAGACGGCGAGGATGGCGTGGCAAACGCAGGATCCCACTCTCGGCCTCGCCAGCTCCTCACCCAGTCGTGCTCGTAGCTGGGCTCGATTAGTTGACCGGCACCGAGGGAGAGGACTAGCAAGTCCTTCACCCCGCACACGTGCGGGAACTCCTGCTTGTTGTGATGCACATGTGTGATGGCGATTGCCGGGTTGCTCATGGCCAGCACCCTGTCCACCACCACGCATCGTGTCTGGTTGTCCACCGATCGCATCGCCACCGGCTCGAACACCCCTGCCGCAGCCGCTTGGTAGAGGCGGAAGTCGAAGCCATCCGAATCCAGCTCATCAACCCGGCTGAAAAGTAATGGCGCCAAGCTGGAAAGATCATAGCAAGGGATGAGCACCGGCTTCACCGTGTCCTTGAGTGTCAACGATAGTGGGAACATCCCCTTCACTGCCCTCTCCATAGCGGCCGCAAACTCCACCGCCTCCCATTGTCTCCTCCCCCCTTGAGCAGCCGCCACAAAATCCCCCCTCTGCTGCCGCCCACAATGTAGAGGTGGGTCCCTACTCGGCCAAGAACTTCTAGGTCTCCTCGGCTCAAAAGAGGGGGCAGGTGTCGTCGTCGCTAGGAGCTGTGAAGAAGAGCATGGCTGAGAAGATCCCCCCCCCACGCTGGTTCCGGCGATGACGTCGAAGTAGTCGGCTATGCACACATCGGGGTCACTTGACTTGGCCTTGAGCGCCTGCTCCAGGTAGGCAAGGGCCTTCCTGGGGAGGATCCCTGGCATGCCCCCACCGTCGATGCTGAGGATGCAAATTTTCCCCTGCTTGTTTTTGATCGACGATGCCACATTACCCACTTCCTCTCCACCATGATCCTCCCCTCATCCGTCTGGGTGCTCGCGACGGAGACCCATCTTTCTTTTCAGGGACTGAGGCCGAAGGAGAGGAAGGTGGGCGAGGGAACACATGAGAGATATAGTCTGCATTACTTTTCAAGAGCTCTTTGCTTCAATGTTGTCAATTCACTATATGATTAAGGGCATAAATAAATAGATGTAGGATTGGCTGTTGTATATATGGGCTTTACATGGCCAGCACTCAGAAGGATGTGTTGCAACGAGCGAAGGTGGCGAAGAGATAAAATGACCGCAACGGGCCTCCGGAAGGGGAGTCCGATTAAGAGCTGATTTCGTCATTTGGAAGGACAAAATCAGCTTATGGTTGATTTCATTTTTCTAAATGACGAAATCATAAAATCTATAAGATTTCGTTAAAATTAATTTTGTCCTTCCAAACAATGAATCAGTTAAAATTTTTAAAAAGAAGTCACGCATGTGCCAGTGTTTGGCTGGCGCCTACATGATGAAATTGAACACCACTTTGAGAAATATTTCCCAAAGTAAGTTAATTTGGTAATTAATTATTTTTAAATTATTATTTAAATAATTTTCCTAAATAAATTTTCATTTTTTATATAATTTAAATAAAATAAAATTATTAAACGACTGGTCGGCATACGTAGAAATGCCCGATGCTCACATATTATGAGGCAAATAGGCAGGTAAATCTAAAACATGTACACTCCCAATAAGAGTTGTACTATTAAAGTTGTGTTGCCCAAAAGTTCTTATTAAATAATAAATTTAATTTTTTTAAAAAAATATAATTTAAAAATATACTTAAATTAAAAAATAAATTATAGATATACCCTCTATCTTCGTTAAGATAACCTTCTTTCTTTAAAATCTATATTTAATCCTTGACTTTGTCAAAATTAAAAATAGACCATTATTTTTCAAAATCTATATTTACACATCTCATTTTAAAAAAAACTGGACATACTCCCTTATTTGTTCAAAATCTATACATACCCTTTAATAGATGAAAATTCTCCAACTCATTTGCTACTCAATTTTTTTCCACCTACTCGCAGGTTTTGTGCTCTAAACTAGGGCTGGGAAAATCCAACCCGACCCGTTTACCCGACCCGCTTAACCCTGCACCCGACCCGACATGTAGGGTCAGGGTTTAGGCTCTTGACCCATTTTGAATTTAGGGTCGGGTCGTACCCGACCCTCACAACCCAACCAACCCGACTACAAATAATAAAGAACCTTATTATTATAGTGTTGGTCTATTGAACTTGTTTATACTATTATTATAGTGTTTGTTTAGTGCATACTATGTTGAACTAGAGGTGCTTAAACATAATTTTGAGCATGAATTAGTTGTTTGGAGCATAGGTGTGATCACATATATTTTGCTTTGTAGTAGATATCCATTTTGGGATAACAGAGGACGGTATCTTCAAAGTGTGGTTAATTTATATATAGTTTAATTTCTTTTTTGTTATTTTTTTAGGGTCTGTTTGGATTGGTAAAAAGCGGGGGAAAGGAAAGGAATCTTCTTAAAATCTCTCAGTTTCCACTATTTGGTCCAACGGGGAAAGAGAAACTAGAGTGAAAAGTGAGAGAAAATAGATAAAAATTTGGCCCAAAAATTTCCACCCATCAACCCATGGATTTTAGGAGAAAATCATTGTACTAAACAGTTATGTCTTATTGCTACTACCACCACCACTGCCATCGTCGCCGCCGCCACCACTACTATATCTGCCACCACCTCTACTACCGCCACCACCACCACCACCGCCACCACCCACCACCATTGCCGGCACCACTGCTGCCACCAACCCTCCCGCTGCCCCCCCCGCCGCCCCCACCACCCCCGCCGCCACCACCACTATCTCTGCCACCGCCACCACCATCGCCACCACTGTCGTTGCCACCGCCGCCGCCACCACCACCATTGACACCACCGCCGCTGCCACCACCACCACCGTTGCCACCACCATCTCTACCACCGCCACCGCCACCACCGTTGCTGCCGCCACCACTACCGCCGCCGCCGCCACTGCCACCGCCACCACCACCGTCGCCGCCGCCACCACCACAATTGCTACTGCCACAACCACTACCACTGTCACCGCCACTACCACCACCACCGCCGCTACCACCACTGTCACTGTCAATTTTCTCTAACATCATTTGTGTAACCAAACAGTGAAAAATATTTAGGAATCTCCTAGTTTCTCTTTCACCTGAATTCACTTTCTCTTTCTCTTTCCCTTTCTCCCGGTTTCCACCAATCCAAACAGACCCTTAGGTGTGGTGAATGGAATGAAAATATGTCATATTTTGTTGTATTCATTACTCATCCTCTCTCCTTCAAAATGATACATCGCACACTAAATTTAGCTCTCTGTTGAAGGCCTGACATTCATAATAGGGAGCAGGTTAGGAACATGTATCCAGATAGGCGGATAATAGAGCTTGATGAGGGACAGTTTTTGGAGGAGGAAAATTGTAATCAAGTGTCACCTATTGCAAAGGAGGGTAGGGTTATGAGCAGCCATATAGAAGTAGTTACTGAAATTTTGAAATTATGACATATTGAATATCGAAAGCCAAGTCGACTGATTATGAGTAAATAAATGTTGAAGGTCTATTGTGTTATCATTCTCTTAGAATGGAGGAAATGCAACATTATACCTCTAAGGTCTTCATTGATGGCTACTACAAAAAATGTATCCACAAATTAGCCAAAGAACCAAACATTTCAAATTAATGTTATAATGTATTTAATTTTATTTGTATTTGCCCTTTGCAAAGACAGAAGGTATATAATACAAGTCTAACAAAAAATTTGTGGAAAAAAGTAGGGTTACCCGCATACCCGACCCGACTCAAATAGGGTTAGGGTTTGGATGTTTGACCTGATTTAAAAATAGGGTTGGGTCATGACCCGACCCATTTTCAGTAAGGGTCAAGGCCAACCCGACCCGATTCCCAGCCCTACTCTAAACATCTCTATTTGGATGTGTAATCATTGATCTGAGATAGCAATTTTGAGGTCGACCTCTCCCACAAGCTCGTGCAAATACTGCCCCGACTTCGATGGATGATGGTCCAACAGAGTCAAGGCTGATGTTCTCTACTATAGTAATCGGGCCTAGAGCTTGTTTGACCAACCCAGCCTGAACCCATTTGAATATTAATAGAAGGGCTATTATTGGGCTATGTTGTTATGTCTGAAACAAGACTATGAAGAAGTCAAATTCAGATTTATTTTACTTGCCAATTGTAGTAGACAAGGTCGATCCACAGGGAAAGCCTTGTGCAACAAAGAAAATAGTTACGAAGAAATAGAGGAAGAAAAATTAAGAAAGAAAGAGTAGAAGAGTATTGAGGGAATAACACGTTAAGAAATCAAGATAAGAAAACACTAAGGCATTAAAGATCATTGTAACATCTAATGATGTTCTTCATATATCATGTTATCTCAGTTAGAATTGAATGAAGATTCTATCTAACCGGAAGATATGAACATTAAAATTAAAACTAAAGATAGAAAATGCTTTGGATAGATGAAGGATAAAAATAATTGTCTCTTCAAGGTTTCTATGTATCCAAATCACAAAAGATCAAGAAGGATAGCCTTCAAGCATCTTATGTATCCAAGTCACAAAGAAACAAGAAGAAGAACAATATTAAATAAACATCACTTCAAATAAACAATACTTACTTGAAACCATTGATGAAACATGAATTGAACTCCATTAGATTGTTACAAATCACCTCTAGCCTTAGTTTGAGAGCTTAGAAAGCCATTACAATAAAACTAAAAACAAAATTACAAAATGAAAGAAGAAAATAGGAGAAGAGAGCTCCAAAGAGGAGAGAATGCCCCATCTATCACGTCCACCCCTCTATTTATAGGAAAAGAAAGAGTTGCTTCAAAGGGTAAAATCAAATCATATCTTCAGATTTTATCCTAATTGATTGCCTGATTCGACCCCTATATCTTCAGAATTTAGAATTTCTTCCTGAAATAACACTTGTAGCCACGGAAGTCTTCTTTTCATTGCCACCAGAATCGTATCAATCTGAATTATACATAAAAAGATATGATCGAAATACTAAATCTGTGTCAATCTATCCGAATCAACTTCTTTCATAATTTAGTTCCATTAATACAAATCTCAAATCAAATGGGTCCACAAAGTTGTGTTCGACCATTCCATGCATGTTTAGACCATTAGGAGCCCATTCTTGACTTTTAAATAGCTTTGGGTAGTTGGGCTTAACTTCCTCTTCCAGTTGTATCTTGTTGAAGCCTGTTTAGACATGTAAACTCAATTAAGGTCCAACTAACTTATTCAAAACATAAATAGCCCAAATCAGTAATGAATTAACACAAAATAGGATTGCAAATAGAAATTTGAAAATATTTTATTAAACATTATTTCAGTGCATCAAATACCCCCAAACCTACTTTTTGCTAGTCCTCGAGCAAAACAAAAATTAAAACAATAGAAAACAAAACTAACTACTCCACTTCCGCAGGAAATCTCGATTGCATTTAGCATATGCAATAAGCCTTTAAACCCCTAGCTTACACTAGTGGACGAGTTGTGTCTCGTGAGGGTTTGCAGTGAATATACCCACAAAATTCAAAACTAGAATGTTTAAAGAAAATAAAAATTAAAACCACGTCAAATTTACAAATCAACTCCTCCTAAACATGTAACTTCATTTAGTAAAATCAATCATGCATAATATAACTTGTCTTCTGAAACAATATTTCATTCTAACAACTTCATATTGGTGGCATGTACTCATACATACATAATAGTTTTAGAAAAACAGACATTGCCAAGTAATTATACAATCCCATTCTTATGAATCGAACAACTCAATGTGTCTCATGTCCACTCAGCAATTTCAATTTTAATACTAAATAGGCATTGGCATCCATTCATCTTCAAGAGATCATAATAGAGAATCATGCAAAACCTTCCTTGAAAAGTAAAACACCCTAGATCACCTGCCAACACATTCAAGATATAATTGCATAGTGTCCTACTAGAATTTTATGCTCATCTCACATGATATGTGTAAGGCTTAGCCTTTTTAGCTTTCTATAAGATCCATGTAACAAGTGTTAGGCCAGTGACTCCCAATCTAGTTGGCTCAGGGCACTAGGTGTTAAAACACCCCTCAGGCTTAATAACTTGAACCAAATAGGCTTCAAGGCTATGCATGTCATAAATTAGTCAACTCTACCTTTTGACTAGAACACCCTATGCTTAGTGAGGCACGCCGAGTCCCGGTCTACTCAATAGAGTGACTTTATTTTTTTTTTCATTCTTTTTTTTTCACATTTTTTTTTTGCTTTTTTTTTCTTTTCTTGAGCACATTATACAATCAACTTGAATTGTGTTGACAACAAGTCCTCAATTGTTCTACAAACCAAGAATAGTGAAGCGCAAAACTCTATCATGATAACATGAATACTACTAGATCATGCCAAAGTTTTACTCTCATAAGAAAATAATTACTTAGATTCAATGATATCCACCAAGATGTAAGACCATAATCAAGGGCTTGAATTCTCACTTAGGCAAATGTCTTGCTTTATTTTTATTTTTAAAATAAGAGCACAAGAAACCAATATGAAGTAATCAGAACTCAAAATCATTAAATCTGTCAAGTCATATTCTAAGTAGTCTGATGTCATTAAATAAAGTCACATATCTAAAATAAGAATCAATAAAATAAAATAAAATAAATCTAATTAATTTTTTCAAATTTTCATTTTTTAAGTGAAACTAAAAACATAAAAGAAAAATCTCTTTCTACACCCCCAAACCTAAACTAAACATTGTCCTCAATGTTGCAATATAAGAAAAGAGGAAAGAAGAGATAATATATTAGTTGATGTGCTCATACACATAGCTATCAAAAGAAAAATAGTCAATAAAGCACAAGCATAATCACATTAGGGTAAATCAATAATGAACCATATAAGCATACCCTAATAATGATTAGAGCAATCATCAAAGATAATAAACTAAAAACTAACTAAAGAAAATAAATAAATAAAAAACTAACTATTAAACAAAAATAACTATCAAAACCAAAAGTGGGTTGCCTCCCAGAGCGCTTAAGTTCTTGTCTTCAGCCAGACACACCTCCATCTAAACTCATCCAGGGTCCTTCAAAGCAATTATCTTCTCTTTATCAATTCTAATCAAATCAGAGTGAGTTAAGCAAATATTTAGTGGATCATCAGAATAAATTAAAGGAAAAACATCCTCCACTAAACTCTCAACCATGTCAACCTCAAAAGTTTCATCGAAGACTGATGGTTGTCTACTGGCATCAAATACATTTAACTCACATGTTAAGTTCCCAAAAGAAAGCCTTATCACTCCATTTCGACAATTTATTAAAGCATTAGATGTAGCAAGGAATGGACGACCTAAAATCACTGGGATTTGAGAAGATGCATTTGAAACCGATTGTGTGTCTAAAACAATGAAGTCCACTGGAAAATAGAATTTGTCCACTTGAACAAGGACATCTTCCACTATTCCTCTTGGCCTTTTAACTTAACGATCTGCAAGTTGAAGTGTAATGCTTGTGGGCTTCAATTCACCAAGTCCCAATTATTCATAAACAGAATAAGGTAAGAGATTAACACTTGCCCCAAGATCAAGCAAAGCTTTTTCAACTCTATAATTCCCAATTATACAAGATATGGTTGGACAACCAGGATCTTTATATTTGGGTGGGGTGTTGTGTTGCAAAATTGCACTTACTTGTTCTGTCAAAAATGCCTTCTTTTGTACATTTAGCTTACGCTTAATTGTACAAAGATCTTTCAAAAATTTAGCATAAGATGGAATTTGTTTAATGGCATCTAAGAGAGGAATGTTAATCTTCACTTGTTTGAAAGTTTCAAGAATGTCACCATTTGGCACCAATTTAGAAGAAGATTGTAACCTTTGAGGAAAAGGAGGAGGAATTGGAGCAACACAATCAAAGTTGTCAAGTTCATCACCATGTTTAGAATTCAAAGACTCCTTAGGTTCAACAACCTTCATTGGAATGTCTTTGTTAATAACTTTTCCACTTCTCAAAGTGGTGATGGACTTAGAATGCTCTTCTTGTGAACTTGAAGAATTTAAATTTTCAATTACAAATTGACCTTTAGGATTTGGTTGAGGTTGAGAAGGAAACTTCCCTTTTTCTTGAGTGCTCAAAGCTGTGGTCAATTGGGTGATAGAAGTCTTCAAGTCATTGATGGCTTGCATTGTTTGGTTGTTGATTGTTGCTTGACTTTGTATGAATGTTTGCAATGTGTCTTCAAAAGTCTTCTTATGTGGTGGAACATAATTTGAGGAAAAAGGGGGTACCTGCACATTAGACTCATTTCTCCAACTAAAGTTGGGATGATTTCTCCAATTAGGAGTATAAGTTTCAGAATAAGGAGAAGAAAATGGCCTTTTGTAGGTATTCATAGCATTTGCTTGAGTATGCAACACCTCTTGAAAAGCAGGGATTGTTGGACAATCCTGTGTTTTGTGTCCATCACTCTCACATATACTACAAATATCTTGTGCTTTTTTAGAAGCTTTAGACATGTTTTCCCTATTAATTTCCATAGCCTCAACTTTTCTAGTTAAACTTGTAATTTTTGCTTTTACATCATCCTCTTCTTTAAGAAGGTACAAGCCCCCCTTAGTTGCCCCATTAGATTTGGTTTTATTACTACTTTCAAATTCATTAGAATCTTCCCATGATTGAGCATTTTCAGCTAACACATCAAAATAGTCCCATGCTTCCTCAGGTTCTTTACTCAAAAACTCTCCATTACACATCATTTTAATAAATTGCCTCATTTGAGAAGTCAAACCATTATAAAAGAAACTTATTGTACGCCATATTTCATATCCATGATGTGGGCACAACAACAAAAGTTCTTTAAATCTCTCCCAACATTGAAGGAAAGTCTCATTTTCTTTTTGTGAAAAATTCATGATATTCTTTTGAAGTGTATTAGTTTTATGAGTGGGGAAAAACTTTTTCAAAAATTCTCTTTGCATTTCTTGCCATGATCCAATGGATCTTGGCTTCAAAGAATTCAACCAATGTTTTGCCTTTTCCTTTAAAGAAAAAGGAAAGAGTTTTAATCTAATAGCATCATTTGAAACATTTTGGTTTGGCAAAGTTGCACAAACCTCTTCAAACTCTTTTAAATGCAAATATAGGCTTTCTAAATCTAGGCCATGAAATTTGGGTAGTAATTGAATTACACCTGGCTTGAGTTCAAAACCGCCTACATTAGTTGGAAAAATCATGCAAGAATGAGAACTTGATCTAGTTGGTTGCAAATAATCACGCGAGGTTTTAACTTCAATATTTTGTGCATTATTATCCCCATTATTACTTCTTAGTTCCTCATTAGTTCTTAGATCCTCCATTGTATCAAAATAAAGATAATTTTCAAAAGATTTGTTCACTCTTTTCAATCGTCTAGAATTATCACGCACCCAAGTGAACATGCAACAATAATTTTTTTTTTTTTAGTAATAAACGAAAGTAAAAGTGCAAAAATTAAATGACAAAATATTAAAAAGTTAGAGGGTTAGAAGTTAATAGACAAAAATTAAAATTGCAAAAATAAGGCCAAAGGCACTATCAAGGTACACGTTTGATCCCGAAAAATTTTCGGTAGTAACGTGGGTAGTGCCTCCGGTCTAAAAAAAAAAGAAAAATTACAGAATTTAAATACTAAAAGTAAATGACATAAAGTAAATAACTGAATTTAAAGAGTTAGTGTGCAAAAATAAAAGTTAGAGAATTAGTAAAGTTAGAGTGAGTTTTTCAGAATGATTCTTGTCACATGTTGCAATCCCCGGCAACGGCGCCAATTTGTTGTTACGTCTGAAACAAGACTATGAAGAAGTCAAATTCAAATTTATTTTACTTGCCAATTGTAGTAGACAAGGTCGATCCACAGGGAAAGCCTTGTGCAACAAAGAAAATAGTTACGAAGAAATAGAGGAAGAAAAATTAAGAAAGAAAGAGTAGAAGAGTATTGAGGGAATAACACGTTAAGAAATCAAGATAAGAAAACACTAAGGCATTAAAGATCATTGTAACATCTAATGATGTTCTTCATATATCATGTTATCTCAGTTAGAATTGAATGAAGATTCTATCTAACCGGAAGATATGAACATTAAAATTAAAACTAAAGATAGAAAATGCTTTGGATAGATGAAGGATAAAAATAATTGTCTCTTCAAGGTTTCTATGTATCCAAATCACAAAAGATCAAGAAGGATAGCCTTCAAGCATCTTATGTATCCAAATCACAAAGAAACAAGAAGAAGAACAATATTAAATAAACATCACTTCAAATAAACAATACTTACTTGAAACCATTGATGAAACATGAATTGAACTACATTAGATTGTTACAAATCACCTCTAGCCTTAGTTTGAGAGCTTAGAAAGCCATTACAATAAAACTAAAAACAAAATTACAAAATGAAAGAAGAAAATAGGAGAAGAGAGCTCCAAAGAGGAGAGAATGCCCCATCTATCACGTCCACCCCTCTATTTATAGGAAAAGAAAGGGTTGCTTCAAAGGGTAAAATCAAATCATATCTTCAGATTTCATCCTAATTGATTGCCTGATTCGACCCCTATATCTTCAGAATTTAGAATTTCTTCCTGAAATAACACTTGTAGCCACGGAAGTCTTCTTTCCATTGCCACCAGAATCTTATCAATCCGAATTATACATAAAAAGATATGATCGAAATACTAAATCTGTGTCAATCTATCCGAATCAACTTCTTTCATAATTTAGTTCCATTAATACAAATCTCAAATCAAATGGGTCCACAAAGTTGTGTTCGACCATTCCATGCATGTTTAGACCATTAGGAGCCCATTCTTGACTTTTAAATAGCTTTGGGTAGTTGGGCTTAACTTCCTCTTCCAGTTGTATCTTGTTGAAGCCTGTTTAGACATGTAAACTCAATTAAGGTCCAACTAACTTATTCAAAACATAAATAGCCCAAATCAGTAATGAATTAACACAAAATAGGATTGCAAATAGAAATTTGAAAATATTTTATTAAACATTATTTCAGTGCATCAGGCTATAGTAAAGTAAATCGGGCTTGGGCTCTGCCACGGGAGCCCGATAAGTCCCATTAAAAATCAAATCTCAGAATCCTAATTCACTCTTTTGCCCAATCGCCCGAGTTCTTCACCATCGCCCGACTGCCCGAGTGCTCCCCAATATCAGAGCCAGACGATCTTCCTCCAGTAATCAACAATTTCCTCAGCAACTGATGTTCTTCCTCGGTGACCAACGAACTTCTTCGGCGACCTAGTTGATAGCTTCATCTCTGCCATGGCATTTTCCATAGACTTCTCAACCCAAAGACAATTTCAATCCCAGACTTCTCGCAATCGACCATATCAGCTCTTGCCTTTAATCGAAGCTTTCTGGAAGCTACAACTCTTGAACTAAAAGAACTCTAAGGAGGAGCTGGGTTTTTCGGAGGCAAACTCGAGGGTGGTTTTTAACTTTTTGGGGGTGGCACCTCAAGTTTGGTTTCTAGAGACGTTGTTTGTTATAGATTGAAAAAAGTTGAAGCCTAGAGGTAATTTATTGGAGTAAGAGTGTGAATAGATAGAGGTTTAATGAGCTCCGGGAAAGGCAAGCCCAATAGAATAGGGGTGAGCTAATATTGGGTCTTGAGTTTTGGTTTTTGTTGGAAATATAAACTTTTCAACAATTTTTTTGAAAATGGTATATCTGAGGCTTAAATTTGTTGGGGCCTAGATTATAGATTTTTGTAAGATACTTTAGTAAAATTGTTCTATATTTGATTACTGAGGTCCTTTCATTGTTCATTTTTAATGTAAATATTTATTTTGATTAAGATAACCTTCTGTTATTGATTTAAAAGTTTTAACTTTAGGTTTTTTATTGATTAATTTTAAACTTTTAGTACATTATGATTATACTTTAGTTTTTAATTGTAGATTATACTTTAAGTTTTAATCATAGAATATACTTTAGGTTTTTTTAGTATTAATTTTGTAGAGTATGATTTTATTTTAGGTTTATTATTGATTTTGTATTTTAGGTTTTACAACAGTATACTTTAGGTTTGTTATTGATTTTATTGAGTATGATTTTATTATAATTTTTTAGAGTATAATAATATTGGAGGCTAGAATTTGTCCTATGGTAGATTTTTCACCCTTTTTGTTCCTGCTTGGATGAAAAAAGAAGAGTATAAGTTAGATGCAAAGGTGATTTTTGTAATTCGTGATGTTCTGCAACTCTTGGTTCATAAATGTACACATTGCAAGTAGATTTATCTCACTTCTGCTACAAATTCATGGTTATCAAATTGAAAGGTGTACAATAGACTGCCATAGGAGCTGATGGGGAAAACAGTTTTCGTTTGTTTTCTTTTTTCTTTTTAAGTCATGGAAGTTATTTCCTTAAACTTGCATAAAACTCTTTTCCAAGCTTTCTTTCTGACTTTTAGTATGGCCTTTTCTGGAATTTTGATTCAAAGCACATGCATATTTTAATTTTACGTCTAAATTATACACTATGACATATATGTATTGGGTTTATTTTGTAAAGATATTTCTCAGTCAAGACTTTCAATCCAATGTCATATCCATTTTCAACTTTCAATGCAATAGTTGATGCTTACTTAATTATACTTTAGCTTTTAATTGTAGAATATATTTTAGGTTTTAATTGTAGAATATGCTTTTGGTTTTTTTATTAATTTTGTAGAGTATGATTTTATTTAGATTTGTTTTTCATCTTGTATTTTAAGTTTTACTACAGTATATTTTAGGTTTATTATTGGTTTTGTTGAGTATGATTTTACTATAATTTTTTGGAGTGTAATAATATTATAGGCTAGAATTTCTCATATGACAGATTTTATAAGTTGAATATGACAAAGTGTTATTATACTTTTGATTATAATTTCATAGAGCTTAGTTCTATAATTCTTAATATTTGATATGATTTGTCAATTAATGTTTATTTATTAATTAATGTATAATTTTCATAAGTGTATTATTATACTTCAACATATCAAGCTTGCTTTGTATTTTAATGTAATTTAGTATAAAGAGTATCATTATACTTTTGTTTTGACTGCCATGAAACTGATTTTTTTATTCTATACTAACAAGTTATACTTGGCCTTTGTGGCATGCACGATTTAGAAGAAAACTAGTAATAATGTGTTCATGCATCGGCAATTCAGTCCATTATATACTACTTGCCCACATACGTATCAAATTTAGCCTTTTTTTCTTTATTCATTTTTTGTGTAGAATTGACAAGTATAATTCTATTATGTAATACAATAGAAATCATAAACCATATTTGTTAATTATGTGTGGATTTTTTGAAAGGGGAAGAATATTTTCAAGGGAGGAGGTATGGTGTATGCGAAGAACTTGCCCATTCAATTGTTATTTAGGATATTTTACATTATCAACAACTTGCCCATTTTTTAGTCTAGATTTAATGACTAAGGACCCATTGTTAGATTTAACTCAATGTTTTGAAGGGCTGAAGTTGTTCTTGACAATGCAGGATTGCATGGTGCTACCTGATTTGATGCCATCACTAGTCTCATCTCAGCTTGCGAGTTATTGGGTGACGTGAAACTAGGAAAAGAGATTCATGGGTACGCAATCAAGACATAGTTTGCAATTGATGTTTCAGTATCTAACGCATTGATACAACTGTATGCCACTGCTGGAAAATTAGAAGAATCTGATCAAATTTTTGCTAGAATAGTGTCTAAAGATGTGGTTTCTTGGACAGCTATGATATCAGGGTATGAGAATAATGGTGTGCCTTCTAAAGCTATAGAAATGTACGAGATGATGACGTTGGAGGGGACTGAGCTAGATGAGGTTACGGTGGCGACTATCTTATCTGTTTGTGCTTCTTTGGTTCTTTTGGATATTGGCATCAACCTACATCAATTTGCAAGGATGAGAGGGCTTATCTGTTATCCTATTTTAGGAAATATGCTGATATATTTGTATTCCAAGTGTAAATACATTGATAGGGGCTTTAGAGGTCTTTAAGAGAATGGGAGAGAAGAATATAATAACATGGAGCTCAATGATATTTGGACTCCGAATAAATAATAAGTGCTTTGAAGCTCTCAACTTATTGCAAAAAATGCAATTTCATATGGCACCAAATAATGTTATTTTGGTTGTGGCCTTATCTCCTTATTCTAGGATGGGAGCTCTAACGTGTGGTAAAGATATCCATGCCTACGCCTTGAGAAATGATTTGGCATTTGAAGGCTTCATGCCAAATGCTTTACTATGAACACTCTATACATATGATTTCTCAAATATTGGTGATTAGAATTCACGTTGGTTCTTCCTAATTGAATATTTGGTTGTTCGTAGTTGTCTGATGTATTGATTAGAATTCACGTTGGTTCTTCCTAATTGAATATTAAAAGAGCAGTTTTTTGTGGTACTTCTTTGAAAAGTAAGCACGGTTTGTGGATGGTCTTATTTTTAGCCCAGTTTGCTATAGTTCCATAGACGTTTAAATGAATAAAATTGCTTGTGGGTATGGCAACTTTGCATGTACACTTTGAAAATCGTAAAAAATCATACAAGAGTTTGCAGTTTATATAATTTTGTTATATTTGGCTTTCTAAACTTGTGGCTCTTTTTCAAATAGAAACTGATTTGTAGCTTTGGAGGAATTGGTTAGTGAATACTGGACAATGATTGTTCTGTGGAAAATATGCTAATAATCTCAATCAATTAGTATACATGAAAAGAAGTTATACGTTTATCTAAATCATCAACGGCTCTTTTAATATTGTATCGATATGTATCGGTCATATCGATATGGTATGACCGATACATATCAGCTTTTAGTGTGGGGGGAGTACTACCCCTATATTTGTATCGGTCTCAATTGATATGAGTACATATCGGTCAATACGGCTCTATATTGACCGATATGGTTTCCATGTCTTTAAGTGCATTTTAAGTATTGCATAGCATATAAATCACCTTTAACCTTGTAACAATCTAAAAATATGAAACAATAACTACATTAGGCAAGGGAAATTAAAACTCCTTTAAAAAATGTATTAAGTAGGCCTAATTCGTTGAGATGGTTTCATATCTAAATAGGATTTAAAAATTTATATTTATCTTTTATTTAAAAAGTAATAAAATAAAAAATTTAAAAAATATTTGACTATAATAATCAAATTTTACGGTATGTTCAATTTACATCTCATTATGAGGTCAAAAATAACTTCTTTTGAGTTGAATGTAGTTATAGCCTCTTAAGAGCCCGTGACTAGTTCATGACTGTTTGCCTTTAACTGGGCTGAGAGTAGTCGGGCTTAACGGGCTCAGGCCGAGCCCGGCCCGATTACCGGCCCTAGTGGTAATCATGCACTCCTTTTTGCCTCATACAAGTTTGTGTTGCTTGCCAAATTTGGTAGTGGCCAACCCTCCGAAGATCACCGATTCGGGGCTGTAGTTTGAGGTCTCTTGCAACAAAACTGGTCTCTATGCATGTCATTAGTTTGTTCAATCTTTCGAGTCCTTGCTATACATATGATGGATGGTTGTATGGTTCAGAGCATGTTTTTCTACTGTCATTGTGTGTTTGTATTAAAAAAAATATTTTTTTAATTTTAACTTCTTATAGCCTCTAGTTTGCATGGTTGTGCATGTTAATGAATAGTTTCCTTTCCGTTTGGTGGGGGGAATCTTGTGATAAAAAAATATCATACATTACTTCTAATGACTTGTTAACTTTAGGTTATGCATGTTAATGAATAGTTTATTTGCCCCTTAGGGGCCTCGTCATAAAATATGCATATGCATATTCCGGGACTCTTTTTGATTGGCTACTCCGGGATTTCCTTATCAAATATGCATATGCGGGCCTTGTACAACCTTTGGGATATTTAAGGGCCCTTAGAGCATATCCAACATCATACACTAAATCCAAATGGCATATGTCATGGAACTCATGGAACTCCCATATAGGACTTCAATTGTTCCAACTAAAAATGGTACCCCAAGTTAGGATGCCATTTGGAGATGCCTTTCTTTAATTATATCTTTTTACCTCTCTTTTCATTTCTCTTATACTAGGTTATTGTTGGGTTATTTTTTTTCCTTTTACCTTTCTCTTTTTACACATAGACTTGATTGTTTATATCTTTTTTTTCTAAGAGTCAAATTGACATTATGTAGTTGCTTGAATTGTTAAACATTAAAATTTTGTGTTTACTTTTTTTTAGAGTAATATTATGTGGGTATGTTCTTATTTATCAATACAACATCACATTATATATAAGTGTTATAGATTAAGGGGGAGAGTCAATGTCAAAGATGTTGGACATGTGATATATTATGATTATTTTAGTTTCATGTTTTGATGATTGTGTACTTGGCTAATATGCTTTATAAGCATTTTCATTACTTATTAATTTCAATTTTTGTCTATTTATTTAGAAAATGGGGATAAATAATTAATGAAAATCAAAGTGCTTATTTTTATACTTATTCGGACAGTAGTATACAAATAATTTTGATTATAAGTGTACAGGATAAGTACAGGCTTATACAAGGCTTTTCAAGTTCAATTTTAAATTGTTTGTGATAAATCTTAGTGTTTTCAAGTTATGTATAAAAATTGAAAGTCAATGCACTATGTCATGAGTTGTAATTTTTATTTATTTAATTTTTAATCTTGTAATATTTTTCACAGAATAGCTAAAGAGGGAGATTGAAAAAATACATGATACATATATACTGTAATTGGCTAATTTTATTAATCAAAACTATGTCAAAACTTCGAGTATGTAATTAGTCTTAGAAATCTGACTAAATTTAGTTGTGGTCAAGTAAGCTTTAGAATTTATGGACTTGATAAATAGGAAAATACATGTTCTTATATAACTGAAGACTAAGAGTTTTGAAGGTAAAAAAGGTTTCTTGAGTATACACTCTCATACAAACTACTTGGGAGAGTTTCAGAAATAATTTTAAATGTTTTAGACTGATTTAGGGTAAAAGGATAAAATTATAATTTTACTATGTAAATCTATTGATTGTTGCAATATACACTGGGCAAATCGATCAATCGGTTATGAATTGTAGCATGGAACAAAGTTGAATAGATCGATCACTTTAGCAAAAGATCGATTGACACCTGAAATAGTCCTTTGTAAAGATATATTGAGAGTTTATTGATCGATCACCCTAATGACCAATCGATCACTCTAAGAACCCTGCCTTGAGGAAACAATAAATGATTGATCATTATTTAGAACGATTAATCGCTAGTAGTTTTGGTTACCTAGTTTAAGTTTTTCCAAAAACATCTAGTTTGAGTCAAAGTTTTAAACCGACTTAAATACCTATATAAAGTGCAGAGAACCACAATTTTTGAGAGAGGAAAATCTATAAAATAATATAGAAGAAAGGAGAGGGCCTTCATCATTGTTTTCCTCGTGAAAATGTTAACGATGAATTAATAAAGACACATAACTGAAAGAGAAAAGTTTCACACAACAAAGAAAAGAGGAAACACAATAAATTCTTTAAAGGAGTTGAAGAATCTTAAAGGAAGATCAACAATCAAATGAGTCTTTGATTGAGTTGCTAGAAGGAGACGAAGACGGACGATGATGAAGGAAAGCTTCAAGGATTCTAAGGAGGAAGAATTGAAGGCCAACAATGGAGATGATTAAACAAAAAAAAGGTGTTTTTATTTGTATAGAGTCTAGAGGTTACTTAGTTGTTCTTAGTGTCTTGTAAGTTTTTGATTAGTAGTACATTGATTTGTCCTTATAAGGTTTTCGTGGTTTTTTTACCAAAGTTGGATTTTTCATATTAAATCTCTCTATGTTATTATGTGGTTTACGTGTTTGGATTATTTGAATACTCAGTAGATTGATAGTTCATGCATAATTAGTTTGTTTTTGTTGCTTAGTTTAAATTCATGCGCATAGATACTAGAACTCATGATTTTTATTTTTATAAAGTATAAGTTTGAAGAGCAATCTAGTGATCCACTATCACTGTCTAGTTGGATATTAAACTCTCAAGTTGTAGCTAAGAATTTTTGCCTAAAAATTGCTTTTGTTTCATGCTATCAATCTTGTATTGCATTCTAGTGTGTATCTATATTGTTTAATCTTGCTTAGTTTTTCAAAAGGTCTATTTTTTTAAAGATTTTGGTGTATTTTTTAAACTTGTTTACTTGTGCTTAATTGATTAATCATGTCTAATTTTTATTCCTCTAGTGATAATGAAGATTTTGATGTTTAAAGTCATTTTAGACAAGCCATTGAATCAAGTAAAAATTGTAAGAAGTTAGAGAAGATTATCTAATTAAATGAGAAGACAATTGAACCTATTTTTATTAAAAATTTAAATTAGCTGAAGATAAAGAGATTTAAACTTTGAGAAGTGAACTTGAAAAAAAAATAATGAGAAAATCTAGATCTTTAGAAATAAACTTTTGTCCACTTATGAAGAAGTTGATGTCTTCAAATATAAGAAAAGTAATCTTCTAGACAAGATAAATTTTTTAGAGAATGAAGTTCATGAAAGAGCAGAGACATATAATGCTTATTTGAAGAAGATTGAAGATCTAAGTAGTGAATTGAAAATTTTTTAAGAAAAATTGAAGTATTTCACTTTAGGGTAAAAGAAGTTGGACAAAATTCTTTACATTGGACAAGATAGTAGTGATAAACGAGGACTAAAGTTTAGATAGTCAAATTCTACTAGTTTTAAGGGTGTTACTAAGTTTGTCAAAGCCAAAGAACTTATGCACACTAGAAAGGTAGTTCCACAAGTTGATATTTTGTCAAAACCTAAGAATCCTCCTAGAAATTAAAATCTAAAGTTTAACCTTAAGAAAAGACTATAAAAGGGCAATAATCATACGTCCTACTTAATTAGACAAATTTAAGCTATAAAACATAATATAAATTGCCTTAGTCAATATGCAATAAACAAATCTAAAACTAGGAAAAGTTATGGTGGCTCATATAATAATTTACTTAAGAAGAGGAAAGAAGACAATTTACATCATAAGAAAGCTCAAGCTAAAGGTACATGGATTAGAAAGCACACACTATCTTCCATACCAAAAAATGATAGACATTGTAGAGAAAACTTTCCAAATTTTGATTAGAAAAAATATCTTAGTGAACTTTAGATCCTAAGTTTGTATAAGGAGCAAAAATACCTTAGATTACCTTAGGATGACTAGGCAAAGCTAAGGAGTTTGTCATCTCTAAGTAAAGAGATTGATTTTTATCTCTATGATTTAAGTCTTTCGATATTTTGGACAACACATATTTTTTGGTTTTCTTCGCATTTTACTTTGTTTTTATTTCTTTTGATTCATAAGTTTTGAATTGAAAAAAACAAAAAATAGAATATGATAAAACAAATAAAAATTAGTGTAGTTTTTACTTTGGTTGCAATTTGCTTTGTTGGTTCCACTCATGAGATTTAATGTAATTAATTTAAATATATCTTTAAGAACTTCAGATCCTAAGTTTGTATAGAAAGCATATTAGATAGTTAAATCGCTAGACA
The DNA here is from genome assembly GCA_035235625.1 of Saururus chinensis. NCBI lineage: Eukaryota > Viridiplantae > Streptophyta > Magnoliopsida > Piperales > Saururaceae > Saururus > Saururus chinensis. The sequence continues at coordinate 13,744,236 of CP141148.1, forward strand.
GGAGGAAAAATCGGATCCGACCATTGGATAATGTAATCAAAAGGGAATGGAAGGGTAATATAGTCATAAAGAAAAGTGTAATGGCATAAACATAAATAGAGGGGACGAAATAGAAAAAAATCTACAAGAGTTAAAAACGGATTACATTTAAGGGGAAGACTGGGTGACAATTTTTTCTAAAAAAAAAATCTCAACGTAGAAATAAAATCCAGATTGCTTCAGAAATGGGAGAGGTGCCCGATCCCGAGGGCAAAAACTGCTCAATAGGGTTTGGGCTCCTACTTACCCGTAATAAATCTATTGAGGCCTTCCACCACTTTCTGGCGGAACTGGGCCACCAACTTGACCGGCGCTACCCAGCCCACTGACTTGGTCCCCAACTTACGAGTTTAGTAGAACACAAAACAAAATTGAATCCACCTAACCTTAAGGAACAAAAACTTTTCTTAGCCATAAAAAAGGAATAGAAGAACAGAAACTTTGGAAAATAACTGATGGCTAAGCTTGCGCCTTTTTGCCTACTTCCGCATCCTTTGGCTTTTCTACCCTTCCTCGATCAGTCTTAGCTCTTTTTCATCTTTCTCCCTTGCGATTTTGGCACTGCAACACAGTACAAAGACTGATGCCTTAGACTTCAGACTTGTTTGGGTACTGAATTGGTTCACGATTCTATCGATTCTATCACGATTCAGGGGAGAATCGTCTGAAGTGTGTTTGGATAATGAATCTAAACTGAATTAAAAATTCAGGCTGAAACACGATTCAGACGTGTTTCAGTCCTGAATCACTGAATCTCCTCGTCGATTCACAAAAATGCATGAAAATAGAATCACGCGTTATGACATATTTCTAGCCGTTATCCTTGACCCCCTCGTAAAAATTTTCTCTATTTGTGAAAACCGATCTCCTTTTCTTCCAGGGATCGTCTACTTCCTGAGTTTCTGGCGACACATGCTCGTCTCCCTCTGGTGTTTTGGCCAGCGCCTGCTTATCTCCCTCTGGTGTCTTGGCCAATACCTTCTCGTCTGTTCGTCTGGCACCGCACCGAAGTTTTGTCGTCGATTTCTTTCCGTGAGGTCATCTGCAATTCATCCGGTGCGGCACATCTGCGATTCGTCACATCTTCGACCCAAACTCCCAGTCCTCAACAGCTTGCCCATCATCTGCCGGTGATTTCAATCCCGCTCTTAAGCCGCCTTGATCTGATCAGCTGGCAGGTATGCCATTTTTTTTCTCCTTTTCTTCTCTTGTCATTTGATTTCGCCTTTTCTTCTTGATCGTTTGCTATGCTAAATTTTTTCACCGCATTTTGATTAGGACGATTCCCCCAAATCTCACTATCATGTTTTCATTATCTGCATTAAAAAAGGACTGCTTTTTCATTCATTTCTTCATCCACGGACCGTCACTGATTTGCGTTTCGTTTTGTTTGAATTTTTAGGCCCTCACGTAGCTCTCATTATATTGACCGACAATTCCCTCAAAGCTCACTGGTATGTGATAAAAAAAATTTCTTGATCTGTGTTGAATTTTTTTTTCGATCCTTCTGTTACTGATCTTGTAATAATGTTTTATTTATATGATCAGATCTGCTATGATCCATTTTTCTGTGTAATAATGTTTTATTTATGTGATCATAGGTAGTGACCATACATACGATCCAAAGACTGGGCTTTTCCCTCTTTGCTGACCTTCCAAATTGAAATCCAAAGTATGCCCGCAAGTAACTTTCACATTCTCATCTTGGTCAATATCTTTCCTCTGTAATTTTTGGCCGGTAATTTTTTGGTCTCTGCTTTTGATGCAAGAGTTTCTTGAGATTTTTGTTTTCATGATTACGAGTCTCCTCCCAATTACTGCCAGACTGCATGGGAGGATGCAACTGGTGCTTGCTGCAATTTCTCATCTTCACTGGCACTGTTGTTAGATTCAATGAAGAAGATCATGTGAATATTTTCCCTAGCTGCAGTCATTTTTGCTGGACTTCCCCTGTAGTAAACCGCCAACTCTAATAAAGCTGAGACTTACATCTTTTTGCTTTTTGATCTTTGTGCAATGAGATGTTTTTCCTTCTCAGGAATTCTATTGTGTAAAAACTGGGCAAAAATGGCTACAAAACTATGAAAACACTAACTGGTTTGGCAATGTGTTCCACTGCCCGGAGTGCTTGTAAAAACTGATTTTCAATATGCTTGTGATTGAAATGTGAACCACCATCAGACAAATATTTTGATTTGTTACCTCAGCAGAAAATAGCTGAAAATACATGGAACATTCTTATGCAATAAATGGGACTTTACATTTGAACAATGCCTACCAATGAACTTTAGAGTGTTATGGTTTCTATAATTTCAATAAATGAATTTTGTAATTTCAGTCCTTCCTTCACTAATCTTCAGAGTGTTATGGATTTTTATTTTGTAGCAATTCACATTATTTGGTCGATATGTGTTCATGCATGTCTGCCTTAAATGATATGTGGTTTTCATGAATTTGTTTGTTTTTCAGGTTAAACATCACCGATTAGTCATGAATATTTCGACAAATATGGGCCCTCCTTGAGCTGTGAGACAAACATCTACCATTATCAATCATCTGTGCTACAATTTTTTGGTTCTATTTCTAGTGGGCCAAACTTGTATTATCATCTAAAGGTAACTGTTCCACCCATAAATTATCTTCTTTATATGTTTTTGTGTTTGTGGGTATTGAATGTGTCGATAAAATTGGTTCGTGAATGTCATGGATTAATAGTAGATGCGGTTTATTTTAATGTCAAGTTCTTTAAAGCATTTGTTGGTGTGTTGTGATGTGTATTTACTAATTTTCACGATGCGATTGGACCATGATTGAATTCGTATATAATTGGAATGATGATTGGATGTCTATTGATAAAATGTTATATGCCGTGTATGATGTGTTATGATGTTTGTGGGATTGATTAATTGTGGTGATTCATTAGTCATAATTTTTAATTTTTTTTAGACTATGGCTACACCATCTGCTCGAGTAGGAGGATCCCCAAAGAAGTTTCATAAAAAGATTGATTGACATAAGCGGGAATATTATGCCTTTTTGAGCCACATGGCATTTGCTATCAATAAGGGATACAAGAAGAATAATACACTTGACAAGGAAGGGTGGGACCTAGTGATAAATAGGTTGAGAGATGAGAATGAAATTAATGTCAACTTTGCTATATTGAAAAATCATTATGACAAAGGTAGAAAATTATGGCAAGGGTGGAATGAGCTCAGGGGTTACACTGGACTTGGCTGGAACGAACTCACCAACACTTTCATATCCCCCCACACATGTGGCTGAACTTTATCAAGGTCATAATATGTGAACTCTTAATTTTTTTGTATATTTAATTTGAATTAAAATTCTAACACTTTGTTTGTCACTGCCTCTTGTAGAGACATAAGGATTGTAAACGGTTGAAGAATTGGGGGTATGACGTCGAGGCTGAAGCTAACCTTTATGATGTCTATTCAAACAATCATGAATCTGGCCGATGGAAGGATTCTGGTGTTTATGATACTATCCCCCACATTGATAATGCTTCAGTCTCCTATAGTGATCCAAATGTAGCCCCCCATTCACCTCCAACTTCAACCCCCACTAGAACTCCAACTGTGAACACACAATCTCAACCGGATGCAGAATCGTCTGAATGGCCGGCAGGTACTCCATGGGCATATGATCCGTATAATCGGGCTGTGAATGACTTGATTGCAGAGGACTTGGGAGTTTACAATCAGGCTCATGAGGGAGTGGGAAATTCTACTACTGTGCCATGCATGGGTAGGACAAATAAACCACAAGCACATGGTTCCACCACACAGGCGACTAGTGCAAGCCTGTCACAACCTACTCCACCCTCCTCAAGGAGGGTTCAAGGTAATAGGACACCAGCTACCAGCCAGCGAAGTACAAAGAGGAAACAATTAGAGGTGGAGGTATCATCAAGGTTGCAAGCTTTGTCCGAAGCCATGAAGGATAGGAATGAGATTGTTCGAGGGAATAGGGAAGAAGAAATAGATGATTATGACAAGTGTATCGATTTGTTAGAGAAACTTCCGGGTTATAATGACAATGATGAATTGTACTCGGGTGCACCATCATTCTTCCTAGATAAGAATTTTTGTCGCTTGTTTCTTGCTATGGGGCGTGACCCGGTTCGTGTAGAGAAATGGCTTCGTGTGCACTATAGGGATCATAGACCGAAGCATTAAATGATATTTGTGCAATGAGATCAGACATGTTTTATTTCCTTTTTGTGACTTTGTTGACTTTAAGTTATTTTATTTCCTAGAGAACATGTTTTATGATGGTGTTTTTTTTATAACTGAACTTTATAATAATAGTATGAGAATGATATTATGTGAGAGGGATGGGTGGTAATGTTATTTAAATTTATTTTCAATTTGATGGATGTGTGTGGTTAGGTGAAGTAGATGTGCGATCTTAAGGTATATGTGATGGATGTGTGTATAGGGTGATGTAATATTTTTCAAGTTTGTTTTTATTTTGATGGATGTGTGTGGTTGGGTGAAGCATATGTGTGATCTTAGGGTATATGTGATGGATGTGTGTACAGGGTGATGACTTGTTTTTAAAGTTTATTTTTATTTTGATGGATGTGTGTGGTTGGGTGAAGCAGGTTATTGGATGTTGATCCTAGGGTGAACTAGATGTGTGATTTTAAGGTATATGTGATTGATGTGTGTACAGGGTGATGTAATATTTTTCAAGTTTGTTTTTAATTTTATAGATGTGTGGTTGGGTGAATGGATATGGTATAAATGTGATGGATGCGTGTACATTATAATGTGATATGTACAATTATAGAATGGGTGTCGTATAAATGTGATGAATTATAGATGTATGATATAAATGTGATGAATTATAGATGTATGATATAAATGTGATGAATGTGTGTAGGTTACGTAAGTTATAATGTGATGTGCACAGGTTGTTATTATAAGATATGAATAGATAATATTGTGTGTGGGGTCTTACTATATGTTTTTTACTTAATTTTTAAGTATATGATGTTATATTAGATTTTAATATGGAGTTATTTATCAGGTACTCAATTAGATGGATCTTTATATAAACAATGATGGGGAGGAAGATGAAAGAGAAATATTTGATGATGACGACGAAGATGACACCTTTGGACAAGAAGATTTTATTTTGGATAATATTATTGCACAGGTTGTTAAAACTATAATTCTGCCTCCCCCAAGGAATGCAATTCATACACATCCAGATCGGGGCGATGAGCTTGTCTACGATATGCTAAATGGACCAGATACAATTTGTCATGATTTATGTAGGATGAATAAGAAACTATTTATGAGATTATGTTGGAAGTTGGAGCAATTGAAATTAAAGCTCACAAGGCATGTGATAGTGGCAGAACAACTGCGATCATTCTTACAACTATTGGGACATGCTCATAGGCAGCGGGTGGTGGGTCATATAATGTCACATTCAAGTGAAACAGTTAACCGCAATTTGCATAATGTTCTTTATAAATGGTATAGTACAAAAATCAAGCCACTTATACCTTTACCCCAAACTCCCTTATATATTTTAGGTAGTCCTCTATTTTATCCTTGGTTTAAAGATTATGTGGGAGCTATAGATGGCACACATATCAAGGCAAAAGTTCATCCGTATCAACAACAAGCATTTCGAGGTAAAAATCGTCAAGTCACACAAAATATTATGGCTATATGTGATTTTAGCATGAGATTCATTTTCGTAGTGGCTGGTTGGGAAGGGTCAGCTCATGACTCTAAGGTGTTAGAAGATTTGTTTTTACATCCAGAGAGCTCAGGTTTCCCAAAGTTACCTCCTCATAAATATTTTGCTGTAGATGCTGGGTATCTAAATAAAGAGGGATTTTTGGGACCCTATAAAGGTCAGAGATACCATGTTCCTGAATTTCAGTGGCGTGGCCCACAAAGAAGAATTGAGAAGTTTAACCAAATTCATTCTTCTCTCTGAAACATCATAGAGAGAACATTTGGTATGTGGAAGGATAGATGCAAGTTACTTGAAAACATTCCAAAGTATCCATTTCCTATTCATGTGGCATTGGTGAGGGTTTTAATGGCACTACATAATTTCGTTCAAGAACAACATAATGGTGCTACCGCCCCGATCTTCGAGATGTGCTTTGCACTAGTCGGGAAAATAAAGATGAGCATGTAATGAATGATGAAGTTGAGGGGCAAGATGAAGCACTTGTATGTCAGGATGGCAGGGTAATCTCAACTTTTTGTGATGAACTTCGGGATGCCATCGGTCACCATTATCAATTGCCTTCAGTTGGTGCACGACGTGGACGACATCGACGTTACGTCAATTATATATTTTTTCCATATTGTACTAATGCTATTTATTTTTATAATGAAATGTAACTCCCACGTGATAATGATATGAACTTGTATGATTAGAGGTAGCATAGGGTACACATCAATGATACACTTGGTAAGCGCCAAAACAAACCCTTTTTTACACATGAAAAAATATTATAATAACATATCATTATAATAGTTTTTATAACATCATAAGACCATATAAGGCTATATCATTATTGCGGCAACGTTGAAGCAATATTGCTACAACGCTACAGCATTATCGCTACAATGATGTATTGATATTGCTTCAATGTGGGGCCAATACAACTATGCATCATTATTGTTACGTGTCCCTGTTGTATAATTTTTTTAAATATTGTTTTAAATATAATAAATAATAAATTAATAACGTGTCGATATGTATCTACCGTATCGATATAGTACAAGCCAATACAACTGACACACATCGATTTTTATGTAGGGCGTATCACCCATAGTATCATACCATATTGGTCTCAATTGTGTACAATGTCGGGCATATTATTGCTTCAATCGTATACAATCGCATACATCGGGGTATATTATTGGTATTGCACACGAACTGCGTACAAACCCTAAACCAAGTCTATATTTGTCATATGTTAAAAAATTCAACGATTCCAAAAATTATACAAATTCCTTACCCAAACATGATTCTATCAAAATAATTCCATTCAAAGGGTATATTTGTCAATTTACCTAAAAATTCCAAAGATTCTGACCTGAAACCCAATTCACTATCCAAACATGATTCCATCTAAAAAATTCTGTACCCAAACGAAATTCTGTTTCTCTACTGAATCGACTAAATTAATTCATCAGTACCCAAACGAGTCCTTCATATGCAAATTTTCTCCACCGTCTACATTTACTAACTCTGTAGGTCCAAAAATATGAACAGTATCATTTAATGAAAAATCTTCAAACACAATAAATCACTCAAAGCTGCTAAATGAAACAGTGCCTATGCTCTTGTAACACCAAAATGTGTCCACCAATGCTGGGTCAGAAAAAACCTAAGGATTCAAAACACTATTTAGCTTTTAAGCTATATTTCTATTTTTCTTCTTCTTTCGAAGGCATTAATTAGAACAGATCTCACTCTGACAATGACAAAGTGGTGCAACTCATAAGCCCAATCAACAAGAGCATTAAACAAATTCAAGGCAATTTAATACGGCTCAGAAACACATTCAACAATCAATTCCTTCAACCCACCTGGTTGTACAGAGAAAGGATTAACAGTCTGTTTACACAGAAATCTAGCAAACTTTACACCGGTGACGAAATTCACCGGAAGGACTTCATCTTCAATCTCGTAACTGTTCTAATTCAGCCAAATGCAAAGGGAAAACAAATTGAAGGACTTCATCTTCAATCTCATAACTGTTCTAATTCAGCCAAATGCAAAGGGAAAACAAATTGATTGAATCAAACGGACTTACAACTTGAATCCACAAGTTTTACTTTCCTGAATCCATAGGAACTGAGTTCATTCCGGTGTTTTAAAACCCGGATATTTCTTCTGGGTTGGAAAAGTGAAAATTTTTTCACGTGATAGCAGGGATTCGAACTCCCAAAATCTTCGTATTTTCTACGCCTTACCCACTGGCCTATGTTAATTTTGTTATTCATATGTCTATAACTATTGTATTTAAGTATTTACAATATAACGCACCTGAAAAAAAGTCAAAAACCATGGTTACTCTGGGATTTGAACGGTAAACCAAATATCATACCCGCTATATCCGCTAAGCCACGAGAATATTTTGTGTACATGTTTTTACCTAATATTATTTGTAATTTAGTATATAACAAAATGGGTCAACCCGGGTTAACTCCTGGTTGAACCGAGCCAACCCGGCCTGGCGACCAATTCGGGTCAGCCTCCGGGCCGGTTTTTAAAACACTGGTTCATTCTGAATCCATAACACCACATCCTCCTCAGATCCGAAATTGAAGGAGTTGTTTTTAATTTAAAAAAAACCCATCCTTCTCCCTCCCAAATCTCCTGTATTTATAGTTGGCTTATTAGAATTTCTCGAACGGATCTTTCTGGTGGGAGAATCAGTTATTTGCTTCCGCAGATCTGTAATTTTTCTAATTTGTTTGTGATGCCCAAGGGGACTTGAGTAATTATACATGTGACAAAACTCTCCTCTGCATCTCGTTTGCGATTTTCCTACATCACAAAGTCATTAATCAGAACGGAACAGCTAGCTGACATCTCAAAATGTGATAAATGTTATCTTGCGATTCTAATCCACTCATCTATAAAAAACTATATTCCTTACCTGCGCCTCTCTTCTCTTTGAATATCGTCAAAATTAGCTTCACATCGCTGACATCATAATCATCCCCTTTGAATTTTCTAGGATCATATCTGTACATACACATTAGTTTAGTCGACTCTAGGTGGTTAAATATCAACACAACAAAATTACGCAAACAAATCTTTTTTTCCCCATCCTACAACTAAAGCAAATCAACAACCAAATTAAGCTCCGAAATAACGTATAGCCTTTTCACCTTTTTTTTTTATAAATTCAGCAGTTCAAACATTTAAGTCATCTTTTTGAAAAAAAAAACCATTTCTCACCCATTTTCTTAAGGCAAAGAGCCACAGACATAACACTAACCAAGTGAAACCAGAATACTCCATGCAAAAAAGATTTAATAACAAGAGTACTGTTTACACTATCAAGTAACAAGTCCATGCAATAAACAAAAAATACCAGGTGTGAGCTCAAAAGGCATATCAACATGTCAAAAAATTTTAACAAGGAAGAGACACCCACCTGAACATGTTCCTGATTATTCTCATAGCATCGTCTTGATCATCTTCATCCTGATAGTTCTTTATAGGTTTCTTTTTTAAGAGATTATCTTATATGGAACGAGATGTTATTGACTTAGGAGGCGGCGTCATCTGTAGAACAAGGAATCATATTGCTTTAAAAAGTGACTTAGAATATTCCAAAACCCTTCTATTTACAACCCACCCAAGCAATGTAACAAAAGTTTAGACGTTCACAGTAAAAAAAAGCATATAAATATCTTCAGAATAATTTAATTCCAGCATCCAGACATAGTTTCAAAACCTCAATTAACCTGGCCAGTTCAATTGGCAGGTCTTAACTCACAAAAAATTTACTCCCTCCTTTCGAGTGTCCTTTTCCTCCTGGATAAATGGATATTTTATATAAAAAAACTAAAAAGGCCCTAATCCTGCTGTCGGCTTTTTTATTGTTTAAATCCATAAATATGCCTATATTTATTGTTTAGATTCATAAATTTGCCACTTTGCAAATACTGGCTGCTAAAAGTATCCTCTGCAGCATCCAGTATTAGTAGCTTGGAGTGTTTTTTTTTGTTTTATTCTTATCCCTGCATCATATCTTATACTTTATTACTGGTTTTCTTTTGACTGCTTCTAAAAGTACCTTCATAGAAGTGTCTGATTTCCTGTGGGATTGAACCATCTTTTCTTTTTCAGTTTCTCTTGCACTTTATTTAGGATGAACGGCAGGCAGGAATGCCCTTAACGCAAGAATACTACCAGGAATCTCTACTGTGCATCCTGCCTCAAACAGCAAGTATTACACCATAAAGGACCGATAGAAAAAGATAAGAAAAAAGGGACACTATGGAGAAAAGGAAGAGGACAAGCTCAAAAGGCAGTATAATACCATAAAAAACTTCAATGTAATCTTCAATTTCCACCAATATCCCAAACTTGTCGTCTGTATCCAGCTGCAACAAGAATGAAACTCACCAAAGTTTACCCACTTAGCCGAAAAGGAAGGCTGTGATTAGGAATCCTGGATGAAGAGATGGAATTCGTAGGGCTTAGACTATGGCACATCCTCTTTATTCATGTTGAAACGGTTTCAACATGTGAATTTTACCCAAACAAAGAGCTTATGAGGCACGTGATTGGATCACATGTCCAAAATGTAACCGCTAGTGAATCAGGCCTAAAGGGGATGATTGTTCCCTCTTCTTAATTCCTTTATATTTTGTAACTAGGATATCATCCGCACCCTTAACTCAAACCCACTTTTCTTACATAGTATAAGGATTCCACTTGACATAATCTCACTCTTCTATACATTGTAGTCTTTTATATCCCTCTTGTAGATCCTTGCCTTTTGTCTTGTAATAAAAATCCTATTATTCTTGTATTTTTATAAGTGTTGTGATGAAAGAAACTTATTGGAAAAGATGAATGAATCAAGTAAAACGCTCTATCTTTAAGACATAATTCGTCTTCCCTACTGGTGTTGAAGATTCACTTTGGCGTCTGTGTCCTAGGATAAAACGATCAACCATACATTGTAGAAGAATCTTCACACAATGCATACAGCAAACCACATTTTGGAATACTCTCACAGAAAAATATAGAGACAAAAATCTAGTCAAGGGTTATGCAAAAAATAATTTTCAGTGTTTTATAAGAAATCCCGTTGAAGACAACTCGTCCCGTTCAATCAGACGCATTCGTTTGTTAACAGACACATTTGGTGAGAATAAAATCAGACCTGTTTTGGGTTAAAGAAAAAACCAATTGAATTTGTCCTAAAAATAATTATCTTGTTGACCCAACTTGACCCGACTGGCCGCGCGCATGTGGGTTAGCCTACCTAGGTGCATGGGTCCAATATGTAACTCCCTCAAAAAAGTGGGGTGGTTCAAAGGTCTAACTTGAAAGGCCAAACTTATGCCTTATATACCAGCGCTATTATCTTTTTCTAAGTGATGTTAGACTATTCACACCTTCAACTAATTTACACGTGTGATTCTCATTTATTTCAAAGTAGGCTTAAACTCTCGATACCCATATGGGCTTAACCCATATAAAATACTCACGTCTAACAAATTCTACAAGATAGACTTTTTTTCAACATGTCAACGATTTACATTGATATTGGAGCTATTTTCTATTTTATGTTCATGTAGGTTATCCTTTATGTAATTTTAACCACCTTTGGAGATATATTGTCTTTATGTGTCAAGACTGCTTTTGTAATTTTGTTAGTGGATGGACTTGTGTACTTTTTTTTTAGCTTGATGTGTAGCCATTTTGATGGATAAATAAGCTCACTACAACAAAATGTAGTATTAGCGACGCAAAACTAAACGTCGCTAAAAATAACTATTTGCGACGTGTAAAAAAGTGTCCCAATAAAATAAACTATTAGCGACACATTTTATTATGTGTCGTTAATATTCATATATTAACGACACTTAGTTTAAAGTGTCACTAATAGTAATCATATTAGCGATGCTTAAAAAAAGCTTCACTAATAGTTATGAATTTAAAATAAAAAAATAAAACATTTAAATTATTAGCGACGCTTTTAAACAAGCGTTGCAAGTGGCATTGATAATAGCAACGCTTTATTAATTAATTTTATTTAATATATAATAAATAAATATTAAAAAAATTAAAATAAACTTCTTAAATATAATATATTTTATTCAATATTTACTATTTGTATATATAATAAATAAATATTAAATTTTCAATAAAAATAGTGTTAATGATAGATTAAACTTTAACTATTCATATATAAGAAATTTTATTTCTTAAATTTTCTTATTAATTTTAAAATATAATTTATAATAAAAGAGAGTGAAAGTGAAGAGAGAGTGCATGTGGAGAGAGAGAGAGAGAATGAGGAGAAAGAAAAGGTGAGGAGAGAGAGGGATTGAAGAGAGAGAGAGGAGAGAGAGTAGAGAGAGGGGGAGGTGAGAGAGAGAAAGGGAAGAGTGAGATGGAGGAGAGAGGGTAGAGAGGGAGGAAAGACGGACAGAGAGGATAGAGAGAGGGAGAGGAGAGAGAGGGGGGAGGTGAGAGAGTGTGGTGAGAGAGAGAGAAAGGGAAGAGTGAGATGGAGGAGAGAGGGTAGAGAGAGGGAGAGAGAGGGTAGAGAGAGAGGGAGGAAAGACAGACAAGAGGATAGAGAGACGGAGAGGAGAGAGAGTGATGGAGGAGAGATAGAGAGAGTAGAGAGAGGGGTGAGCAGAGAGAGAGAGTGGAGAGAGGGATGAGGAGAGAGAGAGTAGAGAGTAGAGAGGGAAAATTTTAATTTTTTATATTTTTTATTTTAAAATTAGTTTAAAATAAATAAATAAAAAATATATTAGTGATTAATATAAATATGTGTTACTAATACTCTTGTTATTAGTGATGTATAAGAATATACATTGCTAATACCCTTGGTATTAGTGACACATATTCCTATGCGTCGCTATTACTTTATAGTTTATTATATTAATTTTAAAATATGTAGAGAGAGGGGGAGAGATAGGAGAGGGGGAAGAGAGAGGGAGGGGAGAGAAGAGGAGAGAGGGGGAGAGAGAGGAGAGAGGGGGAGAGAGAGGGAGAGAGAGGGAGGGAGAGAAAAGAGGAGAGAGAGGGAGAGAGATAGGAGAGAGAGGGAGAGGGTGGAGAAAGGAGAGAGAGTAGAGAGGGAAAATTTTAATTTTTTAATATTTTTTATTTAAAAAAAATAAATAAATAAATAAAAATGTATTAGAGATGCATATACGTCACTAATACTTATTATTAGCAATGTATAGAAATATGCGTCGCTAATACCCTTAGTATTAGTATTAGTATTAGCGACTCATGTTCCTATGCGTTGCTAATAACCTAGGTACTAGCGACACATATTCCTATGTGTCACTATTACCTTATAATTTATTATATGAATTTTAAAATGTGTAGAGAGAGAAAAAATAGAAAGGATATAGAGAGAGGAGAGAGGGAGGGAGAGAGAAGAGGAGAGAGAGGGAGGGAGGGAGGAGAGAGTAGAGAGTAGAGAGAGAGGGTGAGGAGAGAGAGAGAGAGTAGAGGGGTGAGAGGGAGGGAGAGGGTAGAGAGAGAGGGAGGAGAGATAGAGGAGAGAGGGAGGGAGAGAGGAGAGAGAGAGGAGAGAAGAGAGAAAGGGGGTGAGGAGAGAGTGAGTAGAGAGAGGGGTGAGAGGGAGGGAGAGGAAAGAGAGAAGAGAGAGAGGGGGGTGAGGAGAGAGAGTAGAGAGACGGGTGAGGGGAGGGAGAGGAGAGAGAGAGTAGAGAGAGGGGGAGGAGAGAGAAAGAGGGAGGAGAGAGGGAGAGGGAGGAGAGACATAGAGGAGAGAGAGAGGAAGGAGAGAGGGAGGAGAGAGGGGGAGAGAGAGGAGAGAGAGTGGGGAAAATACTAGTATTTACGACGCTTGTTGATAAGCGTCACAAATAATATAATTTTTGTGACGCTTATTTATAAGTGTTGCAAATGATAATAATTAGCGACGTGTAATAAACGTTGCAAATATAATATTTGCTACGTTTTGTTAAAATAGTCGCTAAAAGTATTATTTTTGCGACGCTTTAGATTAAGCGTCACAAACGACTTTTATTTGCGACGCTTTCAAAGCATCGTAAAATGAAAAGGCGTGCGAGCAAAAATTGCCATGTGGGGTGAAATTTTTGCTCCTCACGGATGATATTTCGCCAAAGCGGGCGATATATATTTGCCCTCGTGGGGGAAAACGCTCTCGCTAGCATTTTTGGTGCTCCTCATTTTCGCCTCCCACCGCCGAGTACCGGCCCCTGCCGTATTCTGACCGCCACACTACCCCACCCCTCCTCGCCTCCCCTCGCCGTTGACCGCCCGCCTTACGCTGCCCATCCTTGCCTCCCCTGCCGTGTGTCCGCCGTGTTTCAACTGCCACCCCGTCCGTGTGCTCTCCGCCTCCCTCGGCCACCCTACTCCGCTCCGCCGCACTTCCCGTCCCTGGTTGCCCCCCCTTTCCACCCGGCTCCCCCCTTCCCCCAATTCCCCTATGTTTTTCAAGGGGGGATTGGGGGGTGGGGGAGGGGGGAGCCAGGGAAAGAGTGGGGGAGCGGGAGGGAGGAGGGGCCCCTTCTGAGGCCGGGGAGATGGAATCCGGCCCCCTCCTCCCTCCCGCTCTCCCCCTCTCTCCCTGGCTCCCCCCTCCTTCCCCTCTATTTTTCAGTGGGGAAGGAGGGGTGGGACCGGGAGAGAGTTGGGGAGTGGGAGGGAGGAGGGACCCCTTCTGGGGCCGGAATTCGGCCCCCCTTCTCCCGCCCCCCTCTCCTTCCCCTCCCTTGAAAAACAGAGAGGAAGGGGGGGGGACCCCGGGAGAGACAGCGCCTCTCCCCCTCCCCCCCTTTGGATTCCGGACGGAAGCCAGAATCTGGCCCCCATTCCTTCCCGCTCCGCCCTCTCTCACCGGGTCCCCCCTCCTTCCTACTCCATCCTCTCTGTCCCAGGAGAGAGGGCGCCAAATTCCGGCTCCCCACCGGAACCCAAGACACCCCCTGGCCCTAGGAGGGAGAGATAGAACTGTCTGAGCCGGAATCCAGTGCCTCTCCCCTCCGAGGGCCTGCCACCAGGCTAGATTTTTTTTAATATTTTAAGGCTTCTAGTGATGCTTTTAAAAGCGTCGCTAAAATCTTTTTTAATTTTTTTATTATTTTACTTATTAGGAATGCTCGCTAGAGCATCGCTAATACATAACATTTTATTTTTTAAAATTATTTTTTATATTAGCGACGCTTAAAAAGCGTCACTAATAACGAATTATTAGCGACACATATAATTATGCATCGCTAATAAGCTTTTTTTAAAATGGTTTTTTGCTTTAACGATGCATATAATAATGTCGCTAATAATCGATCATTAGCCATGCTTATAATTATACGTCACTAATAATTAACTATTAGTGATGCTTTACTATGTGTCATTAAAGAAAAATTATAAGCAACATATAAATGAACATCCCTAATGGTTATTATTAGTGACGTTTTTGTTAAGCATCACTAATGAGTAATAGCGACTATAGTTTTAGCGATATTTTTTAAGCATCACTACTATTTGTTGTAGCGACTCTCTAATTTTTTGAAAAGGTTTGTGGGTTGTAAATATATGTTATTTGCGCTTAATCCGATGGGTGAGTTCTTTCTTATTTTAAATTGCCTTGAATAATAAATGTCTTCTAGACTAACTTGGTGATACATCTCTTATGACTGATGATAAATATGTTCCATAAATTTGAAACTAAGTGCTTAGCAATGTCATGAACATAAATGTGCATGACATTAATTATTCACACTATTCAATCAAATTATGTAAAAGGAAAAGGTTAATGTGAGTTGTAAGCACTCAAGGGGCATGTAGATCTTGAGTAATATCCAAGATCTGGCGGTGGTGCAACTGTGTGAGCCCAAGGTCATATTCTTCTTGTATCAAAATATATTTCTCATCTCTTCTTAATAAATAAGGTCATTTTTGTAAAAAGAACTTCTCGTATTCATGTGGTAGTTATGCTAATTATGCTCAAGAAACTATTCGTAAACTTGTCAAAAAATAACTTATACATTCCTGATTCTCATAGAACAATTTGAACTAAGGAGTTGTTCCTAAATGAGGTAGTTATTATTGCATTGCTAAAAACCAGAGAGGCCTACATCTTACACTTTTGCATGCTCCAACATCAAGGAAAGTGATAATTATGACTACCCTAATTTTAGTTAAATATTCATAAATAAGCATGTACTCTGTCCAAAGCTTGATAGATAGGTGAAATGACTACCATGAATGCAATGAATAATATAATTAAATTCCTCTTCTAAGACATAATTGTCTACAACACCATACAAGTCAAGATAGAGTAAAAATCGAATTTTTGATATCCGTTTCACATATTTCATGCAAAATATTCAATGTTTGCCCTTGAATCCATAAATACCAATAGAGGACCAAGCAACCACCCGACCATACGAGTCTCCAACATGCATCATAAAAATTTTCAATTAGTGAATCTCCAGCTAGCATCACAAATGTGGTAAAGCTTTAGTTAGAAGGTCAAGTGCAAAAGAGAAACACCACACAAATTAAAGGCAATAAACATATCAATGCAATTACTTCAACAACGCTCTTCCATGAATCAACCAGATATTTAGCAATTGCATAAACAAGCATAACTCTTATAGCTTTCAGTAGGAAACAATAGTCTATGTTGAAGAAATATATTTTCACAGTTTACCCAGAAACACCTATTTATTGCAAAAATGACATATCCATAACTGCCCAAGTTCAATACATCAAAATTAGTAACTTGCACAATCAGTTACAAAAAAATGACAACTAAATTTTCAACCTGCACATCTTGATTGTGTGATCCACTATTAGAAAATGGTAGCAATGAATACTAAATACTTCTCCTTTCTACCTTCCAATGAAAAAAGGACATCCTTGCCATCTTTTAACAAAAAAAAAAAGACATCCTTCCTATCTACAACCTATGAATGAAAAACTTATATGCATAAATGATAAAATAGTCCAAATCACATACAATTCTCATTATGAGTAATAACATTAGAAAATTTATAAACTGACTTTATTTAAATAAGAATCAACATATATTCTTACCCTTTTCTACTCATTTATGTCTTTAATCATATCATCACCTATCTCTTTGCTCACTTGTGATTTCTCTTCTTAGGGCACTTGAGAATTATCTCCCTACAATTCAAACTTATATTAGGCCCCATTGCACAAAAAACACTGAGATATTATGAAAAAATTATTATTATCTTGTAAACACATGAGATACAACAATTGTTGTATTGCAGCTTCTAATGAAGTATTTGAAAGAGATGCCTCTGCGTCACCGATAGGTATTAGATCAGGAAGCAGCCTTGGTTTTGTGAGATCCAGTAATTTTTGTTTTCAAATTGTTTTATTTAAGGTAGACATGTAAAAATTTAAGGAGTTCGACCTTTTAAGATTAGTTTAATAACTTCTTGAATAGGTTGAATTTAATGTTGAGACTAATATGGTTCGAAACTAGACAGAAAAACTTTGAAACATCACTAAGAATGTGCAATTCAGAGTTTGGATGGGTGAATTATGACCGATTAAAGTTGTACTTATGCCCCGGGCGTTTCCTAAATTAGACCTAGAATTGCGCATTTTGCTTAGTTTTTTCAGCTCATTTAATTTGAGTGGCGGGAATAGGGATTTGGGGTTATTTTGGGCTGCCCCGTGGTGGTTTAGTAGCCCAAGTCTTAAGGGAATTAGAAGCCTAATCCCCATCACCTATAAATATTCAATAGGGGTTTTATTACGAGAGTTTTTGGAACTTTTAGAAGTGGTTGAGATTTTTGTGCCCTATCTTCTCTAAAGGTGAGTAAATTTGATTTATTCTTCTTAATTCCTTAAGTTTTGATTGGAAATTAAAGGCCTTTCATGCCTAATCTTCATTCTCATGCCTCTTTCTATTGAAATTTCTAAATATCTCTTGTTTGATTCAATTTGTAGAAACATATATCTTAATTTTTTATTCAAAACCTTGTAATTCAAGCTTATAATTCATTAGACTAAAGGAAGTTCTTGAAATCACTTATTCATCATACTTGTAAGCCTCTAGTTGGTAAAGATCATGGTTTATGCTTAGGGCTAATAGAAAACTTAATCTTTTAGATTAGGGATCTTTTGATTTTGGAGGATTTGAAGTGTTTCTGTGCCCGAGAGGTATGGGTTTTTATTTTAAGAGTGATTTATTGCATTAGTACCTTATCTGATGAAATTAATCATGTTTTTCTATTAAAGAATGGTTATATGACTTCATTCTTCTTTGAGAGATTTTGATATTGTTTGTGCAAGTTTGTGCATGGGTTTGATAGGGTTTTTCATAATTAAGAGTTTAGAATTGATACCAAGAAGAATTATGATATATGATGAATTGGCACAATTTTTGTAACTTTGTTTAAAATCACAATTTTTGTAACTTTGTTTGGCCAATCAATCAGCTTCACTAGGCGATTGATTGACTACACATACGGTGATCGACATAGTGTTACCGATCTATCGGCCCATTAGGTGATCAATCGATTATAATGCTGAGATCAGCACAATGTTGCCAATCAATCAGCCCATCGGGTGATCGATTGGCTATATACTGCTGAGAACGACACAATGTTGCCAATTGATCGGCAGGGTGATTGATTACCAATACTATAGAATTAAGTTTTGGTTTGTTTGGCTATACTAGGCGTGAGTAATCGGTTGATGAAGTTACTGGAAAATGAGTTAGACATAAAGGATTGATCATGAGACATAGGTGATCGATCAATCGATAGAGTTAGTGAAAGTTGCATCCAAAAGAATTGATCAATCATCTAGCCAAATTATCGATCATTCAGATTATTGGAAGTGAACATAAGCATAAGAAATTGATTGTTAGGGGTGGGCGATCAAATGGTCGAAGACCAAAACTGTGATTTGGTCCAATTTGGATTTTTTTTATTGGCTATTCCGGAATTTCCTTCTCTAAATATGTATATGCAGGCCTTGTACATCCTTTGGGGTATTTAAGGGCCCTTAGAGCATATCCAACATCATACACTAAATCCAAATGGCATCTGTCATGGAGCTCATTGAACTCCCATATAGGACTTCAATTGTTCCAACTAGAAATGATACCCCAAGTTAGGATGCCATTTGTAGATGCCTTTTTTTAATCATATCTTTTTACCTCTCTTTTCATTTCTCTTATAGCAGGTTACTGTTGGTTTTTTTTCCTTTTACCTTTCTTCATCTTTAAATATTCACCTCCTGCACTTCTATTTCTCATTCATCTCAAGAATTATTTTTTTTATTTTGAGCTCTTCTTTTTCTCTAACATTCTTCCACTCATGGACTCACCAAACACTTAATTTTTTTTATGAAGATTTGAAATTTGTCAAAAGGAGCTCAACTTTGCTTGTTTTTAGTGTTTGATTTTTTTAATTCTTATTCTCCATTTGAAGTACTTAAAATGGAATTCAATGCTTTTGAGCATTATAACTTATTATGATTTGTTTTTCAAATATTTTAAAAATAAAAATTTTGATTACTCATAGTTTTTATAGTACATTTATCAAAAAGAGTATTTCAAAGTGAATAAATGATTAATTAAATTTTTTGACATAGACTTGATTATTTATATTTTTTTGTCTGAGTAAATTGACATGATTCTTCTTAATCTAAAATTATTATATAGTTGCTTGAATTGTTAAACATTTAAATTATGTGTTTACTTTTTTCTTGGAGTAGTATTATGTGGGTATGTTCTTATTTATTAATACAACATCACATTATATATGAGTGTCATAGATTAAAGGGGAGAGTCAGTATCTAAGATGATGGACTTGTGATACATTATAATTATTTCAGTTTCATGTTTTGATGATTGTGTACTTGGCTAATATGCTTTATTGGTATTTTTATTACTTATTAATTTCTATTTTTGTCTATTTTTTTAGAAAAGTAAGAGAAATGATTAATGAAAATCAAAGTGCTTGTTTTCATACTTAATTAGATAGTACCATTTAAATAATTTTAATTATAAGTATGCAAGATAAGTACAAGCTTATATAAGGCATTTAAAGTTCAATTCCAAATTATCTGTGATAAGTCTTTGTGTTTTAAAGTCATGTGTAAAAATTGAAAGTCAATGCGTGATGAATGAGTTGTAACTTTTATTTATTTGATTTTCAATCTTGTGGTTTTTTATAACAGAATAGACAAAGTGGGAGATTGAAAGAACACATAATACATATATATTGTAATTGGTTAATTTTGTTGATCTCACTAGATTTAGTTGTAGTTGAGTAAGGTTTAGAATTGATTGACTTGAAAAATAGAAACAAACATGTTCTTATAAATCAAGGCTGATGACTAAGAGTGATGAAGGTAAAAAAGGTTTCTTGAGTATACACTTATACAAACTACTTGAGAGAGTTTCAAAGGTAATTTTGGAAGTTTTAGACTGATTTAGGGTAAAAAGGATAAAATTATAATTTTACTAAGTAGATTTATCGATCATTGCAACATACACAGGACAAATCAATCAATCGGTTATGAACTATAGCATGGAACATAATTGAATAGATCGACCGCTTTAGCAAAAGATCGATCGACACCTGAAACAGCCATTTGTAAAAACATATTGAGAGTTTATCGATCAATCACTATAATGACCAACCGATCGCTCTAAGAACAGTGCCTGAAAGAAATAGTAAATGATTAATTGCTATTTAAAATGATTAATCACTAGTAGTTTTGGTTACCTAGTTTAAGCTTTTCTAGAAGATTTTTATTCCTAGTTGGAGTCAAAGTTTTAAACTGACTTAAACATCTATATAAAGTTTAGAGGACCACAATTTTTGAGAGACAAAAACCTATAAAATAATAGAGAAAAGAGGAGAGGGCCTTCATAATTATTTTCCTTAAGCGTTTATCAAAAAGCTTCATGAAAATGTTAATAGTAAATTAATGAAGACACACAACTAAAAGAGAAAAGTCTCATACAACAAACAAAAGAGGAAACACAACAAATTCTTTAAAGGAGTTGAAGAATCTTAAAGGAAGATCAATAATCAAAGGAACATTTGTTTGAGTTGCTAGAAGGAGACGAAGACGGAACATGATGAAGGAAAACTTCAAGGATTCTAAGGAGAAAGAATTGAAGGCCTACAATGAAGAAGATTGAAAAAAAATGTGTTCTTATTTCTATGAAGTCTAGAGGTTGGTTGGTTGTTTGTAGTGTCTTATAAGTTTTTGCTTACTAGTACATTGATTTGTCTTTGTGAGGTTTTCGTGATTTTTTTACCCAAGTTGGGTTTTCATGTTAAATCTCTGTATGTTATTGTGTGGTTTCCATGCTTGGATTGATTGAATTGTTGGTAGATTGATAGTTCATGTGTAGTTAGTTCCTTTTTGTTGTTTAGTTTAAATTCCTACGCATAGATACTAGAACTCATGATTCTTATTTCTATAAAGTATAAGTTTGAATAGCAATCTAGTGGTTCACTGTCACTGTCTAGTTGGATATTAAACTCTCAACTTGTAGCTTAGGATTTTTGCCTAAAAATTGTTTGTGTTTCATGCCATCAATCTTGTGTTGCATGCTAGTGTGTGTCTATATCGCTTAATCTTACTTAGTTTTCCAAAAGGTTTATTTTTTGAGATTTTGGTGTGTTTTTTGAACTTGTTTACTTGAACTTAATTGATTCATCATGTCTAGTTCTTATTCTTCAAGTTGTGATGGATATTTTGATGTTTAAAGCCTTTTTAGACAAGCCATTGAATCAAGTAAAAGTGTAAGATGTTAGAGAAGATTGTTGAATTAAATGAAGAGACAATTGAACCTATTTTTATTGAAAATTTCAATTGGATGAAGAAAAAGAAAAATTGGAGAAAGAGGCTTAAACTTTGAGAAGTGAACTTGAAAAAAACAATGAAAAAATCTAGATCTTTAGAAAATAAACTTGTATCCACTAATGAAGAAGTTAATGCCTACAAATATAAGAAAAGTAATCTTCTAGACAAGATAAAATTTTTAGAGAATGAAGTTCATAAAAGAGTAAAGACATATGATGTTTACTTGAAGAAGATTGAGGATCTAAGGATTGAATTGAAAATAAATTTTAAAAAATTGAAATATTTCACTTTAGGGCAAAAGAAGTTGGACAAAATTCTTTACATAGGACAAGATAATATTGATAAACGAGGACTATAGTTTAGATAGTCAAATTTTACTAGTTCCAAGGGTGTCACTAAGTTTGACAAAGCCAAAAAACTCATGCGCACTTGAAAGGTAGCTCCACAAGTTGATATTATGTCAAAACATACGAATCTTTCTTGGAATTAAAATCCAAAGTCTAACCTTAAGAAATGACATTAAAAGGGTGATAATAATAAGTCCTACTTAATTAGACAAAATCAAGTAATGAAACTTAATATAAATCACCTTAGTCAATATGTCATGAACAAGTATAAAACTAGGGAAGTTTATAGTGGTTCATATAATGATTTGCTTAAGAAGAGTAAAAAAGACAATTCACAGCATAAGAAACCTCAAGCTAAAGGTACATGGATTAGAAAGCAAACACAATCTTCCATGCCAAAAAATGGTAAAGAAAATGGAAAGAAAAATTTTTCAAATTTATATTAGAAAAAATGTTTTAGAAAACTTTAGATCCTAAGTTTGTATAGGGAGCAAAAATACTAAGATTGCCTTAGGATGACTAGGCAAAGTTAGGGAGTTTGTCATCTCTAAGTGAAGAGATTGATTTTTGTCTCCATGATTTAATTCTTTCAATCTTTTGGACAACACATGTTTTTTTATTTTTATCGCATTTTACTTTGTTTTCACTTCTTTTAATTCATAGGTTTTGAATTAAAAAAAATATGATAAAAAAATTAATGTAGTTTTTGCTTTGGTTGCAATTTGCTTTGTTGATTCCGCTCTTGATATATAATATAATTAATTTTTTTAAAGCTGAAAAATAACATGATTTGTGATCAATATACCATAACGAAGAAAATGATACATTAAGGAGAGTAAAAATTAGTTTGATTTACTTTTGCTTGATTTTGGAATTCTCTATTTTTTAAAATATGCATACATCATGTTTAAACTCGAGTCAATTTTATGAATGAAGATCAAGAAAGAATTTTTAAACATAAATTGGCTTAGGCATTTGGATTCTAGTAATCTCTTAGTTATCAAATTAAAGGATCTAAGCTAGATATCTATTTAGAATTCAATGCAAGAAGAACTTCATTTAATGTCATTCAATGATTGTAAGTTTTGAGTACTTTAATTTATTTTAGTTAATGAAATTGTCCTGTAAAGATAATGGGGAAGGGCAACCTACTTAGGTTGGCCTAGGCAAGTGTGAAGCTCTCATTCACTTGACAGCAAGAAAAATGAATAAAAAGAAAAGAATTAAAAAAATTATATGATGCAAGTTGAGATGATTCAAAAAAAGTCAAGCCCTAGAAAAATAATTTATGAAAAATTATCATAACTCAGAAAAAGGTATAACCATGTTCATTTTTTTTAGCTTTTATTATTTGATCTTTTTAGGAGAAAATTGTATATATATTCTAGCTAAGGTGAGTTGAAATATGAGAACTTTTTCTTTACTAGGGTCAGAATAAATTTGTCTTAGTTTGAATAAGAGTGATCTTGCAAGATTCAATGTTAAAAGAGAAAAGAGTTAAATAACATTGGTGGTTTCTTCTTAAAATTAATAAAAAAGAATTAAGTGTCAAAATAAAGAAATAAAAATTAACAATCATTTACCAATAGAGTTGACTAATCTAAGGAAAGGTCTGAATGATCATAATTTATGGATGCATTTAGATTAAAGGAAAATTAATTTGAAATTTGTCAAAAGGAGCTCAACTTTACTTGTTTTAGTGCTTGATTTTTATTTTGAGTTATTGATCTCAAATTGAAGTGCTTGGTTTGTTGGACTGTGTATGGCATAGAGAAATTAAGAAAAGAAAGTGTCTCTAATTCGTAATTAAGTTATAAGATTTATTTCGTCCTTTTAAACAAAATAAACCTAGAATTTGTTGAAATTAGTGTTCCTAATTCCAATGTGATCTAATGATAAATTTGCAATCAAATCAGCAACCAAAACACAAGAATTTTTATGTAAAAACCGAACTGGATAAAAACTACATGATACTCTATTTAGATCAACTATACACTAGGTAAACTTAAGATTACAAAATTACTGATTACCTAGACAAAATACTTTTTTTCAAATCGGCTGGATCTTCACACCACTCTTGAATTCTATATCAACCACTCCTTGGTTGTTTACTAATCATAGCTTGATCTTCTCTCCTTTATACATTGTTGATGAACATAGATCTTTCATCTCCCCTTTAGAATGAATCTTCTATTTACTTAATTTTCTCAATAACAAGCTTCACCAAATATCATGTGTTTTGTGCTCTAATCTCACCTTTATTCATTCTTTTTTATTAATGGTAGAGATTCTTACAATTTAGAAGACAACTCTATCAAAACTCCAGTGAAGGGACTCTTCACAAGCTTTCAAAGTTTTATAGGTCTTATCTCTTCCTCCATCATGTTCTAATCATTTTTTATAAACTCACACTCTCTAAAAGGAAAAGGTATTTAAGTTGAAATAATAACCAAACCGGAAAATCTTAAAATTGGCAACCTCTCCAACTATCGATTGCTTCCACAGGGCAATTGATCACGTCCTATATTTTTCCTCATGACTATTCAAATGATTGATCACTGAATTAAGCCAATCGATCGCTAACTCTTGGCTTTCATTCTATGCATAGCGATTTCAAGTGTCGATCAATCGCTCTACAAAAATAATCGATCATTCTATCAATTTTTTATTTTTTATTTTTCACATTTTAAATATCAAAACTTCACAATTTTTTACCTAAAGTCTCTTTTACCCTAAAGTGTATGAATGTGATATATGTATATGTTTTTACCTGATGAAAACATGGATTTGAGTCTTCTTTTTGTTCCACCTTTAGAACTTGATAATTAAACAATAAACAAACTAAAAGATACATATTTCATGAAATTGTTTTGATCACGACAATAAGCTAATACATGACATAAGGATACTTGTGTTTTTGCATTCAATGTTTTTGAGCATTATAATTTATCATGATTTATTTTTCAAATGTTTTAAAAACAAAAATTTTGATTGTTCAAAGTTTTTAAAGCACATTTGTCAAAAGGAGTATTTCAAAGTAAATAAATAATTAGTTAGATTTTTAGACATAGACTTAGATCGCTTGTATCTTTTTTTATCTAAGAGTCAAATTGACATGATACTTTTTAATTTGAAATTCTTATGTGGTTGCTTCAATTGTTGAACATTTAATTTTATGTTTCCTTGTTTCTTGGAACAATATTATGCAAGTATGTTTTTATTTGTTAATGCAACATCACATTATATATGAGTGCCATAGATTAATGGGGAGAGTCAGTGTCAAAGATGAAGGATGTGTGATATATTATGAATATTTCAGTTTCATGTCTAGATGATTGTGTACTTGACTTCTACCAATACTTTGTTTGATATTTTAAAATAGTTATATGAATGTTGGTGAACAAAATTTAAGAAGTTATTTGAATTGAAGATGGGTGAGGATGTGTGACGCCCCGACCCGCAAACCGACCCGGGCCGGGGGTCCGAAGGCGATGAAAACCCAAACCCAGAACCAAGAGCAGCACACTCTGCGTGCGAGAGTCTTCTCGTTCCTCTACGTGCTACGGAACTTTAGCGCTCCATTGCGCGTAGGGAAGAACTGGCCTAATTATATAACTAATTCGGACCGGGCCAACGTTGCATTGTCGTTGGTTGCCTACATACATATCGGATAACATCCACGATGTTACTCCGATACGATCGGATCCGGACGTAGTTCTGCCTACTGGCTACTACATACATCAAACCATACAAAAACACATACGTATACCTGAATATTTAATCGGGGTTATACGAAAACCCGTAAAACACCGACAACACATATCTCGCTCTATCATAGAGACGAGCATCACACAACCACCACAACATGCCTCACTCTATCCCAGAGCATGACCATCACACTCACATGTCTCGCTCCATCACTGAGCCGAAAACGAACCCACACCACACGTCTTGCTATATCACTTAGACGAGACCACACATCACACGTCTTGCTCTATTATAGAGTGAGACGGAACACAATCATAGGTCTCGCTCTATCACTGAGCCGAGACGGAACATACACACAACACATACGTCGCTATTAGTACAGGTATTAGCGACATATAGTTACTATACGTCGCTATTAGTATTTTATTTTTATTATTTTTTATTTTAAAAAATAAAAAAATTAATAAAAAATTTTAAAAAATCAAAATAAAATTCTCTCACCCTCCCTCTCTTCCCTCCCCTATCCCCTCTCTCTTCCCTCCCCACCCCTCTCCTCTCTCTCTTTCCTCTCCTCTTTCTCCCTCTCCTCTCTTTCCCTCTCTCTTGATCTCCTCTCACTCACTCTCTCTCCCCTCTCTCCACTCTTCCCCTCTCCTCTCTCTCTCCTCCCTCCTTTTCTCTCTCTCTCCTCACCCTCTCTGTCCTCCATATCACCCTTCCCTTTCTCTCTCTCTTCGATCCCTCTCTTGTTTATCTCTTTTATTATAAATTATATTTTAAAAATAATAAGAAAATTTAAGAAATAAAATATATTATATCTAAGTAATGAAAGTTTATTTATTATTAACACTACTTTTTATTAAAAATTTAATATTTATTTATTATATATACAAATAGTGAATATTGAATAAAATATACATTATATTTATGATTTTTTTAAAATTATTTATTAAATAAAATTAATTAATAAATCTATTCTCAACGCTTATAATTAACCGTTGCTATTAGAAATACTATTTACAATGCTTATTTAAAGAGGAGAAAGAGAGGAGAGGGAGAGAGAGGGGAGAGGGACATTAAATACTTATATTTTTTTAAGATTATTTTATAAATTATTTTATTTTAAAAATAAAAAAAATAAAATAAATACTATTAGTGACGTATAGCATATACGTCGCTAATAGTATAGGTATAAGCGACGTATAGTTCTATACGTCACTAGTAATTTTATTTTTTTGTTTTATATTAATAAGTAATATCAGGACTATTAGCGACGCTTGTCCCAAACGTCGCTAATAGTCTTGTTATTAACGACGCCTGTAACTAACGTCGCTAATAGTTGGACTATTAGAGACGCTTGAATTAAGCGTCGCTAATATTTATGATTTTTTTTTAATTAAAAATTATATATTTTAGCTACGTTTGTATAAAGCATCATTAATATTATTAGTATTAGCGACGCTTTAGAATAAGCATCGCTAATACATAACTATTAGTGACACATAATAATATGTGTCGCTAATAGTTCATTTTTTTGCAATAATTTTTTATGCATCGCAAGTATATGGTTTTAGCGACGCTTAGAGTTATGTCGCTAATAAATACATCGATAATACTTTATTTTGTTGTAGTGTTATCACAAATCTCCCTTGCAAGTATCCACTCATTCTCATCCGGCAATCTTCCATGCCACCTTTCATGTTGATTCAAACCAGGAAAAACATCTTTATATTCTAAAGCAGTTTGAAGCATAAAAAAAGTTGAATTCCACCGAGTTTTGCAAACCAAAGTCAACTTTTTAGTGCATGAAATTCTCAACTGTTTGGCAACATCCTCAAACTTCTCAATACGTGATGGTGTCGCCGTCCAAAAGACAACACATTCACGAATTTTTTCTATGCCATCTTTGATTATTTGAAAGTCATCTTGAACAATCAAATTCAATATGTGTGCACAACATCTCATGTGTAAAATCTGCCCATCTAATAAAAGTGCATGAGACTCTAATAAACTATCTCTCAGACAATTGATTACACTATCATTAGTTGAACAATTATCCACCGTAATTGTAGACAACTTACTATCAATATTCCACTCAAGAAAAGAATTCATCAAAGCATTGCTCAAAGTTTCCTTATTATGTGGAGAAGGCACATAAACAAACCTATATTAATTACACACTAATATTAAAAAGATAAATAATATATAAACAAAAAATCTTAACTTTGACTAAAATGCAAGCTATATAAAAAATTCAAGCAAATAAAACAAATAAAGCTAAATACCGTAAGAGTCTCTTCTGGAGAGTCCACTTGTCATCAATGAAATGAGTTGTCGATGACATATATCCCTTCTTTTGATTTGATGTCCACATGTCTGTAGTCACAACTATCCGGCTTTCAGTCTTTTCCAATGTCATGTAAACCTTTTCCTTTAACCGGTTATAGCCCTTTAAGATTTCATTTGTCATTGCTGTACGCCCCACATTTTTAAACAATGGTTGAAGGCTCATAGAAAATTCTCTAAAGCCGGGATGTTCTACCATTGAGATAGGGTACTCATGCAAAGTTATCATTCAAGCTAATTTCTCTCTAGAAACTTCTTGACTAAAAGTGATGTTTCCAAAATTCATTGTCCCATCCTCACCAACCTCTTTGCCCCCTATAAGATGTTGTCGTATGTCTGAGTTCTTTCTCTGCATACACCTTTTGAGATGGTTTGCCAAGTGTGTAGTCCCATGCCCACCGGGTGACACAAGTTCTGTAGCACAATGATCACATTTAGCAAAATCCTGTCCATTCTTTTTTATTTTTTTGAAGTCTTTCCATACTGCAGACGTCAGCCTACGGCGGGTTTTTGCAGTAGAAGCTTTAGAATTGGAAGTTTCATCTACATTTGCATCAGTCGGTTGACTTGAGGCTTTATTTTCACTTGGAGCCGGAGGTAGAGGTGGATTTTCACTTGGAGGCGGAGGTAGAGGTGGGTTTTCACTTGGAACTGTATCAACTTCAATTGGAGTTTTATCAAAAGGTTGATTCTCCATCTCTTAAACCTGCAAGAAATAATATTTGTTAGCCACTTAATCGGGATAATATAAACAGTTCAAGTTGCATCAAAGCAAATCATTCTGCAGAAATCAAGCTTATTCCACATAACTAAGAAATAAAAGTTAAAAACACAGCCACTAGCAACTATCACCAATGCAGAAACTTAAAGTGTAACAAAAAAAATTTACCCACTTAAATACACTTCATAAGCACACTATTAAAGGCAAACAGAATCCACTAGTCCATATGATATCACATTAACACCCACTGACATTTATTTTTAGGCATAAAAAAATGGCAACAAAGTCTTGTATTGAATGTAACAAAGGTCACAAATATAACTAAACAGGAGAACTAGCACTCTTAATTTATTTAAATAACATACAAACAACTAACTATTTATCAATTGTCAATCACAATATCAGAGACAAAAAAAAATTATCATAAGGAAAATTGCCATACAGAGACTATACACATCAATCACTACAGTTAATACTTAAAAAATAGGAGATGATAGGCAATTCACGCACTAGTAACATTTAGGAGGTGATCAGTTTACAATGTAGAAGAAAGACATGAGAAGGGATCACAAGCAATAATTTTCATTAATCCATATTCTAACCACACGTTCAATGAATAAGATAAGAACATCAAGAATAAAAGCAAGCAGCTAATTGTCGTCCCACCAAATCGTCAAATCATTCATTTCTCAGAGCGTACAGACATTCTCCATATAAGAAAAATCCAAAATAAATTAAGGCAAGTACTATAAAAGTTCACCAATCACAATACTGATTGCACATGCGCTACTGATCACAACGATTCTCAAACAACCAATTGGAAACCGAATTATACAAAAAATGAAACCACAAAAAGTTACAAAGTTTGGCAGAGTCAATCAGTCCAAAATGATGTAAACCCCATTTTCCTAGCAAAATGAAATCCCAACAACAAATGTGACAGGAGTGAGTTACTGGCAGGAGCATGACGAGTGGAGCAGTCGGTAGAAAAGGAAATCGCTTGGCCCATGGCGAGATGAAAAGGAAACAGGGAGGGGACGATGGAGAGATAGAGAGAAAGAGTAGATCAAAGCAAAAAAAAATCAAAATATATCCGCTGTAAAGAACCCTAAAAAATCTCCAGACACAATAAAAATGCAAGAAAGCAGAGAGGCCCAAGCGCGGCGGGTGAAAAGCACAAATCTGTAAAGGAAGTACCTTTAACTTCGTATCGTAGAAGAGGGAGGAAGATTGAAGTGGAATTAGGGCGGAAAACTTCCTTCTGCCGTCATACGGAGTGGACAAGCCCCGGAGGGAGGCCGGAGGCGGACTGTCGTTGATGGAGCGAACTCAGCGAAGGCGAAGCAGAAGCTACTGGCTGTGTGCGACTGTGTGTGAAACTCAAACGGGAAAATAACGGGGAGACCGGAGACATTAGGGCATGGGCATAGAATCAGGTTGTAAATACTGGGTCGGGTCGGGTCAAGGAAAACCCGAATCCGACCCGACCCTAATGGTTCTGGTTAAGATTTAAACCTGAACCCGATTCGTTTTACCATTTAGTAAATCTAAACCCGACCCATTAAGGTCGAGTCGGATTCCCTAAACATGAGCATCACCTAAAGATGCGCTTGTTTTGGAAATAGAAAGAGAATGTCTCACAAGCTTCCTTCTCCGCGCATCTAGATAAACCATATGCCAAACACTATCAGCCAAAACAATAAAATGCTGGACAAACACATGCATTGAATAGCAACACGAATAAGTAGTCACACTCATTTGGCAATTGAGTTCCAAAATACCTCACAATTGTTCTGGTATGGTGAAGGTGACAACATATTCAGGGAGAATGTCTATTCATGGGAGTACTCCAGACAATGTGCCACTTCGTTTCTCCAAATCGTGAACATCACTATCATAGGTTCCATCTTTTGGGTGATGTCACAACGACTCAGGTCTAATTTGCTCCATATTCCCCATTTTTTGGGTGATACACGTTGTTCGCAAGTGTAAAGCAAACCATTAAGCAACCCAATTATTTTATCCTAATCAAAGGTCGCAAGGATGAAGTACTTCTTAAGAATTGCGAAAACTACGAATAGGAGACATTTCAACCAAGTACAAATTCTACCGAGTAAAAAGTATGATAAGTTTATTTTTCTTTCACATAGATATAGGTATCACTATTTAATAGAAATTATTATTTTTGAATATAAATATTAAATAATAATGAGGGAATATATATTATTTTAATAATTTGTATATACATATATGTTGAAAAATAAAACTCAATGAAACATACATATATGAACTACATATATAAATATGTATAATTACATGTATTAAATATATATATATATATATATATATATATATATATATATATATATATACATATATATATAAATATAAAAATGATAAAAATAAAAAAAATACACCCATCCCACCTACCACCAATGTTTTCTCAACTGATGAGCTCAGTAGAAGACAAAAAAAAAAATTGCAATCCACCTAACCTCTTAGCCATATAAAAAAGGAACAGAAGAATTTATTTGTACTGGGCAAGGCAAGGCTGCACAAAATTAAGTACATAAAACAATATTTCATTAATTATTTTCCAAAATCATCTATGGCTAAGCTTGCGCCTTTTCGCGTCCTTCATAGTATTTCCTTTCTCTCCTCTTCTTCAATCAGTCTTAGCTCTCTTTCATCTTCCTGCCTAGGAATTTTAGCCCTGCAACACAGTACAAAGACTGATGACTCCGTAGGTCCAAAAATATGAACAACATCATTTCATGGAAAATCTTCAAACTCTATAACTCACTCAAAGCTGCTAAACTAAACAGTCCTTATGCTCTTGTAACACCAAAATGTGTCCACCAATGCTGGGTCCAAATCAACATCAGGATTCAAAACACTATTTAGCTTCTAAGACATATTTATATTTTTCTTCTTCTTTCAATTGTGAGAGGGCAAGAAGAAATTAAATAGGGACGTGTTGAACCTTGTCACACATATCTCACCTTAGCTATGACAAAATATAAATATGTATTCCATACATGCGCCTCTCTTCTCTTCAAATATCGTCAAAATTGGTTTCCATATCGCTGCCTTTGAATTTCATAGGATCATATCTGTACATATATGTACATACACATTATTTTAGTCCAACTCTAGTGATTAAATATCAACACAACAAAATTACGCAAGCAATTTTTTTTCCCATCCTACTACTAAAGCAAATCAATCAACCAAAGTAAACTCGGAAATAATATATAGCCTTTTTACTTTAAATTCAGCAGTTCAAACATTGAAGTCATCTTTTGGAAAAAAGAAAACCATCTGTCACCCATTTTCTAGCAAAGAGCAACAGACATAACACTAATCAAGTGAAACCTGACTACTCCATGCAAAAAAAGATTTAATAACAAAAGTAACGTTTACACTATAGGGTAACAAGTACATGCAATAAACAAAAAATACCATGTACACCCACCTGAACACATCATCTTTATCACGATATTTCTTTATAGGTTTCTTCTTTACACGATTATCTTCTATGGAACGAGATGGTCTATTTGCAACCCGCCCAAGCTATGCAACAAAAGTTTAGTCATTGACACTAAAAATATAAAGCATATAAATATCTTCAGAACAATTTAATTTCAGCATCTAGACCATGGTTTCAAATCCTCAATGATAACCAATTGAACTGTTCCCAAAAAAAACTCGGTCTGCTTTTCCTGGGCGTGTAGGTTTCTACGTGGAACAGTCAATTAACAATATTGTTGTCCTGCTGCATCGTGTGTCTCAAACAGCAAGCATTACACCATAAAGAACCGACGGAAAAAGAGAATGAAAAAGGGACACGAAATCTATTCCTTGTGAAGCTACTGCAGATAAGACAAGCTATGGAGAAAAGGAAGAGGACAAGCTCAAAAAGCAGTATATTACAGTAAAAAACTTCAATGTCAGTTTCCACCAATATCCCAAATCCCAAACTTGTCGTCTGTATCCAGCTGCTGCAAGAATGAAACTCACCAAAGTGTTACCCACTTAGCCGAAAAGGAAGGTTCTGATTAGGAATCCTAGATGAGGAGATGGAATTCGTAGAGGTTAGGCTATGACACATTCTCGTTATTCATGTTGAAACGGTTTCAACATGTGAATTTTACCCAAACATAAAGCTTATGAGGCCTGTGATTGAATCACATGACCAAAATGTAACCACTAGGGAATCAGGCCTAAAGGGGATGATTGCAGCCTGGCCTCTCTCTTCCCTCATCTTAATATTTTTATATTTTGTAACTAGGATATCATCCACACCCTTAACTCAAACCCATTTTTCTTACATAGTATAAGGATTCCTCATGACGTAATCTCACTCTTCCATATATTGTTTTCTTTTATATCCCTCTTAGAGATCCTTGCCTTTTGTCTTGTAATAAAAAGCCTATTATTTTCATATTTTTAGAAGTCTTGTGATGAAACAAACTTACTAGAAAAAAATAATTGAATCAAGCAAAATGCTCTCTACTTAAGATAAAATTTGCTCTCCCGAATGGTGATGAAGATTCACTTGGGTGTCTGCCTCCTAAGATAAGATGATCAACTATATGTTGTAGATGAACCTTCACATAGCACATGTAGTGAACAATGTTATAGGATACTCTCACAGAAAAACGGGCCCAATTTTATTCTCACCAAAATATGTTTGTTAATGGAGGAACACATCAACTTGAATGGGATGAGTTGTCTTTAATGGGTTAAGAGAAAACCAAATAAATTTGTATAAAAAATAATTATTTTGTTGACCCAACCCGACTTGATCGGCCATGTATACCGGCACTTAGGTGCATGGGTCGAACATGTAGTTCTCTCATAAAAGGGGTGGCCCAAGGACCTAACTTGAAAGACCAAACTTATACCATATATACCGGCACTACCACCTTCTCTAAATGATGTGGAATTATTCACACCTTCAATGAATTTACATAGCTATTCTCATTCACTTTAAAGTGGGCTTAGCTTTCAACACCGATATGCACTTAACCCATATAAACTCATACCTACTTCTAACAAATCCCATAAGATAGATTTTTTTCAACCTAACAACAATTTACATTGATGTTGGAACTATTTCTATTTTATGGTCATGCGGGTTATACTTTATGTAATTTTAACCACCTTTGGAGATGGATTGTTTTTATGTGCCTACTTTTGTAAATTTGTTAGTGGATAGAGTTTGTACTCTTTTTTGAGCTAGATGTGTAGCCATTTTGATGGAAGAATATGCACCCTAATTTTTTGAAAAGATTTGTGGGTTGTAAATATATGTTATTTGGGCTTAATCTAATGGGTGAGTTCTTTCTTATTTTAATTTGCCTTAGTGATAAATGTCTTTTAGATTAATTTGGTGATAAATGTCTTATGACTTTGGTGATAATATCTTCCAAAAATTTTAAACTAAGTGCTTAGCAACGTCATGAACTTAAATATGCATGACATTAGTTATTCACACTATTCAATCAAATTATGTCAAAGGAAAAGGTTAATGTGAGTCATGAGCATTCAAGGGGTATGCTGCATATTAATAGACTTCTTGCATCAAAATATGTTTCCCATCTCTTCTTAATAAGCATTTTGTAAAAAAGGTGTCTAGTATTCATGTTGTTGTTATGCACAAGAAACCATTTATACACTTGTCATAAAATAACTTATATATTCTTGATTCTCATAGAACAAGTTGAACGAAGGAGTTGTTGCTGGATGGCTAAAATTCAAAGAGGTAGTTATTATTGCATGGCTAATACTAAGAGAGGCCTACATCTTACATTTTTGTAGGATGCAACATCAAGGAAAGTGATAATTATGACTACCCTAATTTTAGTTACATATTCATAAATAAGACTGCACTCTATCAAAATCTTAATAGATAGGTGAAATGACTTCCATGAATGCAAGGAATAATAATTATATTCCTCTTCCAAGACATAATTGTCTATGACACCATGCAAGTCAAGATAGAGTAGAAATCGAAATTTTGCTGTCCATTTCACTCTTTCATGCAAAATATTCAATTTTTGCCCTTCAATCCACAAATACCAATAGAGGACCAAGCAACCACCCGACCATACGAGTCCACAACAGGCTTGATAAGAATTTTCAATTCGTGAATCTCCAACTTGCATCTTCAGTTAGAAGGTCAAGTGCAAAAGAGAAACACCACACAAATTAAAACCAATAAACACATCAATGCAATTACTTCAACAACGCTTTTCCATGAATCAACCAGATATTTAGCAATTATATAAATAAGTAAACTCTTATAGCTTTCAGTAGGAAACAATAGTCTATGTTGAAGAAATATATTTTCACAGTTTACCAAGAAACACCTATTTATTAGAAAAATGGCATCCACAACTGCCCAAGTTCAATACATCAAAAATAGGAATTTGCATAATCAATTACAAGAAAATGACATCTAAATTTTTAATGTGCACATCTTGACTGTGTAATCCACTATTAGAGAATTGATAGCAATGAAGATAAAATACTTATCCTTTCCACCTTCCGAAGAAAAAAAGACATATCCTTGCCATCTTTTAACCAAAAAAAAAGACATCCTATTTGCAACCTACATGAATGAAAAACTTATGTGCATAAATGATAAAATAGTCCAAATCACATACAATTCTCATTATGAGTAATAACATTAGAAAATTTATAAAACTTACTTTATTTAAATAAGAATCAATATATGTAACGACTCGACCCGAGCCGGGCCCACAAAATCATACTAATAGGAATTTTCCTTTTCCTTAAGCCAGGAATCATTGTCTGTGTGCGAGAGGTACAACGTTCGTCTACGCACTACGGAGCTTCAAGGCTTCCCCGTACGTAGACTTAGGTTGTAACGAACATTTACACACAACGAAGCTTCATAGTTCGTCGCGTGTAAAACAGAATAAAACATATATTTACAATGATTTGGATTGGGCCAACGTTGCCTTGCTGTTGGTTGCCTACGTACGTATTAGATATTATTCCAAACAATCGGATCCGAATGTAGTTCTGCCTAGTGGCTACTACATACAACAAACATCAGAAAATCATATACGTATAACATATGTATCTCTAAATATTTAATCGGAAGTATACAAAAACTACTCGTCATATTTCGGAGTCAAGCGGAAGTAAATAAATTAACGTAATCGTACATCTCACTCTACCACAGAGCAGGCTTGTCTCGCCCCTATTACTGAGTCTAGACTGAGCACATCACCCGGCTTGCTCTATCACTGAGCCGAGACCGGACACACACATCACACATCTCGTTCTACCCTAGAACGAGACAACACACATCATGGCATATAAGCACACATCATTGCATATGAGCACACATCATGGCATATGAGCACACATCATGGCATATAAGTACACATCATGGCATATGAGCATACATTATGGCATATGAGCACACATCATGGCATATGAGCACACATCATGGCATATAAGTACACATCATGGCATATGAGCATACATCAAGGCATATAAGTATACATTATGGCATATGAGCACACATCATGGCATATAGCATAGCATAACACACATGTCGTTCTATAATTAAAACGGGAGATCAGGAATGCTTACTCCCATCATGTCTCATTCGGTATCGGTATATACGGACAGAACCCTATCTTACTCCGGGTCTCTTTTTTCTGTTTCGGTGTTCGGATAGGGCCTCGCTTAGTCTCGGGGTATTTCCTCCTCATAAGATTGTCAGCTCAGAAAATGAAACCCTCCATCGCATAGAACGTACTCGATTTAGTCAAGAACGCCTCTTGAATCGACTAAATTGGAGTTAGGATGGCCAGAAACATAGAAAACGAAGTTGGTCAGTATAGGTAGAACCTTTCTTTGTCTTGGGGTGTTTCCTCTTCATACAATTGCCAACTCAGAAAATGGAACCCTGCATCGCGTAGAACATACTCGATTTAGTCAAGAACGCCTCTTGAATCGACTAAATCAGAGTTCGGATGGCTAGAAACAGAGAAAATGAAGGCGGTCGATGCTCGAAGGTAGCGAGCAAAACCTCCTCTTGTCTTGGGACGTTTCTTCATCATACGGTCTCCAACTCAAAGAACGGATCACTCCATTGCGTAGAGCATACTCGATTTATAGGAAATGGGTCTTGAACGGCCTTAATCGGCCTCAGAACGGTCAGAAACGGGGGTGGAGAAGTATCGGTTTAAAAAGAGGTGAAATGGGGGTATTTATAACCCCCGACAGCAAGCGAACCCGCAGCCCGCGCAGAACCGCGGTGCCCGCGGTAACGCGGGCGCACATCGCGCCACGTGCCGGCTCACCCCATTTCTTTTTATTTTCTTTTTTTAATTCGAAACTTCAAACACACGTATCTCCTTACCCCGGATTCGGATTTGCGCGTTCTTGGTACCATTGGACTCGTATTGACGAGCCCTTCGATACTAACCCACTTAAAGCAATAAATCGTGCTCTTTCTATGTGGGTCCCACCTATATTGCACGTTTATCAAAAGTTATAACTTCCGATCCCGACCTCCGTTTTGCCCGTTCTTTGAATCGTTACGCTCATTTCTTTAAGCTCTTCACATATACAAAGGTTTTAACCTACGAAACCTTCCAAAACTTATTAAAGGTTATCTAATTACCTCTAACCCTGCAGGCTAAAAGTAATTAGTAAAGTGGGGTGTTACATTCTTCCCCCCTTAAATGAATTGCGTCCTCGTAATTCACCGATACATACTCTTCGAAACACATCTAAGTCAAAAAAAATATATAGTAAAATCTGGTAATTAATCGGATAAATAATCATAAACATATTGTAATAGATCATAATCAAATAAATCATATATAAAAGGAATCTAATCTTGAAATTGGATAACACATTCACAAACATAATCTGATAATTTATGATCAGATGAAATATATGTATATATATACAAGAAATTCGACTATCAGAAAAATCTTATCGTACAAATTCGATACTTAATTTAGAATCAAATAAATCATCGTATTGAAATCAAATATGTCATTCAAAATCAGCCATATCATTCTTTCAAAGTTCAATAATTCAACCGTTCATCAAAATCTGACAAATATTTCATAAAAGAAATCCGATAGTAAATTCAAAATCGAATAAATCATTATTCAGAAATCTAATATGTCGTTAAAATTAGACATATTGTTTTTTTTTAAATCTTAAATTAGAATGTCGTGATACCTAACGGCTTACTTCCGTACTCATGGGGACACGGAAGACGGAAGGATATGAGCTTTCCCATGATGCTCCATTCCCGTGCGTGCCAGAACCGAATAATTATTCGGGGTATCTTTATTTAAATCCGCGATACCGAATGGCTTACCCCCGCACTCATGGGGACACGAAGGCCAGAAGGATAGGAACTTTCCTATGATGCTCCACACCTGTGCGTGCTAGAACCGAGTGTTTCTCTTAGTGGGTATCCTTATTTAAATCCGCGATACCAAACGGCTTACCCCTGCACTCATGGGGACACAGAGGCCAGAAGGATAGGAGCTTCCCCATGATGCTCCACACCTGTGCACGCCAGAACCGAATACATATTCGAGGTATCTTTATTTAAATCCGCGATACCGAACAGCTTACCCCCGCACTAATGGGGACATGGAGGCCAGAAAGATAGGAGCTTTCCCATGATGCTCCACACCTGTGCACACCAGAGCCAAATTTGGCGGTATCCAGAATTGATAGCTTTTGGGCTTTATACCAAATAACTATCCAGATGGTCCGAAGACCCAAATCATCGAAAACTTCATTGTCAAATCAAATCTTGAATAAATGTTTCTGATTAAATCAGATTTGTAATCGAAATTCATTTCAATATGCTAGCGGAATCAACCTTGAAGTTGTCCACTAATACCTCATGTCCTATACCACGGGTGTTTGATGGTTTCTTCTTAGCGATTCCACAGGCAATTGAGATAATTTTACAAAATTTTAAATCTATTTTCAAATAACAAAAAATCTGAAGTTCAATTTTATATCAAATCCATCAGTAGATTCAACCTTAGAGCAGTCTACTAACGCCTGATATTTCATTTCATAGGTGCTTAGTGATTTCTCTTTGGGATTTCCACTGTTTTTCAAAACAAATTTATTTTAGAATCAGAAACATTTTCTAAAAGAAATAATTTTGAAATCAAATTTTATTTCAATATCCTGGTAGAATTAACTGTAGAGTTTTCCACTCACGCCTCATATCTCATACCATGAGCAGTTAGCGGTTAACTTGTGGCAATTCTACCGTCTTTGAAAACAAATTTGAAATCAAAACTTATTTTAATACCCGAGTAGAATTAACCGTAGAGTTTCCACTAATGCTCCATATCCCATATCATGAGCGGTTGGTGGTTATGCTATGGTAATTCAACCGCGGTTTAAAACACATTGAAATCGAAGTCGTTGAAAATATTTAAAAAGAATCATGTAACGAATTCAAAACCAAATTTTTGATCGAGTCGAATTCTAAATCACAATTCATAAAAATAAAGGTTTCTGATTAAATCCAAAGCCATACGAGAAAACAAATTTTCAATTCATTGTTGATTAAAAATTTGACATTTATAAAGATCAAAATTTGTCTGAAATTCAATGTAACACATGCAAAATGGAATTCGAAATTAATTCTACATCAAATTATTCAGAAAGAATTTTTATATAACTTACGATTAAAATTATAATTCATAAAAATCATACTTCA
Organism: Saururus chinensis; assembly: GCA_035235625.1. Lineage (NCBI taxonomy): Eukaryota > Viridiplantae > Streptophyta > Magnoliopsida > Piperales > Saururaceae > Saururus > Saururus chinensis. Next base: position 13,783,753 of record CP141148.1, read on the forward strand.
TATAAAATTCAATGTCACACAATGAAAGGTTCAAAAGCAAAGTTCATATTAAATCCAATTAAAAAAATTAAACATGATGCAACACATTTACACTTAAACTATAAATAATTTTCAATTGAAAAATAAAAATTATCAAATTGATGTTTACATCAAATTTTCATGCAACACATGGCGATAAAAATCTCAAATAATTGTACAATTAAATTTCATAATAAATTAGATGCACCATATTCAAAGCAAAAAATCTAAATCAATTCTAATTTAAAATTGACATCTATAAAGTATAAGCTTGTCATCAATCAGATACACAAACATAGCATAAAACTTTAAAGTTACTTCTAATGAAGTATTTTAGAATTTGTCATAATTAAAGTTTGAACTAATTTAGAATCAAATCTGATACAACTTGTTCATAACAACATACTCAAAACATTCTTTATTGAAATTCACAAAATAGAAGTCCATCTTAAATTAAAAATTATCGATGTAAAACAAAAATTCAAAATTAGAGTTTGTGTTAGATTCGATAACACATGGGTATAACCACAAGATGAAAATCGGATTTTATTTGAAATCCACGACAACACGTCCAGAAGAGAATTTTAAAAAAATCACAATTCATTTCAAAAATAATCAAAACACATTCAAAATAGAAATTCTATTTATTTCAAAATTTAAATTAAAATACTTATTAAATTAATAAAATATTACACTCTCGCAGATAGATCAATGCTCTGATACCATTTGTAACGACCTGACCCGAGCCGAGCCCACAAAATCATACTAATAGGAATTTTCCTTATCATTAAGCCAGGAATCATCGTCTGTGTGCGAGAGGTACAACGTTCGTCTACACACTAGGAGCTTCAAGGCTTCCCCGTACGTAGACTTAGGTTGTAACGAGCATTTACACACAACGAAGCTTCATAGTTCGTCGCGTGTAAAACAGAATAAATCATACATTTATAATGATTTGGATCGGGCCAACGTTGCCTTCCCATTGGTTGCCTACGTACGTATTGGATATTATTCCAATAGGATCGGATCCAAACGTAGTTCTGCCTACTGGCTACTACATACAACAAACATCACAAAATCATATACGTATCTCTAAATATTTAATCGGAAGTATACAAAAACTACTCGTCATATATCGGAGTCAAGCGGAAGTAAATAAATTAACGTAACCGTACATCTTGCTCTACCACAGAGCGGGATCGAAATCACATACACTTGTCTCGCCCCTATTATTGAGTCTAGACAGAGCACATCACCCGGCTCGCTCTATCACTGAGCCGAGACCGGACACACACATCACACGTCTTGTTCTACCCTAGAGCGAGACAACACACATCATGGCATATGAGCACCATCATGACATATGAGTGCACATCATGGTATATAAGCACACATCATGGCATATGAGCACACATCATGGCATATGAGCACACATCATGGCATATAAGCACAAATCATGGCATATAAGTACACATCATGGCATATGAGCACACATCATGGCATATAAGCATAGCACAACACACACGTCGTTCTATAATTAAAATGGGAGATCAGGAATGCTTGCTCCCATCATGTCTCGTATGGTATCGGTATCTACGGACAGAACCCCGTCTTACTCCGAGTCTCTTTTTTCTGTTTCGGTGTTCGGGCAGAGCCTTGCTTAGTATCGGGGCACTTCCTCCTCATAAGATTGTCAGCTCAGAAAATGAAACCCTCCATCGCGTAGAACATGCTCGATTTAGTCAAGAACGCCTCTTGAACCGACTAAATCGGAGTTAGGATGGCCAGAAACAAAGAAAATGAAGTTGGTCGGTATAGGTAGAACATTTCCTTGTCTTGGGGTGTTTCCTCTTCATACGATCTCCAACTCAGAAACGGAACCCTCCATCGTGTAGAACATACTCGATCTTGAATCGACTAAATCGGAGTTCGGATGGCCAGAAACAAAGAAAACGAAGGCGGTCGATGCTCGATGGTAGCGGGCAGAACCTCCTCTTGTCTTGGGACGTTTCATCATCATACGGTCTCTAACTCGAAGAATGGATCACTCCATTGAGTAGAGCATACTCGATTTAGTAGGAAACGGGTCTTGAACGGCCTTAATCGGCCTCAGAACGGTCAGAAACGGGGGTGGAGAAGTTTCGGTTCGAAAAGAGGAGAAATGGGGGTATTTATAACCCCTGAGCCACGCCGAAACCGCGGCTGCGCCGCTGGTTTCGGGTGGCAGTACCCGCCGTAACGGGCGCGGCTCGCACCCACGCATTACATGGGTCGCGACCGCGTGTGAACCCTCGGCCCGCGCAGAACCGCAGTGCACGTGGAACCACAGCGCCCACGATAACGCGGGCGCACGCTGGCTCACCCCATTTCTTTTTGTTTTCTTTTTTTTTAATTCAAAACTTCAAACGCGCGTATCTCCTTACCCCGGATTCGGATTCGCGCGTTCTAGGTACCGTTGGACTTGTATTGACGAGCCCTTCGATACTAACCCACTTAAAGCAATAAATTGTGCTCTTCCTAAGTGGGTCCCACCTATATTGCACATTTCTCGAAAGTCGTAACTTCCGGTCCTGACCTCCGTTTTGCCCGTTCTTCGAATCATTATGCTCATTTCTTTGAGCTCTTCACATATACGAAGGTTTTAACCTACGAAACCTTCCAAAACTTATTAAAGGTTATCTAATTACCTCTAGCCCTGCAGGCTAAACGTAATTAGTAAAGTGGGGTGTTACAATATATATTCTTACCTTTTTATACTCATTTATATCTTTAATAACTTCACCACCCATCTCTTAGCTCACTTGTGATTGCTCTTCTTGGGGCATTTAAGAATAATTTCCCTACAATTCAAACTTATATTAGACCCCACCATACAAAAAACACAGATAAATTATGTAAAAAAATATTAATAGCTTGTAAACACATGAAATGAATCTCCTCTATCTCATATATTGCAGCTTCTAATGTGGAATCTAAGTGAGATGTCTCTACATCACCGATAGGAGTATTTGATCAAGAAGCAGCTTACGTGTTTTGAGATCCAGTAATTTTTGTTTTCAAATTGTTTAATTTAAGGTGGACATCTAAAAATTTAAGGAGTTTGACTTTTAAGCTAATTAGTTTAATAACTTTCTAAATAGATTGAACTTAATATTGAGACTAATATGGTTAGAAACTATATAGAAATAGCTTTGAAACGTCATTAAGAATGTGCAAATCACAATTTGGATGTGTGAGTTATGACCGATTAAAGTTGTCCTTAATCTGCAAGACTTGTTTCCCGAATTAGACCTCGAATTGGGCCTTTTACTTAATTTTTTGGGCTCATTTAATTTGAATGATGGGAATAAGGATTTGGAATTTGAGTTGCCAATGGTAGTTTAAGCCTAATCCTCATCACCTATAAATATTTTATAGGAGTCTTATTAAAAGAGCTTTTGGAAGTGGCTGAGACTTTTGTGCCCTAGCTTCTCTCATGCTGAGTGAATTTGATTTATTCTTCTTAATTCCTTGATTTTTGATGGGAAATCAAAGGCCTTTCATGCTTAATCCTCATTCTCATGCCTCTTTCTATTGAAATCTCCAAATCTCTCTTATTTGATACAATTTGTAGAACCATATATCTTAGTTTTTTATTCAAAAGCTTGTGATTCATGCTTAAAGTCATTAGAATAAAGGAAGTTCTTGAAATACCTTATCTATCGTACTTGTAAGCCTCTACTTAGTAAAGATCATATTTTATGCTTAGGGCTAATAGAAAACTTAATCTTTTAGATTTGATATCTTTTGATTTTGGAGTATTGGAAGTGTTTCTATGCCCTAGAGGTAAGGGGTTTAATTTTAAGAGTGATTTATTGCATTAACACCTTATTAGATGATGTTAATCATGTTTTTTATTAAAGAATGATTATATGACTTCATTCTTCTATGAGAGATTTTGATATTGTTTGTGCAAGTTTTTGCATGGGTATGATAGGGGTTTTCATAATTAAGAGTTTATAATTGATACCAAAGAGAATTATGATATTTGATGATTGATTGCAATGATTTTTAGTCTAAAATCACAATTTTTGTGACTTTGGCTGATCAATCGGCTTCACTTGGTGATTAATTGGCTACACATAAGGTGATTGGCATAGTGTTGTTGATCAATCGGCCCATGAAGCGATCAATCGTTATACTGCTATGATCGGCCCAGTGTTGCTAATCAATTGGCCCATTGGGTGATCGATTGCCTATACTACTGAGATCGGCACACTGTTGCCAATCGATGAATAGGGTTATCAATTGCCAATATTACATAATTAATTTTTGGTTTTTTTGTTTTTGTGGAGCTCAATTGATTGTTTTAGGGAATTCAATCAATGGGCACTCTTATGAGTGGATTATGTGGATCAATGGGCACATAATAGGTTACGTATGATTGATGTACACTAGAGTTACTCATGCATACATATATATGTGTTTGTTTTTATAAATATATATTACATGCCTCATGATCTGTACATCACAAAAATAATTGTGAACTATGTTAATCATGATCAACTGAGGTTTTCTGTGGTTCCTGGATTTTGCCATATCAAGATCCGAAAGGACGGGTTTTGTAACACCCATTGTTTTTGAAAGGAATTTCCAAACCTTTAAAGTTATATTATCATAGAGTAAATAACTTAATAAAATAGTAATGATAATAAGTATTATGGTAAAGAAATTATGAATTATTTTGAAGATCGAAGTGTAGCCGGTAAACCATTGACACGTTGATAAATTAGGCAATGAAACAGTGTTTTCACTATCGACGATGTTTGTCGTATAAATAAACCTACCAATGAAATAACAACCCATAATTTCAACATTTTAAAATGTAAACGTTTGGGCCCATTAATGAGTTTTAAGGCCCAATAATGACTTTCTTGAAATTGGACTATTTTGATTTCGATTCGTTTGAAGGTGCCTTAAGACATTTGATAGGCCTCGGAGGGACGAACGTATCAAGCCCAAGAATGTGTCAAACAGACACCGGGTTATCAGGCTATGGCATCAAGAGGCGTGCTATAGGTGGTACCTACTTTAATTTTACTAGAAAACATGCCCTTATGCAGTCTTATTTAGTAGGGCTGGTTGATACGAGTCCAACGGTACTAAGAACACGCGATTCCAAGTTCAAGGTAAGGAGTTATGGCCGTTTGAATTGTTAAATTTCGTTTGAATACAAAAACGAAATTTAAAGAAAAAATAATAAATTTTTTTATTTGCAACAGCAGGCTAACGCAACTTTGGTTCACTTGTCGCGACAGGCCTGTGCTACGCACTGGCTAGCCCATGCTGCATGAGCATGGGCTGCCATGCTCCTGTAGCCATTGGATGTGTGACACATGTCATGCATCCAATGGCTCATCCTGTTTATAAAAGGGAAGGGAGGGTAACGCTTCATTTCACAAATTTCTTCTTCTTTTCCCTTCTGACCTCTGCCCGTTCCTAAGCTTCTATCTCCCGTTTCTTCATTGTTTATCGCCCATTTTTACCTGTTAAAAAACCGAACTTACCTAAATGGAGGGTGCCCACCATCATGAGATGGTATGTTTTTTGAGATAGCCTCTCTAAAAGGTGGGAATGACCCAGGCTAAGAGGAGGCCCTGTTCGCAACCCTCGGGCTAGAAACTAAGACTATCCTAGTGCTAGGGGAGGTTTTGCCCACTTCACCCGGGCCGGATGAGGAGACAATCCTCGTGCTAGGGGAGGTTCAGCCTGCCTCACTTGAGTCGAATGAGGAGACTGTCCCAACGCTAGGGCAGGATCTGCCTGCTTCACTCGAGCTAGACGAGGAGACTATCCTCGTGCTAGGGGAGGTTTTGCCCGCCACACCCGAGCCGAATGAGGAAACTATTCCAACGCTATGGAAAGTTTTGCCTGCTTCACCCGAGCCACATAAGGAGATTATATTTGCGCAAGGGGAGGTGTCGTCTACCTTATTTAAGCTAACTATGATGGATTTTATCGTGATATATACTTTATGATTATTATTATTTGAATTACATTTAGGAATGATTATAACTGGATTTGAAGGGTAGTTATTTGGTATAAAGTCCAAAAACTATGATCGATTTTAAAAGATATTATTTGGTATAAAGCCTAAAAGCTATTGGAGTTATGACTCTTAGGTACTGCCTATTATGGCATATGGTGCACTCATGAAGTTGGATATCGTGGGAAGATCATCTTCATTTTGATCTTGTTGCCCCATAAGCACGGGTGTATGTCGCTTCGCTATCGGTGACATTTAGTGAATAATGTTTTATCCGATTTTGAATTATTTATCGGATTCTGGCTACAAACAAATTATCCGAGTTTACCGAATTCTACGAAGAACTATTTTGTTTGACTTTTCGTGTAAGAAGTGCGTTGGATTCAGTTAGTTGATATTATTATTTTAATTCAACTTTTGAATATTAATTGTTATGAGAATATTTTATGTATATTTATTTATACTTTATGTTAGCATGTTAATATAATTTATTTCTATCTACTGAGTGTAATTATACTCACCCACCCCTAGATGCTACAGGTTTGACCGAAGGTGACGATATGAATGAAGAATACCCATAGACTTTGAAAGTTCTATGATTTATTACGTTCTTTTATTATGTATTAATTTTGGATGTGCGCGACTTTGATTTTGTTAAGGCACGAACGTTTTTTTTGTAAAGTTTTTTGTAATTAACTAAATTAATGAATAGTTACTCTTCTGTGCACAATTGATCTTGGCCCGCTTATAATTACGAATTGCTAGCACTTTGAACTTTAAAATAATTCAAAAAGTTAATGATCCGTCGATGAAGCCATAATCTTTTTGTCAGTAGGGCTCGACATGTCGGTGATGCTAGAACCAACTTACCAACAGTTGTAAAACCACAATTTAAGTAGTTTTAGGCAGTTTTTGGAGTTGGTTATGCACCAAAATTTGGTTTCTAGACTTCCTTATAAAAACATTTGACGAATCCTTGACCCAAAGGATACAGACTCTCCGACTTTGGGGGAGATCGGCGAGTGAGGGTGTGACAAGGAAGGGGAAACAAATTTGTGAAAATCTCTTCATTGTTTATTCAAAGGTAGGATCATTAACCTTGAACTATATAGATGTTGATAGAATAATATGTGTTATGGTTTTCATTGTTGAATGAGCTGCCATGTTATTGATGAATGTAGATCTTGTATGGACAATTTTTGTTAATACGAAAAACATCCTTTCATTCTCTTCATATGATAATTGATGAATGGTTCAATTTATTACATGATAAGATTTCATAAAAGAAAGTTATTTTGTTGATCATAGGAATGCTCTACAACTTCCTATTCATTGACATATCATCGATGTGTCGATTATGCTACCATGTAGGAAGAAGAAGATGATAAAACAGTGTCGATGAACTGATGGTACAACATTTCTTACTAATAGGTCACTGACAGTGATGTCAAGATGTTGATGAGGACATCAATAAGAATGATTTTTATATTTAATTCTACCATCAGCAAGGGAGGTTCGACACATCAATGACCAATGGTCATCGGTGATTCGGTTGACAATCAATGAGTCCATTAATAGTAAGTCAATTTTGGGTTTTTTTAGCATAAATTGTTATGAATGTTATAATGTTATTATGAGAGGCGATAACATGTTATTCTATCATGAAATTACAATTATAGATGATGTTATGATTGAATGTATACACTTTTGTGTGTAAATATCTTAGTAATGGATCGCACCCCAAGATTAATGTCTTTCAGCATTTGAAGGTAGGGGAACCCTTAGTGCCTTGGCTCCTTGAGTAAGTTTTTAACTATATAAATTAAAAGGGCCTACTACAACCAAATGTATTATTAGCATTGCTTTCATTAGCGACTTAAAGCGAAGTGTTGCTAAAAACTAGTACTTGCAAAGCTTAAAAAAGTGTTGCATAAAATTTAACTATTAGCAATATTATTTTTTTGTATAGTGTCGCTAATAGTCATATATTAGCAACTTATAATATATATTGCTAATAGTTGTGCTATTAGCGATGCTTTATAAAAGCGTCATTACAAGTTATATGTTTTAAATAAAAAAGATAAAAAATAATAATTAGTGACACTTAAAAAAGCGTTGCTAAAAGTTATGCTATTAACAACGCGTAACAAAAAAGTGTCACTAATAATTATAAATTTAAAATAAAAAAATAAAAAATTTAGATGTATTAGCGACGCTTTTAAAAGCATCGCAAGTATTAATAATAGCAATACTTTCTTATAAGTGTCGCTAATAGTTATATTATTAGCGCCTCTTTTAATAAAGCATTGCTAATAGATTTATTAGTTAATTTTATTTAATAAATAAATATTAAAAAAATATAAAACTGGCATCTTAAATATTTTTTTAATAGTTAGTATTTATATATAATAAATAAATATTCAAAAAATTAAAAATAAACTTCTAAAATATAATATAAATTTATTTAATATTTAATATTTATATATAATATATATATAGTAAAATCATATATAAAATTCTTTTACTTTTATCCCCACCCCTCATAGCTGGGCTCATGCTTACACGCGTGTGTGGGATGTAGAAAGAGAGAGTGAAGAGAGAGATGAGTAGAGAGAGAAGAAAGTGGAGAGGAGAGAGGGAAGAGAGAGATGAGCTAGAGAGAGAGGAGAAAGAGAGAGGGGAAATTAATTTATATTTTTGGTATTTTTTATTATATTTTAAAAATAATAAAAGTTTAAAATTAAAATATTAATTGTGTCGTTAATATATTTTATTCAAATTGTTTTATTAATTTTAAAATATAATTTATAATAAAAAAAGAGAAGAGAGGAAGAGAGAGGAGAGAGAATGAGGAGAGAGAGAAGAGAGAGTGAAGACAGAAAGGAGAGAGAGGGAGGAGAGAGATAGAGGAGAAAGATAGGTAGAGAGAGAGGGTGAGGAAAGAGAAAAGAAAGGGAAAAAAATTAATTTATATTTTTGAGATTTTTAATATACTATTATATTTTAAAATAATAAAGAAATTAAAATAAAAATATTAGTGCTGGTGAAATTGAATCATTGATACATTTTATTTAAATTTCTTATCAATTTTAAAATATAATTTATAATAAAAGAGAGAGGGAAGAGAGAGATAGAGGAGAGAGAAAGATAGGTAGAGAGAGAGCGAGGGAAGAGAGAGGGTGAGGAAAGAGAATAGAGAGAGGAGAGAGGGGAAAATTTTAATTTATATTTTTGAAATTTTTAATATACTATTATATTTTAAAAATAATAAAGAAATTAAAATAAAAATATTAGTCCTGCTGAAATTGCGTCATTGATCTATTTTATTTAAATTTCTTATCAATTTTAAAATATAATTTAGAATAAAAGAGAGAGTGAATAAAGAGAAGAGATTAAGAGAGAGAAGAGAGAGAGGAGAGAAAGAGGCGAAAGAAGATAGAGAGAGGAGAGAGGAGACGGAGATAGAGAGAGAAAAGAGAGTGTACAGATAGAGAGAATTCAGAGTGATGAGAGAAGAGAGAGAGAGATTGAGGAGAGTGTAGAGAGAGTGAGGAGAGAGAGAAGAGGAGAGAGAGATAGGAGAGTGTACGGAGAGGGTGAGGAGAGAGGAGAGAGAGGGTAGAGAGAGGGAAAAGTGTCTTTTTAATTATATCTTATGTTTTAAAATAAACTTAGTAGCGATGTTTACGATAAAACATTGCTACTACCCTAGGTATTAGCGACGCTTAGGAGAAAGCGTTGCTACTAACTAGGGTAATATCGATGATTTATCTTAAGCATAGCTAATAAATTTTTTTTTTGGTATATTATTATTTTTAAAATATTATACTCACATTGACACACGTGGGAGAGAGGAGAGAGTGTAGAGAGAGAAGAGAGACGAGAGAAAAGAGAGCTGGTAGAGAGTGTGTAGAATGAGGGGAGAGAAGATAGGGAGAGAGAGTGAGTAGAGGAGGGTAGAGAGAGAGGAGAGAGAGAAGAGGTAGAGAGAGGGAGAAATTTAAATATTTTTTTATTATATCTTTTATTAAAAAATTAATTAAAAATAAATAAAATAAAATGTATTAGTGACGCATATAAATATGCGTCACTAATACCTATGCAAAGCTATTACTATCTAATTTATTTCTATTGATTTTAAAATATTTAGAGAAAAAAAAAAGAAAGAGAGGATATAAAAAAGGAGAGAAAGAAAGAGGATTAGAGAGAGTAGAGAGAGAGGAAGAGATAGAAGGGGAAGAGGGGGGGAAAGGAGAGAGAGAATGAGGGAGAGAAGAGAGAGTATGTGAGGAGAGAGAGTGAAAGAGAAGAAAGAGTATAGACAGAGAGAAGAGAGAGAGGAGAGGATGAGAGAGAGGGTAGATAGAGAGAATAGAGAAAGGTAGAGGAGGAGAAAGGAGAAAATAATTTTTAAAAATATTATGTAATTAATTTAAAAAAATTAACCAACATCGTTAATAGAAAAGTAATTGTGACACTAATGCTTATATGTCACAATTACATATGCTATTAGCGATAGCACATGGCAAGCATTGCTAATAACCTTAGTTTTTTTCTTTAAAATAAACCTAATAGCGACATTTAACTAATATGGCCCCTTCCTCTTTCCGCTCACTGCCCTTCAATAAAGGCAAGACAAGTCTAAGAGTTGAAAGAGGAATTCTGCCCGCCATTAGAGCCTGTTTAGCAAGGAAGAAGTAGAAGAAATAAAGGAGAAAAAAAGCAAGAAGAGAGGAACCATGAAGGAGCAACTCGATCAAAAGAAGCAATTTGAGTCGGTCAGGAAGTAGAGGCAGTTGAAGCTTCGGACTTCGAGCGGAAATTGGATTTTGATCGAAATTAATTTTTGCGGGGTTTTGATTTTGGTACGAACCCGTGAAGCTAGACGATGAGCAGCTGGCGGAGCTGAGGGAGATATTCAAGTCGTTCGACCAGAACAACGACGGGAGCCTCACGCGGCTGGAGCCGGGTTCGTTCCTACAATCACTGGGCCTCAAGCCCAGCCCTGACCAGCTCGATGCCCTCATCCACAAGGCCGACAAAAACAGCAACGGTCTCGTCGAGTTCTCTGAGTTCGTCACCCTCGTGGCCCTAGTCCTCCTCCCCGCCAAGTCCCGTTATACGGAGGAGCATCTCCACCAGCTCTTCTGCCACTTCGACCGCGATGGCAACGGCTACATCACTGCTGCCGAGCTCGCCCTATCCATGGCCCGGCTCAGCCACGCCCTCACCGTCGAGGAGCTCACCGGCATGATCCGCAAGGTAACAGAGATGAGTGTTGCTGACTCGTCATGGTCGTGCAGAGTCCGCGCTCCAAACTTATCTCGGTACTTAGATTTCGTTATAGAATGTTGATCGCTTCCAAGTTGCAAACACATGCAAAAGCGAAAAGGAAAATAGGGGCAATCCGTCAATTAAGAATGAAATTCTATTCAATGCACATTGTATATGTCTGAAACAAACAGTTTGCCCGGTTAATCATTGAAAAAAAAAGCAGGCACAATCATCAGCACCTGAGAAAGTAGAATCACCTGATTTTCATCATGATCACACTGCAATGAATCCTGTGCTTGCGCTTTGGTCGAACTGAAACATCTTACGAAAGATGAAGGGGCCACAGAGCGACGCAAAACAAGGAATGTGCTAGCATAATTTGTTGGCATAGGCGGAAGATGCCGGTTGCCGAAGGAGGAAGGCCTTGAGATTTGTGACGCACAACGCGCTTCAGCAGATGCTGGGCCAGCTTTGATCTTCTCCACATCACTGCTATGAAAGCTCTAGTACACCCAGCAATACGGGGAAAACCCAGATGCAGTCTTGGAAACAAATGATCGGAAAATGGAGCTATTTCAAAGCGAGACTCCTAAAAGGCCAGGTCCGAGGAACCGACGAGGCGGAGGATTGTGGAGACAATGCCGGAGTCGGTGATTTGGGAAGAGATAGCGAGAGTGGAACTGGAGAGGTGATGAAGGGTGTGGAGGGAATCGAGCTGAGCGGGAAGAGTGGAGAAAGGGGAGGTGAGGGTGGAGAGGACGAAGTGTAAGGAGGGAGAAGGTTGAGTTTTGTGAGAAGCTTTCTCCATCTAACGGCTTAAATTAGAGAAATGGAGTAATTAAAATAGAATATGAATTTTTTTCTATTAGAGCTATTTAATTAGGATGGATGGAATATATATATATATATATATATATATATATATATATATATATATATATATATATATATATATATATATATATATAATTTTTAAATATGACAAACGGGTAACGGATAAACGGGTATGAAATAATTTTTTTCATTACTTTTTATTAAGATAACGGTCGGATAAAATTATCGTCTTATTTACCCATCAAATAAATTTAATCATATCATTTAACTTCTTAATGATATAATACAAATGATAAAATGGTAAAACAGATACTATTGGTAGCCCTAATTGTACGTGTGTTCGCTTAAAGCAAGTAGGCACCTAGCTCAAGAGACCAATGCATAATGAAATTGCTGGAATAACTTTTGGTCCTCCAACCTGGTGTCCAGTACATAGTAGTATATATGCGCTAGCAAATTACTTGTGCTAATACATATGTCATTGATTTTTATGATCGATCATCCCTATTAACGGAGGATATTGCGGTAGACATCCTGCTCTTCCTTTCTACGTGTGCTCATGCATCAATAGTCTTCCCACATAGCCCCACACTGCATCTTTGTTCTATCTATTGCATCTGATTTCAGCCAAACCAATTTGAATTTGATAGTTGGAAACTAGGTATGAACTTGAAGAGAATGAGCTCTGGCATTGCACTCAGTCAACAACTCAACGCATGCGGAGAACATTTTGGGGCATTTGAACAGATTAGAAAAGTTATTGATTTCACTAGGATATAGGGAAAGGTGGGGGGAGAGTGAGAGTGAGAGTGAGAGTGGATAATTCTTAAACAATCACACAAAACACGGAGAAAAAATTACTGTGTTGGTCATGATGACTTTTTTAGTATAAAAAAATAGTACTCGTTTTTAATAACTCTATTTGGTCAAAAAGTTTGTTCTATATTAATAATTTTATTTTATTAAATTTAAATAGTTGGATAAGTAAAAATAATTATTTTTTTTCTTTCAGGTTTCACTGTTTAATAAAAATTATAATTTTTTAAAATTTAACTATTAATAAGACAGAGAAAGTACATTTTAATTGTGCATGATTTTTTAGTTGAAAAATGTGTTAGTTGTATGTAACTTTTTAGTTTAACAATGTTTTCTCGTGTTACTTGTTTTCCACCTTGACTCTTGTGTTTTGCCTTCAAAATTGTGATTAATTTTTTCAAACTTCTTTAATGTAAGGCCCAATTACCTTAAAAACTCATGGGCTCTGTACCCAAATATCGTCCCTCCTAACCCTAGTTACTACCGTAAATCCGCTCCTCTAATATAATTTTCCTGAACCCTAGATATTGGTGTGGGACCCACTACCCAACCCATCTTTCATAGCCCCAACTATTATTATAAACACCATTACCTATAAAAATGCTTGTGTTACTCGCATTGATAGTGCTGGTCAGTGAGCTCCATGCCTAGCCCAATAAGGGCATGTTGAGTTAGTTATATTTTCTTTTTTTAATTAATGAAAATATTTTAATATATTAAAATAAGAATGGATAGTGGGAGCTACAAATCTAATATCGCTTTGAGCTGTAGTTTCCATCTCAACCATTTAATTATAATCCAATGGCCATGGTCATTTTATGCCCTGGTTAGTTGCTAACAAAGTGCCAATCCCGATTCCAACCCCCACCGGCCCCAATCAAGCTGTCACGGAGCACAAGCCTCGGCCGAGGATCATCGGCCATATCTTCCCCCGCCGGTCATTCCTCCATCTAACTACCCTCCGCATCCTCCACCCGCCATCATGAAGGCTGCAGCGCCATTGACATCATTGTTCACCCTCACCCCTCTACTTGTCACTAACCTGTCAAGAAAAAATGGTAACTTTCCCATTCCAGTATCTTTTTTTCCTGCCTTTGCCTTGTTCCCTCCAACCTTCTACTTGTCTATCTTTAATCATTTCCCTACATGGTTGGACCCTGGGGGAGGTTGAGAATTCCTCGTTGTTGATTGGGCTCCTTTCAAAGAACTTGGAAGCTTTGCGATTTCATTCTTATGGGCCACACAACCTTTTGATATGGATGTGGATCTCCCACAGAAGACAACTATTTCTTAAGGTTAGTCACTTATCTCAACTGTTTGTTTGCATTCTCTTTTTTATTCTTCTAATCTAATGTAGAAACTTTTAACTACGCATTTTCTTCTTCTAATCCAATAGAGAATGATTTATGAGATTCGCTGGTGAAAGTTATGGGCTTTTGTCTGATCTTCATTTCCTCTTTAAAGTTTACTATGCCGGAATGCAGCTGGGCTTTACTTGGTTGGTAGAATTTGCACTTGATTGAAATATATATTCTTCCTACCTTTCATATTTTTTAATAATAAAAGCACTTCATCGTTGCGACATTCAATTGGGAAAAAATGGCTGCTTGATGCTTTGCTTTACACTTGGCTTCAATATCATTAATTAATCATACAATCTTTTATCGTTTGATGATGGGCAATTTGGTTAATTCAATTTTCAAAGCTTAGTTTGTTGGCATATTATGTAATTTTGAGTATGCTTCTATTTGTTGTGGTCCTATCTGATCTGTTTTGTTCAGAAGCATCATTCCTTGGATGTTTTATTGATGATACCAGAGCATTGAGAAAACTTCAAACTGGAAACGTGTGCCCCCATTCATTTATGGAACTAAGCTCCTATTGCAAAGACGATCAGAGCATTTAGCATGCTAGGTCTGTTTAAGACGCAATAAATATAATCAACTGCTTAATCATTGTTGCTATATAGAAGATAAAGAAGATGAATTTCTGATTAGGCAGATAGTATGGAGCTCCAATTTAGTACGTAATTGTTGTGGGACTACTCAATTAAGGTGGTTTTCTTCTACTGCTAAACCTCATGTTAATACATATAACCGTTGGCAACTCCTATCCTGCAGCTTCAAAGGCATCAAGGATTTTCTTTTCTTTGAGGCGGTATATAATCAAACTTGCTACTGAGGGGCAGATGATATACGCGTGCACACCCATTTTGCACTCGGACTTATTACTACTAAGCATTGGAGCAATGCTCATTGCTTTCCCTACATCAAGCCCCATGTCATGTCTCTACTTTGACAATAGTGGGAAGCGTAAGTGGATCATATCATGGGTTGCAATTGCAGGCTGGCCTCTCTCTTCCCTCATCTTTATGCCTTTATAATTTGTAACTAGGATATCGTCCACTCGAACCCTACTTTTCTTACATAGTATAAGGATTTCTCTCTATATAATCTCACTCTTCCATACATTGTTTTCTTTTATATCCCTCTTGGAGATCCTTGCCTTTTGTCTCGTAATAAAAATCCTACAAGATAGATTTTTTTCAACCTGACAACCATTTACACTGATATTGGAGCTATTTTCTATTTTCTGTACACGCAGGTTATCCTTTATGTAATTTTAACCACCCTTGGAGATGGATTGTTTTTATGTGTCAAGATTGCTTTTGTACTTTTGTTAGTGGATGGAGTTATTTGATTTGATGGATGAATAAGCTCTCTAATTTTTTGAAAAGATTTGTGGGTTGTAGATATCTGTTATTTGGGCTTAATCCGATGGGTGAGTTCTTTCTTATTTTAATTTGCCTTGAGTGATAAATGTCTTTTAGAAATTTGGTGATAAATGTCCTCAAGAGAAATTTGAAACTAAGTGCTTTGCAACGTCATAAACTTAAATGTACAACTGTATGAGCCCCAGATCAAAGGAAATGGTTAACGTGAGTTGCACGTACATTACTCAAAGGCATGTAACTCTTGAGATCCGACGGTGGTGCAACTGTGTGAGCCCAAGGTCACATTAACATGCTTCTTATTTCAAAATAGGTTTCCCATCTCTTCTTAATAAAGAAGGTCGTTTTTGTAAAATAAATTGCTCATATTCATGTGGTAGCTATGCCCAAGAAACTATTTGTAAACTTGTCATAAAATAGCTTATACATTCGTGATTCTCATGGAATAATTTGAACCAAGGAGTTGTTTAGTGTAGGCCAAGGGGTCTATACAGGAATAACTAAAAGGAAAGGGGAGAGAAGAGAAAATCGGGGCAGAAAATTAAATAAAAGTAACCTGATTATATTATCTGATTTATAATAAGTTGTGCATTACAATTTATAGAAGATTAAGTGTTCCTATTGAAATAAGGTAAGCAAAACTAATTCTAGTGAAGTTAGAAAATAGACTAATCTAAAAAGATAAAATAAGTAATCTAATTAGGAACATATTATTCCACCATGCTTTGCATTGCCTTGTCCTTAAGGAGACCAATCGGGCTACCACTAAAGGAACTTATCTTCCTGCATCCAATTAGCATTCTCGGAAGAATGGTGTAACCAAGTGATAAGAACTTTTGAAACAACACGTCCATGATGGTGAACATGTCATCGTTTCAAAATAACATGAGGCATCGAAAGGACTAGAGCAGAAGGAATTGATTGTGGAATCAATAGTGAAATAGAGGAAGGATCACCAACAAACTTCCAAAGACAAGAAACATCGGGTAAATCTCCACATTTGAGGGCAACTCAAGACGATAAGTAACCTTGCCAATATGCTAAAAAATCAGATAAAGACCATGAAAGCGATGAGCCAGTTTCTCGTTAGATGGTTTATAAATGAAGTTTGTCGATAAGGCTACTAACAAAGATAAACAAGATCACTAACATCAAATTCGCGATCCACATAATGTTTATCATAAACTTTGCACATACGGTTCTATGAATCTTCCAGGTTTAGACAAAGCTAGCACAAAATTTCATCACAAGTTTGAAGTGTAGTATCTATGGCATCAACAAAAGCATAAAGTGGCACATAATGGAGCAATGTTGGATATGAGCGGCTATAGACAAGCTAAAAGGGGGTCTAACCCACTTTAGTATGATAAGCAGTATTATTAGACCATTCCACCCAAAGAAGGAGTGACAGCTATGTTTGGGGCTAATCACATGAAAACTTCGTAAGTATTACTCGAGACAATGGTTTACCACTTTAGATTGTCCATTGATCGCACAAACTTAAAGAAAAACAAGAAAACAAAATCACACATCATAGCACAATTCCAATCGAACATCATAAACCTCATAATCAAAATATGATTGAACAAAAAATAGCATTGGTGAAGATTCATTACCCTAATCCAACACGGAAAAATATAGCTTCACACAATTTTAATTCATCCACATCCACCGTGAAATCGGAGAACATCCATATTTAGAAATTGTTCAAGCAACAAACTGAACGACTTTGAACCCATTAGAAAAATAAAAAAAGAACAAATAAAAAAAAGTCCCAGAATGAACAACACAGGAGGAGAAGGGGCAAACCTGAATGAGGCTACTAGCATATTTTTGTTTTCGTTGATGGCCGTAATAGGCCTCGGCTTTTCGACTCGCTGAAGGATGAAATCAACTTAAACAATAATTTTGCTATTCTCAATGACAAAATCTTAGAATTTTTTTTTTTAAAAAGCCACACTTGCGCCAACCAAATACGTGGCCAAATTGAACATCATTTTGGAAATTATTTTTCTCTCTTTGCTATTTTAGTAAATATATCTTTTAATAATATTTATATAATTTTCCCCTTAACTTTTGGTTTGTTTTTATTTCTTTTGAGCTCAATTGATTGGCCTAGGGGATACACTGAATGGGTACTCTTATAAATAGATCATGTGCAAATTCTACAAAATTATCCTTATATTTTTTACACTCTTTTGCACACAATAGGTTAAGTATGATTTATGTACATTAGAGTTACTCATGCATATGAGTTTATCTTCATATATTTATGTTACATGCCTCATGTTCCACACATAACAAAAATAATTGTAAACTATGTTAATCATGATCAATTGCGGTTTTCTGTGGTTCCCGGTTTAGCCATATCGGGTTTTGAATGAATGCATTTATGCCCACAATGATGGGTTTGCAACACCCATAGTTTCCAAAATGAATTTTTAAACCTTTTAAATTATAATATCTTGGAGTAAATTACTTAAGAAAATACAAATGATAATAAGTATAAGGTAAGGAAATAATAATTTATTTTGAATGTCGGAGTCCCATCAGTGAACCACCGACACATTGATGAAGTCACTGATGAAATAACTATTTTATTGTTGGCGACATTCGACATATTGATGAGCCTACCAATGGAACAAGAAATCCTTTGCCAGTAATATTCAATGTATCGATGACTTGTCAATGAAGCTAGATTCTTTTTTTCGGCAAGGTTCGACACATTCGATATGTGTAAACCAACTTACCAATGGTTATGAAATTGCAATTCAAGTAATTGCAGGGAGTTTTTGGAGTTGGTTATGCATCCAAATTCAGTTTCTAGATTTCCTTATAAATACATTTGATGAATCTTTAACCCAAAAAGTACGAACTCTTCGACTTTGGGGGAGATTGGTGGGTTAGGGTGTGTCAAGGAAAGGAAAATGAATTTGTGAATATTTCTTTATTGTTGGGTTAGACGTCGGATTGCAAACCTTAAATTATAATGCTAGAAAAAGAAATGCATGTATGATGGATGTTGATATATTAATGTGTGTTTAGGTTGGATTTGATTCATTATTGAATGACATGCAATGTTATTCTTGGTGAATATAGATCTTATATGGATAACTTGTGGTAAGTTAAAAAAAAACATCCTTTCATTCCCTTCATGTGATAATTGATGAATAATTTTAATCGACTACATGATTAGATTTCATAAGAGAAGTTATGTTGATGATCATAGGAAAGTTTTGGAACTTTTCATTAATCAGCAATCATCGACATGTTGATGATGCTACCAATGTGGGAAGAAGAAGATGATAGAACATTATCAATGAACTGATGGTACATTAGTGTCTTACCGTTGGGTCATCGACGGTGATATCGATGTGTTGATGTGGACATCGACGAGAATAAGTTTCCTATTTTATTCTACTATTGGCGAGGGGGGTTCAACGTATAGATGATTTAACGATGGTTATCGGTGATTCGATCGATACGTAGATGAGTCCACCAATAGTATGTCGGTTTCGGGTTATTTTTAGCAAAAAATACTATGAATGTTATGTTATTATTATGAGAAGTAATATCATGTTACTCTATGCATAAAATTTCAATTATATGTGATGATATTATGATTGAATGTATGTATTTTTGTATGTGAATATCTTTATAATGGATTACACCCCAAGGCTAATATCTTTTAGCATCAGAGGTTAGGGGAACCCTTAGTGCCTTGGCTCCTCAAGTGAGTCTTTAACTACATAAATGGGATGGGTTGGTAGGAAAAATGACCAAAATCTTCTATCTCTCTAAAAATAGGAGCTACATAGAATTGTTTCCCTAGCTTAGGAGTTGTGTTCGAATGAACTAGAGTATTAAAAGATGATTGGTTATGTTAAGCTCAATATAGGAGGTTTCGATGATCATAAAAGTCGAAACTTCAACCACTTGGGTCTATGAGCCCCTATGGGCCTTAGCTTCATAGTATGGATGAGGATGGTGCACTTCAAAATATCTAAAGTTAGAATTCATGTAGTTCATAGTTAGTGAAGCAAGATTGTACTCCAAGACAATGGTTACTATGTTATAGAAAACCTTTGACTTACACTTGTGAAGTTTGAGACTTCTGAGTGAGAGTTACGTTATATAGAAAAAGATTGTTGATGCAGGCATAATTGTTATGCTTTTGATGCTTTGAAATATAAGGCTCTTTAAAATAAAATTTATGTTGGTTACTATATGATTTTTGAAATATTAAAGTTCTTGTTTATCCATCTCACTGGGTTTATTTGTATCCTCAGCATTCTTTGTTTATGCAGGTTCTTCAGAAGAATAGTAGGTAGAATCACTTGGGCTAAGAGAGGATGTGAAGATCTTAGATCTATGTAGGATTTTTTTAACAATAATAAATTTTAGTTGATGTGTAATTTCTAAGACATAGGTAAGAGAATATCAATTACTTATAGTTGTGTATATTATGTTGTTTGATTTGTACAGAGGTAAGACCTTATTAGATTTGGTTATGATTTTATTATGTCTTATATATTAAAGACATAACGGTTGATTATCCATATATTCATAGATGAGTGAATCACACCTTGAAATGATATATTTGTTGAAGGATTTAGCAAATAACTTTATAAAAAATTTATTTTCATTGGTTTTTATATAAAAAATGAATTTGAAAAAATTTGGGGTGTGACAACTAGGTATAAGAGAACAAGGTTTAATCCTACATATCAAGAAACATGATATGTAACAATTATAAATAGTTAGATGGGGTAATAGAGACTTAATAATGTATATCTTTTGTTGTAGCATTTAATGTTTTTTAAAACGCTACTGGGTTTATGCTTACCCTTACCTTATTTTTGGGAATCGTGTGATGGTGTGACACAAGTGCTCAGGATAACTTGTATTCTAAACAGGATAACTTGTATTCTAAGCAAGACGAGAATTGAAAAGCTACTGAGTGAGAGAATAAGTTCTACTAAGGGATAGTTAAGAGAGAATAAATGAAGGAACATTAAGAAACTTTATGTAATAGTGATAACCTTTCATTTTCCGTTACGGTAAATCTCTTTCACAGTTTGTGGCATATGCATATATCAACAGAGAATGATTTTGGTATTTGAATGCTTAATCCTAATTATCATAAAGAGTAGTTAAATTTTATTTTAATATTTATTCTATAAATTTTTTTGAATAATAGAGTGGTGGCTCATTGTGTTTCCAATTTAATCTAAGTTTGGGTTAAAAGTTGTCTAAGTCCTCTCGTTAGTTTTGGGTCAGGGGCATGACAGGTGTCATTTGATATGGAAACAACATGAGTAGTGATGCCACCGGGTCGGGTTCGGGTCGGGTTTTAATAAACCCAACTCCGATACCATTTAAAATATTAAAACCCAAACCCTATACCAAACCCGTCACAGGTTAAAAAATTTATACCAAACCCGACCCTAATGGTAAATTCAAAACCCGAACCCGACCCGACCTGAATGACATATAAACCCGTGAACACTATAACCCAACTCGACCCGACCCGAATCTAAAAAAAACAAATTAATACAGACCTCTTAACTTTTGAGGATCAAAATAAATCCTAACCTGCTATAGTCCAATATAAATATCTAAAACTTTGAGGATCAAAATACATCCCAACCTGCTATAATCCAATACATATCCTTGTGGATCAAAATACACTATAATCCAATACATATCCCTAAAACTCTGTGGATCAAAATACACCCAACATGCTATAGTCCAATTCATATCCCTGCGAAAGTCACTTGGATCAACCTCTCATCTTTTTATTATTCAAGGCTTGCCAACATACTATAATGATATTCTAAGATGTAAAGAACACACATCACTACTCATTTCACAATCAACATTTAAACAAGATAAACAAGTTAAACATCAAAACTAAGATCTCCAAATAAGTTAAACATCTAAAAGTTTTCATTAAGTCATATACAAAACCCCATAACTATCTCAAGATAAACAAATTGAAGCTCCATTACAAAATAGCTTTCATTACACATATCTAAGATTCAAAGTTCTAAACCATGTGGCATTCTCATCAAGTTTCTTGTGCTTAATCCCTGCACAAAGAAAAAATCAATATGCACCAATTAGATATTACAATACATAAGACAATCAAGATATATAAAACATAAATAAGAATTGATTACCTCTACTCAACGTCATCATTATATAACATAGATGTTGATGCAAATGATCTAGAATGTCCACCTGCATAAACATAATACAATATGATGAATATAACATGTTGTAAAAGTAAATATTTTTATTACACAATCATCTACCTTGTCTCTCAATAGATATCCAATCTTTTGAACACATCAAAGCTTCAATTGTCTCTGAAGCTAATCGACTTCTGTGGTTATCGATCACCCTACCTCCTGTGCTAAAAGTTGATTTAGATGCTACTGTTGATATAGGAATAGCCAAAATATCACGAGCAATTAATGAAACAGTAGGGTATTTAGCTGCATTGTTTTTCCACCAACCCAAAATATCAAAATCTGAACACCGAGGATGGTTTGGATCCTCAAAGTAATGATCCAACTCAGACTTCACTTGTTGACCATTCATGGTGCTACTGATAAACACATCAAAACTAGCAAGTGGGTCTATCTCTGAAGATCTACTCAACATAGGTTCCAGTGGAGAAATTTCACTTAATGATTTATATTCCTTAACAAGCTCATACATATTTTTACGAACAAATTCAATTTGTCTATATGCTTGAACTTCATCTTCATAAAGACGGGGATATGTATACTCAACAATCCTCATCTTATATCTAGGATCCAAGACAATAGCAACCGACATCACAAGTGAGCACACATCCCAATATTTCTCAAATTTATCACACATGGACTTTGCCATAAACCGAATATTATCATTTAAAGGCATTTTCCATTGTGTTAATGTCATCCTTATCTTAACAACTTTAGGAAAAAATAAATTAGCAGTGGGATATTGTGATCCAGAAAAGACTTCAGTCACACTACAAAAAAGCTTCAACTTACACTACAACAAAATTGACTATTAGCGACGCATTTAAGCGTTGCTAATAGTACTGTATACGTCGCTAATAGTCATTCGCGACGTATAAAATACGTCTCTAAATTTGTTGATAAAACTATAGTCACTACTACATATTAACGACGCTTACTTTAAATGTCACAAAAAGAAACTATTAGCGACGTTTATAAACGTCGCTATTAGTACAATATTAATGACGCATTTCCTCAAGCGTCGCTAATATTATAGTATTAGCGACGTTTAGAAATGTCGCTAAAAAAATAAAATTTAATTTTTTAAAAAATATTTAACTTTTTTAAAAAAATTAAATAAATAATTATTAGCGATGCTTATTAGTAAACATTGCTAATATATTTAATTATTTTCAAAGATATTAAAAAAATTATTTATAAACAAAAAAATAAAAAATAAAATTTTAGCGATGCTTTTGAGGAGCATTGCGAAACAAAATAAAAAAGAAAAAAAAAGAAAATTTGCGGCTTAATTTTTTTTTTTAAATTTCCCGATTTGGGCCGGGTCTAATATATGACCCGTGCGCGGCCGGGTCAGAAGCGACCTGCGGCGCGGGTCAGTAGTGACCCACGCGCGGCCGGGTCAGTAATGACCCGCGTGCGGCACGGGTCAGTAGCGACCCGTGGCGCGGGTCAGTAATGACCTGCGCGGGCCGGTTTGGGCCTACCCGAGTGGGCCAGTCTGAGACGACCCGCCTACGCGGGTCGTCTTCAACCTCTTGCCGCGGCGAGAGGTTTCAAAACCGTTGTTCCTCGCCGCGGCGTCAGCCATCCACAACTGCCCAAGCTGCCGGAAAAACGTTTGTCCGTCGGCGGAGGTTTCAGATCCAGCCCCGATTACATGTAGATAGCGGACGGCGGCGAGACGATAGCAGACATGGGGCGAGACGACTGAACTCCCCACGCACGGAGATGCATAGGCGACCACGCACGGGCGGCTGGACAACCACGCACGGGGCTGCTGGATGACAACGCATGTACTGGACGACCACGCATAGGCGACTGGTCCGACTCGTCAAAGACGTCGGACAACCCAAAGCGACGCCTTTTCTGTCCCTGCCTGGTTCCGAAGTCTCGCTGGAGGTGCAGAATATAAAGCACCGGGGGATATTTGCCCGAGCGCGAAGTTTCGTGCCCAAGGAAATTCGCCCCGACGTGAAGTTTCGCGCTCGGGCGAATTTCCGCCCGGGTAAAACCTATAGCGACGCTTTAATGAAGTGTTGCCACAATTTGTCATTTGCAACGCAGCCAAGCATCGCAATTGACTTTATTTGCGACCTTCAGCAATAAACGTCGCAAATTGTAAATATAAGTAGCGACAAAAACCCATAGCTTTGCTAATACAAGTATAATTAGCGACGTGTAAATATCATCATCGCTAAGTGTCTTAAATTTTTTTATAAATAAACTATTCCGACTACCCTCTCTCTCTCCCTTCTCTCTCTACCCTCTCACTTCCTTCTTCCTCTACCTCCTCTCTCTACCCTCTCTCTCTCCCTTCTCTTTCTACCCTCTCACTTCCTTCTTTCTCTACCTCCTCTCTCTCCCTTCTCTTTCTACCCTCTCACTTCCTTCTTTCTCTACCTCCTCTCTCTCCCCTCTCTCTCCTCCCTCTCTCTCCTCTCTTTCCCTCCCTCCCTCTCTCTCCTCTAATTTAAATTTTTTAAATTTTTTATTTTTAAAAATTAATTTTGAAAATAAAATAAATACTAATAACGACGTATTAGACTATACGTCGCTATTAGTACAGGTATTAGCGACGTTTGAGGATATACGTCGCTAATATACGTACTAATAGCGACGTATATTCCTATACATCGCTATTACTATTTTATTTTAATTATTTTTTTATTTTAAAAAATTAAAAAATTAATAAAACATTTTAAAAAATCAAAATAAAATTCTCTTCCCTCCCCTATCCCATCTCTCCCTCTCCTCTCTTTCCCTCTCTCTCTCTCCCTCTCCTCTCTTTCCCTCCCTCTCTCTCTCTCCCCTCTCTCTCTCCCCTCTCCCTCTCTCTCCCTCTCCTCTCTCTCCCTCTCTCTCTCCCTCTGCTCTCTCTCCCTCTCTCTCTCCCTCTCCTCTCTCTCCCTCTCTCTCTCCCTCTCCTCTCTCTCCCTCTCTCTCTCCCTCTCCTCTCTCTCCCTCTCTCTCTCCCTCTCCTCTCTCTCCCTCTCTCTCTCCCTCTCCTCTCTCTCCCTCTCTCTCTCTCTCCCTCTCCTCTCTCTCCCTCTCTCTCCCCTCTCCTCTCTCCTCTAATTTAAATTTTTTATATTTTTATATTTTTAAAAATTAATTATGAAAATAAAAAAATAAAATAAAATAATACTAATAGCGTCACTATTAGTATTTTATTTTCATTATTTTTTTATTTTAAAAAATCAAAATAAAATTCTCTTACCTTCCCTCTCTTCCCTCCCCTATCCCCTCTCTCTCTCCTCTCTCCTCTCTCTCCCTCTCTCTCTCCCTCTCCTCTCTTTCCCTCTCTCTCCCTCTCCTCTCTTTCCCTCTCTCTCTCTCCCTCTCCTCTCTTTCTCTCTCCTCTCTCCCCTCTCTCTCTCCCTCTCCTCTCTTTCCCTCTCTCTCTCTCCCTCTCCTCTCTTTCCCTCTCTCTCCCCTCTCTCTCTCCCTCTCCTCTCTTTCCCTCTCTCTCTCCCCTCTCCCCTCTCCTCTAATTTAAATTTTTTATATTTTTTTATTTTTAAAAATTAATTATGAAAATAAAAAATAAAATAAAATCATACTAATAGTGACGTATTGGAATATACATCGCTATTAGTACAGGTATTAGCGACATATAATTACTATACGTCGCTATTAGTATTTTATTTTCATTATTTTTTTATTTTAAAAAATAAAAAAATTAATAAAAAATTTTAAAAAATCAAAATAAAATTCTCTCACCCTCCCCTATCCCCTCTCTCTTCCCTCCCCTCTCCTCTCTCTCTTTCCTCTCCTCTTTCTCCCTCTCCTCTCTTTCCCTCTCTCTTGATCTCCTCTCACTCTCTCTCTCTCCCCTCTCTCCACTCTTCCCCTCTCCTCTCTCTCTCCTCCCTCCTTTTCTCTCTCTCTCCTCACCCTCTCTGTCCTCCATATCACTCTTCCCTTTCTCTCTCTCTTCGATCCCTCTCTTGTTTATCTCTTTTATTATAAATTATATTTTAAAAATAATAAGAAAATTTAAGAAATAAAATATATTATATCTAAGTAATAAAAGTTTATTTATTATTAACACTACTTTTTATCAAAAATTTAATATTTATTTATTATATATACAAATAGTGAATATTGAATAAAATATATATTATATTTATGATTTTTTTTAAAATTATTTATTAAATAAAATTAATTCATAAATCTATTCTCGACGCTTATAATTAACCGTTGCTACTACAAATACTATTTACAATGCTTATTTAAAGAGGAGAAAGAGAGGAGAGGGAGAGAGAGGGGAGAGGGACATTAAAAACTTATATTTTTTTAAGTTTATTTTATAAATTATTTTATTTTAAAAATAAAAAAAATAAAATAAATACTATTAGTGACGTATAGCATATACGTCGCTAATAGTATAGGTATTAGCGACGTATAGTTCTATACGTTACTAGTAATTTTATTTTTTTGTTTTATATTAATAAGTAATATCAGGACTATTAGCGACGCTTGTCCCAAACGTCGCTAATAGTCTTGTTATTAGCAACGCCTATAACTAGCGTTGCTAATAGTTGGACTATTAGCGACGCTTGAATTAAGCGTCGCTAATATTTATGATTTTTTTTCTTTTTTAATTAAAAATTAAATATTTTAGCTACATTTGTATAAAGCATCATTAATATTATTAGTATTAGCGACGCTTTAGAATAAGCATCGCTAATACGTAACTATTAGCGACGCATAATAATATGCGTCGCTAATAGTTCATTTTTTGCGACGATCTTTTATGCATTGCAAGTATACATTTTTAGCGACGCTTAGAGTTACGTTGCTAATAAATACGTCGATAATACTTCATTTTGTTGTAGTGTTATCACAAATCTCCCTTGCAAGTATCCACTCATTCTCATCCGGCAATCTTCCATGCCACCTTTCACGTTTCTTCAAACGAGGAAAAACATCTTTATATTCTAAAGCAGTTTGAAGAATAAAAAAAGTTGAATTCCACCGAGTTTTGCAATCCAAAGTCAACTTTTTAGTGCATGAAATTCTCAACTGTTTGGCAACATCCTCAAACTTCTCAATACGTGATGGTGTCGCCGTCCAAAAGACAACACATTTTCTATGCCATCTTTGATTATTTGAAGGCCATCTTGAACAATCAAATTCAATATGTGTGCACAACATCTCATGTGTAAAATCTGCCCATCTAATAAAAGTGCATGAGACTCTAATAAACTATCTCTCAGACAATTGATTACACTATCATTAGTTGAACAATTATCCACCATAATTGTAGACAACTTACGATCAATATTCCACACAAGAAAAGAATCCATCAAAGCATTGCTCAAAGTTTCCTTATTATGTGGAGAAGGCACATAAACAAACCTATATTAATTACACACTAATATTAGAAAGATAAATAATATATAAACAAAAAATCTTAACTTTGAATAAAATGCAAGATATATAAAAAATTAAAGCAAATAAAACAAATAAAGCTAAATACCGTAAGAGTTTCTTCTGGAGAGACCACTTGTCATCAATGAAATGAGTTGTCAATGACATATATCCCTTCTTTTGATTTGATGTCCACATGTCTGTAGTCACAGCTATCTGGCTTTCAGTCTTTTCCAATGTCATGTAAACCTTTTCCTTTAACTGGTTATAGCCCTTTAAGATTTCATTTGTCATTGCTGTACGCCCCATATTTTTAAACAATGGTTGAAGGCTCATAGAAAATTCTCTAAAGCTGGGATGTTCTACCATTGAGATAGGGTACTCATGCAAAGCTATCATTCGAGCTAATTTCTCTCTAGAAACTTCTTGACTAAAAGTGATGTTTCCAAACTTCACTGTCCCATCCTCACCAACCTCTTTGCCCGCTATAAGATGTTGTCGTATGTCTGAGTTATTTCTCTTCATACACCTTTTGAGATGGTTTGCCAAGTGTGTAGTCCCATGCCCACCGGGTGACACAAGCTCTGTAGCACAATGATCACATTTAGCAAAATCTTGTTCATTCTTTTTTATTTTTTTGAAGTCTTTCCATACTGCAAACGTCAGCCTACGGCGGGTTTTTGCAGTAAAAGCTTTAGAATTGGAAGTTTCATCTACATTTGCATCAGTCGGTTGACCTGAGGCTTCATTTTCACTTGGAACCGGAGGTTGAGGTGGATTTTCACTTGGAGGCAGAGGTAGAGGTGGGTTTTCACTTGGAACTGTATCAACTTCAATTGGAGTTTTATCAAAAGGTTGATTCTCCATCTCTTAAACCTGCAAGAAATAATATTTGTTAGCCACTTAATCGGGATAATATAAACAGTTCAAGTTGCATCAAAGCAAATCATTCTACAGAAATCAAGCTTATTCCACATAACTAAGGAATAAAAGTTAAAAACACAGCCACTAGCAACTATCACCAATGCAGAAACTTAAAGTGTAACAAAAAAAATTTACCCACTTAAATACACTTCATAAGCACACTATTGAAGGCAAATAGAATCCACTAGTCCATATGATATCACATTAACACCCACTTTAACACCCACTGACATCTATTTTTAGGCATAAAAAAATGGCAACAAAGTCTTGTATTGAATGTAACAAAGGTCACAAATATAACTAAACAGGAGAACTAGCACTCTTAATTTATTTAAATAACATACAAACAACTAACTATTTATCAATAGTCAATCACAATATCAGAGACAAAAAAAAATTATCATAAGGAAAGTTGCCATACAGAGACTATACACATCAATCATAACAGTTAATACTTAAAAAATAGGAGATGATAGGCAATTCACGCACTAGTAACATTTAGGAGGTGATCAGTTTACAATGTAGAAGAAAGACATGAGAAGGGATCACAAGCAATAATTTTCATTAATCCATATTCTGACCACACGTTCAATGAATAAGATAAGAACATCAAGAATAAAAGCAAGCAGCAGTAGCAGTCATACTAATTGTCGTCCCACCAAATCGTCAAATCATTCATTTCTCAGAGCGTACAGACATTCTCCATATAAGAAAAATCCAAAATAAATTAAGGCAAGTACTATAAAAGTTCACCAATCACAATATTGATTGCTCATGCGCTACTGATCACAACGATTCTCAAACAACCAGTTGGAAACCGAATTATACAAAAAATGAAACCACAAAAAGTTACAAAGTTTGGCAGAGTCAATCAGTCCAAAATGATGTAAACCCCATTTTCCCAGCAAAATGAAATCCCAACAATAAATGTGATGGGAGTGAGTTACCGACAGGAGCATGACGAGTGAAGCAGTCGGTAGATAAGGAAATTGCTTGGCCCATGGCGAGATGAAAAGGAAACAGGGAGGGGACGATGGAGAGATAGAGAGAAAGAGTAGATCAAAGCCAAAAAAAATCAAAATATATCCGTTGTAAAGAACCCTAAAAAATCTCCAGACACAATAAAAATGCAAGAAAGTAGAGAGGCCCAGGTGCGGCGGGTGAAAAGCACAAATCAGTAAAGGAAGTACCTTTAACTTCGTATCGTAGAAGAGGGAGGACGATTGAAGTGGATTTAGGGCGGAAAACTTCCTTCCGCCGTCATACGGAGTGGACAAGCCCCGGAGGGAGGCCGGAGGCGGACTGTCGTTGATGGAGCGAACTCAGCAAAGGCGAAGCAGAAGCTACTAGCTATGTGCGACTGTGCGTGAAACTGAGACAGGAAAATAACGGGGAGACCGGAGACATTAGGGCATGGGCATAGAATCAGGTTGTAAATACTGGGTTGGGTCGGGTCAAGGAAAACCCGAATCCGACCCGACCCTAATGGTTCTGGTTAAGATTTAAACCCGAACCCAATTTGTTTTACCATTTACTAAATCTAAACACCCAACCCATTAAGGTCGGGTCGGATTCCCTAAACATGAGCATCACCTAAAGATGCGCTTGTTTTGGAAATAGAAAGAGAATGTCTCACAAGCTTCCTTCTCCGCGCATCTAGATAAACCATATGCCAAACACTATCAGCCAAAACAATAAAATGCTGGACAAACACATGCATTGAATAGCAACACGAATAAGTAGTACACACTCATTTGGCAATTGAGTTCCAAAATACCTCACAATTGTTCTGGTATGGTGAAGGTGACAACATATTCAGGGAGAATGTCTATTCATGGGAGTACTCCAGACAATGTGCCACTTCGTTTCTCCAAATCGTGAACATCACTATCATAGGTTCCATCTTTTGGGTGATGTCACAACGACTCAGGTCTAATTTGCTCCATATTCCCCATTTTTTGGGTGATACACGTTGTTCGCAAGTGTAAAGCAAACCATCAAGCAACCCAATTATTTTATCCTAATCAAAGGTCGCAAGGATGAAGTACTTCTTAAGAATTGGGAAAACTACGAATAGGAGACATTTCAACCAAGTACAAATTCTACCGAGTAAAAAGCCCAGCTGCAATCCAGCATAGTGGACTCTAAAGAGGAAATGAAGAACAGGCAAAAGTTTATGACTTTTCACTATTAAAGCTCTATATAATTTTATATTGAATTAGAAAAAAAAATATAATTAAAAAATTTCTGTTAGATAATTAATCTTCAAAAATAGTTGTATGCTTGGAATCATCCACAACCATGTCAGAAGGTCATGTGGCCTATGAGAATGAAATTACAAAGGTTCCAAGTTCTTTGAAAGGACACAATCATCAAAGAGAAATCCTCAACCTCCCCCGGACTCTGGCCATGTGGGAAGGGATAAGATTAGAAAAAGACAGATAAGGTGGTGGGAGGTAATAAAGAGAAGAGGCAGATAAAAGGGAAACGAGAAAGGTACCTTTTTCATCTAGCGGTTATCAAGGGTCAACAATTGAGCGGCTAGTAGTTGAGGGATGAGGGGTAGTCAGTTGGTGGAAGAATGAACACCGATATAAGGGATGGGAGTTGGGTAGGCAGGGTTTGAACTAAATTAGACACTCATAAAGTTCACAACCATTGGATTATAATTGGATGGTCCAGATGAAAACTACGATTCTCTCTAATTACTCCCTCCATCTCAAATTAATAGTTTCATTTAATAAATAAATTTATTTTATATTAATAACTTTATTTTATTCAATTTAAGTGATCATGTACTTAAAAAAATATATGATAAACTTATGTACTTAAAAAAAGTATGATAAGTTTATTTTTCTTTCACATAGATGTAGGTATCACTATTTAATAGAAATTATTATTTTTGAATATAAATATTAAATAATAATGAGGGAATATATATTATTTTAATAATTTGTATATACATATATGTTGAAAAATAAAACTCAATGAAACATACATATATGAACTACATATATAAATATGTATAATTACATGTATTAAATATATATATATATATATTAAAAAATATAAAAATAAAAAAAATAAAAAAGATGCACCCATCCCACCTACCACCAATGTTTTCTCAACTGATGAGCTCAGTAGAAGACAAAAAAAAAATTGCATCCACCTAACCTCTTAGCCATATAAAAAAGGAACAGAAGAATTTATTTGTACTGGGCAAGGCAAGGCTGCACAAAATTAAGTACATAAAACAATATTTCATTAATTATTTTCCAAAATCATCTATGGCTAAGCTTGCGCCTTTTCGCGTCCTTCATAGTATTTCCTTTCTCTCCTCTTCTTCAATCAGTCTTAGCTCTCTTTCATCTTCCTCCCTAGGAATTTTAGCCCTGCAACACAGTACAAAGACTGATGACTCCGTAGGTCCAAAAATATGAACAACATCATTTCATGGAAAATCTTCAAACTCTATAACTCACTCAAAGCTGCTAAACTAAACAGTCCTTATGCTCTTGTAACACCAAAATGTGTCCACCAATGCTGGGTCAAAATCAACATCAGGATTCAAAACACTATTTAGCTTCTAAGACATTTATATTTTTCTTCTTATTTCAATTGTGAGAGGGCAAGAAGAAATTAAATAGGGACGTGTTGAACCTTGTCACACATATCTCACCTTAGCTATGACAAAATATAAATATGTATTCCATACATGCGCCTCTCTTCTCTTCAAATATCGTCAAAATTGGTTTCCATATCGCTGCCTTTGAATTTAGTAGGATCATATCTGTACATATATGTACATACACATTATTTTAGTCCAACTCTAGTGATTAAATATCAACACAACAAAATTACGCAAGCAATTTTTTTTTCCATCCTACTACTAAAGCAAATCAATCAACTAAAGTAAACTCGGAAATAATATATAGCCTTTTTACTTTATTTTTTTTAAATTCAGCAGTTCAAACATTGAAGTCATCTTTTTGAAAAAAGAAAACCATCTGTCACCCATTTTCTCGCAAAGAGCAACAGACATAACACTAATCAGGTGAAACCTGACTACTCCATGCAAAAAAAGATTTAATAACAAAAGTAACGTTTACACTATAGGGTAACAAGTACATGCAATAAACAAAAAATACCATGTACACCCACCTGAACACATCATCTTTATCACGATATTTCTTTATATGTTTGTTCTTTACCCGATTATCTTCTATGGAACGAGATGGTATTGATTTAGGAGGCTGTAGAATGACAAAATGACAAGGAATCGTATTACTTTAAAAAGTGACTTAGAATATTCCAAACCCCTTCTATTTGCAACCCGCCCAAGCTATGCAACAAAAGTTTAGTCATTGACACTAAAAATATAAAGCATATAAATATCTTCAGAATAATTTAATTTTAGCATCTAGACCATGGTTTCAAATCCTCAATGATAACCAATTGAACTGTTCCCAAAAAATACTCGGTCTGCTTTTCCTCGGCGTGTA
The DNA here is from genome assembly GCA_035235625.1 of Saururus chinensis. NCBI lineage: Eukaryota > Viridiplantae > Streptophyta > Magnoliopsida > Piperales > Saururaceae > Saururus > Saururus chinensis. The sequence continues at coordinate 13,816,507 of CP141148.1, forward strand.
GGTTTCTACGTGGAACAGTCAATTTACAATATTGTTGTCCTGCTGCATCGTGTCTCAAACAGCAAGCATTACACCAAAAAGAACCGACGGAAAAAGAGAATGAAAAAGGGACACGAAATCTATTCCTTGTGAAGCTACTGCAGATAAGACAAGCTATAGAGAAAAGGAAGAGGACAAGCTCAAAAAGCAGTATATTATTACAGTAAAAAACTTCAATGTCAGTTTCCACCAATATCCCAAATCCCAAACTTGTCGTCTGTATCCAGCTGCTGCAAGAATGAAACTCACCAAAGTTTTACCCACTTAGCCGAAAAGGAAGGTTGTGATTAGGAATCCTAGATGAGGAGATGGAATTCGTAGATGTTAGGCTATGGCACATTCTCGTTATTCATGTTGAAACGGTTTCAACATGTGAATTTTACCCAAACATAAAGCTTATGAGGCCTGTGATTGAATCACATGACCAAAATGTAACCACTAGGGAATCAGGCCTAAAGGGGATGATTGCAGCCTGGCCTCTCTCTTCCCTCTTCTTAATATTTTTATATTTTGTAACTAGGATATCATCCACACCCTTAACTCAAACCCATTTTTCTTACATAGTATAAGCATTCCTCATGACGTAATCTCACTCTTCCATATATTGTTTTCTTTTATATCCCTCTTAGAGATCCTTGCCTTTTGTCTTGTAATAAAAAGCCTATTATTTTCATATTTTTAGAAGTCTTGTGATGAAACAAATTTACTAGAAAAAAATAATTGAATCAAGCAAAATGCTCTCTACTTAAAATAAAATTCGCTCTCCCAAATGGTGATGAAGAATCACTTGGGTGTCTGCCTCCTAAGATAAGATGATCAACTATATGTTGTAGATAAACCTTCACATAGCACATGTAGTGAACAATGTTATAGGATACTCTCACAGAAAAACGGGCCCAATTTTATTCTCACCAAAATATGTTTGTTAATGGAGGAACACATCAACTTGAATGGGATGAGTTGTCTTTAATGGGTTAAGAGAAAACCAAATAAATTTGTATAAAAAATAATTATTTTGTTGACCCAACCCAACTTGATCGGCCATGCGCATGTGGGTTAGCCCACCTAGGTACATGGGTCGAACATGTAGTTCTCCTATAAAAGGGGTGGCCCAAGGACCTAACTTGAAAGACCAAACTTATACTATATATACCAGCACTACCACCTTCTCTAAATGATGTGGGATTATTCACACCTTCAACGAATTTACATAGCTATTCTCATTCACTTTAAAGTGGGCTTAGCTTTCCACACCCATATGTACTTAACCCATATAAAGTCATACCTACTTCTAACAAATCCCATAAGATCAATTTTTTTCAACCTAACAAGAATTTACATTGATGTTGGAACTATTTCTATTTTATGGTCATGCGGGTTATACTATATGTAATTTTAACCACCTTTGGAGATGGATTGTTTTTATGTGCCTACTTTTGTAAATTTGTTAGTGGATAGAGTTTGTACTCTTTTTTGAGCTAGATGTGTAGCCATTTTGATGGAAGAATATGCACCCTAATTTTTTGAAAAGATTTATGGGTTGTAAATATATGTTATTTGGGCTTAATCTAATGGGTGAGCTCTTCCTTATTTTAATTTGCCTTAGTGATAAATGTCTTCTAGATTAATTTGGTGATAAATGTCTTATGACTTTGGTGATAATATCTTCCAAAAGTTTTAAACTAAGTGCTTAGCAACGTCATGAATATAAATGTGCATGACATTAGTTATTCACACTATTCAATAAAATTATGTCAAAGGAAAAGGTTAATGTGAGTCGTAAGCATTCAAGGGGTATGCTGCATATTAACAGACTTCTTGCATCAAAATATGTTTCCCATCTCTTCTTTATAATCATTTTGTAAAAAAGGTGTTTGGTATTCATGTGGTTGCTATGCTCAAGAAACCATTTATACACTTGTCATAAAATAACTTATATATTCTTGATTCTCATAGAACAAGTTGAACGAAGGAGTTGTTGCTGGATGGCTAAAAATCAAAGAGGTAGTTATTATTGCATGGCTAATACTAAGAGAGGCCTACATCTTACATTTTTGTAGGATGCAACATCAAGGAAAGTGATAATTATGACTACCCTAATTTTAGTTACATATTCATAAATAAGACTGCACTCTATCAAAATCTTAATAGATAGGCGAAATGACTTCCATGAATGCAAGGAATAATAATTATATTCCTCTTCCAAGACATAATTGTCTATGACACCATGCAAGTCAAGATAGAGTAGAAATCGAAATTTTGCTGTCCATTTCACTCTTTCATGCAAAATATTCAATTTTTGCCCTTCAATCCACAAATACCAATAGAGGACCAAGCAACCACCCGACCATACAAGTCCACAACAGGCTTGATAAGAATTTTCAATTCGTGAATCTCCAACTAGCATCTTCAGTAATATCTTTAATATCTTTACCTTTTTATACTCATTTATATCTTTAATAACTTCACCACCCATCTCTTAGCTCACTTGTGATTGCTCTTCTTGGGGCATTTATGAATAATTTCCCTACAATTCAAACTTATATTAGACCCCACCATACAAAAAACCCAGATAAATTATGTAAAAAATATTAATAGCTTGTAAACACATGAAATGACTCTCCTCAATCTCATATATTGCAGCTTCTAATGAGAAATCTAAGAGAGATGTCTCTGCATCACCGATAGGAGTATTTGATCAAGAAGCAGCTTACATGTTTTGAGATCCAGTAATTTTTGTTTTCAAATTGTTTAATTTAAGGTGGACATGTAAAAATTTAAGGAGTTTGACTTTTAAGCTAATTAGTTTAATAACTTTCTAAATAGATTGAACTTAATATTGAGACTAATATGGTTAGAAACTATATAGAAATAGCTTTGAAACGTCATTAAGAATGTGCAAATCAAAGTTTGGATGTGTGAGTTATGACAGATTAAAGTTGTCCTTAATCTGCAAGACTTGTTTCCCGAATTAGACCTCGAATTGGGCCTTTTACTTAATTTTTTGGGCTCATTTAATTTGAATGATGGGAATAAGGATTTGGAATTTGAGTTGCCAATGGTAGTTTAAGCCTAATCCTCATCACCTATAAATATTTTATAGGGGTCTTATTAAAAGAGCTTTTGGAAGTGGCTGAGACTTTTGTGCCCTAGCTTCTCTCATGCTGAGTGAATTTGATTTATTCTTCTTAATTCCTTGATTTTTTATGGGAAATCAAAGGCCTTTCATGCTTAATCTTCATTCTCATGCCTCTTTCTATTGAAATCTCCAAATCTCTCTTATTTGATACAATTTGTAGAACCATATATCTTAGTTTTTTATTCAAAAGCTTGTGATTCATGCTTAAAGTCATTAGAATAAAGGAAGTTCTTGAAATACCTTATCTATCGTACTTGTAAGCCTCTACTTAGTAAAGATCATATTTTATGCTTAGGGCTAATAGAAAACTTTAATCTTTTAGATTTGAAATCTTTTGATTTTGGAGTATTGGAAGTGTTTCTATGCCCTAGAGGTAAGGGGTTTAATTTTAAGAGTAATTTATTGCATTAAGACCTTATTTGATGATGTTAATCATGTTTTTTATTAAAGAATGATTATATGACTTCATTCTTCTATGAGAGATTTTGATATTGTTTGTGCAAGTTTTTGCATGGGTATAATAGGGGTTTTCATAATTAAGAGTTTATAATTGATACCAAAGAGAATTATGATATTTGATGATTGATTGCAATGATTTTTAGTCTAAAATCACAATTTTTGTAACTTTGTTTGGCTGATCAATCGGCTTCACTAGGTGATTGATTGGCTACACATAAGGTGATTGGCATAGTGTTGTCGATCAATCGGCCCACTAGGCGATCAATCGTTATACTGCTAAGATTGTCCTAGTGTTGCTAATCAATTGGCCCATTGGGTGATCGATTGCCTATACTACTGAGATCGGCACACTGTTGCCAATCGATGAGTAGGGTGATCAATTGCCAATATTACATAATTAATTTTTGGGTTTTTTTGTTTCTGTGGAGCTCAATTGATTGTTTTAGGGAATTCAATCAATGGGCACTCTTATGAGTGGATTATGTGGATCAATGGGCACATAATAGGTTACGTATGATTGATGTACACTAGAGTTACTCATGCATACATATATATGTGTTTGTTTTTATAAATATATATTACATGCCTCATGATCCGTACATCACGAAAATAATTGTGAACTATGTTAATCATGATCAACTGAGGTTTTCTGTGGTTCCTGGATTTTGCCATATCAAGATCCGAAAGGACGGGTTTTGTAACACCCATTGTTTTTGAAAGGAATTTCCAAACCTTTAAAGTTATATTATCATAGAGTAAATAACTTAAGAAAATAGTAATGATAATAAGTATTATGGTAAAGAAATTATGAATTATTTTGAAGATTGAAGTGTAGCCGGTAAACCATTGACACGTTGATAAATTAGGCAATGAAACAGTGTTTTCACTATCGACGATGTTTGTCGTATAAATAAACCTACCAATGAAATAACAACCCATAATTTCAACATTTTAAAATGTAAACGTTTGGGCCCATTAATGAGTTTTAAGGCCCAATAACGACTTTCTTAAAATTGGACCATTTTGAGTTCAATTCGTTTGAAGGAGCCTGAAGACATTTGACAGGCCTCGGGGGGATGAACGTATCAAGCCCAAGAATGTGTCAAACAGACACCGGGTTATCAGGCTATGGCATCGAGAAGCGTGCTATAGGTGGTACCTACTTTAATTTTACGAGAAAACATGCCCTTATGTAGTCTTGTTTCGTAGGGCTGGTTGATACGAGTCCAATGGTACTAAGAACACGCGATTCCAAGTTCGAGGCAAGGAGTTATGGCCATTTGAATTGTTAAATTTCGTTTGAATACAAAAACGAAATTTAAATAAATAATAATAATTTTTTTATTTGCGACAGAAGGCTGACACAACTTTGGTTCACCTGTCATGACAGGCCTGTGCTACGCACTGGCTAGCCCATGCTGCATGAACATGGGCTGCCATGCACCTATAGCCATTGGTTGTGTGACACATGTCATGCATCCAATGGCTCATCCTGTTTATAAAAGGGAAGGGAGGGTAACACTTCATTTCACAAATTTCTTCTTCTTTTCCCTTCTGACCTCTGCCCGTTCCTAAGCTTCTATCTCCCATTTTTTCACTGTTTCTCGCCCATTTTTACTTGTTCAAAAACCGAACTTATCTAAATCGAGGGTGCTCACCATCATGAGATGGTATGTTTTTTGAGATAACCTCTCTAAAAGGTGGGAATGACCCAGGCTAAGAGGAGGCCCTGTTCGCAACCCTCGGGCTAGAAACTAAGACTATCCTAATGCTAGGGGAGGTTTTGCCCACTTCACCCGGGCCAGATGAGGAGACAATCCTCGTGCTAGGGGAGGTTCAGCCCGCCTCACTTGAGCCGAACGAGGAGACTGTCCCAGCGCTAGGGCAGGTTTTGCCTACTTCACTCAAGCTAGACGAGGAGACTATCCTCGTGCTAGGGGAGGTTTTGCCCGCCTCACCCGAGCCGGATGAGGAAACTATTCCAACGCTATGGGAAGTTCTGCCTGCTTCACCCGAGCCACATAAGGAGATTATATTTGTGCAAGGGGAGGTGTTGTCTACCTTATTTATGCCGACTATGATGGATTTTATCGTGATATGTACTTTATGATTATTATTATTTGAATTACATTTATGAATGATTATAACCGGATTTGAAGGGTAGTTATTTGGTATAAAGCCCAAAAACTACGATCGGTTTTAAAAGATATTATTTGGTATAAAGCCCAAAAGCTATCGGAGTTATGACTCCTAGGTACTGCCTATTATGGCATATGGTGCGCTCATGAAGTTGGATATCCTGGGAAGATCATCTTCATTTTGATCTTGTTGCCCCATAAGCATGGGTGTATGTTGCTTTGGTATCGGTGACATTCAGTGAATAATGTTTTATCCGATTTTGAATTATTTATCGGATTCTGGCTATGAATAAATTATCCGAGTTTACCGAATTCTGCGAAGAACTATTTTGTTTGACTTTTCGTGTAAAAATGTGTTGGATTCAGTTAGTTGATATTATTATTTTAAGTTCTACTTTTGAATATTAATTGTTATGAGAATATTTTATGTATATTAATTTATACTTTATGTTTTAGCATGTTAATAGAATTTATTTCTATCTACTGAGTATAATTATACTCACCCACCCCTAGATGCTATAGGTCTGGCCGAACATGACGATATGAATGAAGAATACCCATAGACATTGAAAGTTCTATGCTTTATTACGTTCTTATGTTATGTATTAATTTTGGATGTGCGCAACTTTGATTTTGTTAAGGCATGAAGGTCTTTTTTGTAAAGTTTTTGTAATTAACTAAATTAATGAATAGTTACTCTTCTGTGCACAATTGATCTTGGCCTGCTTATAATTATGAATTGTTAGCACTCTAACCTTTAAAATAATTCAAAAAGTCAATGATCCGTCAATGAAGCCATAATCTTTCTGTCAGTAGGGATCGACATGTCGGTGATGCTAGAACCAACTTACCAACAGTTGTAAAACCGCAATTTAAGTAGTTTTGGGCAGTCTTTGGAGTTGGTTATGCACCAAAATTTGGTTTCTAGACTTCCTTATAAAAACATTTGACGAATCCTTGACCCAAAGGATACAGACTCTCCGACTTTGGGGGAGATCGGCGAGTGAGGGTGTGACAAGGAAGGGGAAACAAATTTGTGAAAATCTCTTCATTGTTTATTCAAAGGTAGGATCATTAACCTTAAACTATAATGCTAGAAAAAGAAATGCTTATTTGATAGATGTTGATAGAATAATATGTGTTATGGTTTTCATTGTTGAATGAGATGCCATGTTATTGATGAATGTAGATCTTGTATGGACAATTTTTGTTAATACGAAAAACATCCTTTCATTCTCTTCATATGATAATTGATGAATGGTTCAATTTATTACATGATAAGATTTCATAAAAGAAAGTTATTTTGTTGATAATAGGAATGCTCTACAACTTCCTATTCATTCACAGATCATCGACGTGTCGATTATGCTACCATGTGGGAAGAAGAAGATGATAGAACAGTGTCGATGAACTGATGGTACATCATTTCTTGCTGATAGGTCATTGACAGTGATGTCAACATGTTGATGAGGAGATCAATAAGAATGATTTTTATATTTAATTCTACCATCAGCAAGGGAGGTCGATCGGTCGACAATCAATGAGTCCACTAACAGTAAGTCAATTTTGGGTTTTTTTAGCATAAATTGGTATGAATGTTATAATGTTATTATGAGAGGCGATAACATGTTATTCTATCATGAAATTACAATTATAGATGATGTTATGATTGAATGTATACACTTTTGTCTGTGAATATCCTAGTAATGGATCGCACCGCAAGATTAATGTCTTTCAGCATATGAGGGTAGGGGAACCCTCAATGCCTTGGCTCCTTGAGTAAGTTTTTAACTATATAAATTAAAAGGGCCTACTACAACAAAATGTATTATTAACAATGCTTTCATTAGCGACTTAAAGCGAAGTGTTGCTAAAAACTAGTACTTGCAAAGCTTAAAAAAGTGTTGCATAAAATTTAACTATTAGCGATATTTTTTTGTATAGTGTCGCTAATAGTCATATATTAGCAACTTATAATATATGTTGCTAACAGTTGTGCTATTAGCGATGCTTTATAAAAGCGTCATTAAAAGTTATATGTTTTAAATTAAAAAGATAAATAATAATAATTAGTGGCACTTAAAAAAGCGTTGCTAAAAGTTATGCTATTAACAATGCGTAACAAAAAAGTGTCACTAATAATTATAAATTTAAAATAAAAAAATAAAAAAAGTTAGATCTATTAGCGACACTTTTAAAAGCATCGCAAGTATTAATAATAGTGATACTTTCTTATAAGTGTCACTAATAGTTATATTATTAGCGCCTCTTTTAATAAAGCGTTGCTAATAGATATATTAGTCAATTTTATTTAATAAATAAATATTAAAAAAATATAAAACTGGCATTTTAAATATTTTTTTAATAGTTAGTATTTATATATAATAAATAAATATTCAAAAAATTAAAAATAAACTTCTAAAATATAATATAAATTTATTTAGTATTTAATATTTATATATAATATATATGGTAAAATCATATATAAAATTCTTTTACTTTTATCCCCACCCCTCATAGATGGGGCTCATGCTTACACGCGTGTGTGGGATGTAGAAAGAGAGAGTGAAGAGAGAGATGAGCTAGAGAGAGAAGAAAGTGGAGAGGAGAGAGGGAAGAGAGAAGAGTATGAGAGAGAGGGGGAATTAATTTATATTTTTTGTAAAAATAATAAAATTTTAAAATTAAAATATTAATTGTGTCATTAATATATTTTATTTAAATTATTTTATTAATTTTAAAATATAATTTATAATAAAAAAAGAGAAGTGAGGAGAGATAATGAGAGAGAGAAGATAGAGAGGAGAGAGGGAAGAGAGAGATAGAGGAGAAAATAGGTAGAGAGAGAGTGAGGAAAGAGAAAAGAAAGGGGGAAAATCAATTTATATTTTTGAGATTTTTAATATACTATTATATTTTAAAATAATAAAGAAATTAAAATAAAAATATTAGTGCTGGTGAAATTGAATCATTGATACATTTTATTTAAATTTCTTATCAATTTTAAAATATAATTTATAATAAAAGAGAGAGGGAAGAGTGAGATAGAGGAGAGAGAAAGATAGGTAGAGAGAGAGGGCGAGGGAAGAGAATAGAGAGAGAGGAGAGGTGAAAATTTTAGTTTATATTTTTGAGATTTTTAATATACTATTATATTTTAAAAATAATAAAGAAATTAAAATAAAAATATTAGTGCTTCTGAAATTGCGTCATTGATATATTTTATTTAAATTTCCTATCAATTTTAAAATATAATTTAGAATAAAAGAGAGAGTGAATAAAGAGAAGAGAGGAAGAGAGAGAAGAGAGAGTGCATAGAGAGAGGAGAGGAGAGGAGAGAGAGGCGAAAGGAGATAGAGAGAGGAGAGAAGAGAAAGAGAGAGGAGAGGGAGACAGAGAGAGGAAAGAGAGTGTACAGATAGAGAGAAGAGAGAGTGATGAGAGAAGAGAGAGAAAGTGAGGAGAGTGTAGAGAGAGTGAGGGGAGAGAGAAGAGGAGAGCGAGATAGGAGAGTGTAGGGAGAGGGAGAGGGTGAGGAGAGAGGAGAGAGAGGGTAGAGAGAGGGAAAAGTATCTTTTTAATTATATCTTATGTTTTAAAATAAACTTAGTAGCGATGTTTACAATAAAGCATTGCTACTACCCTAGGTATTAGCGACACTTAGGAGAAAGTGTCGCTACTAACTAGGGTAATATCGATGATTTATCTTAAGCATAGCTAATAAATTTATTTTATTTGGTATATTATTATTTTTAAAATATTATACTCACATTGACGCACGTGGGAGAGAGGAGAGAGTGTAGAGAGAGAAGAGAGACGAGAGAAAAGAGAGCTGGTAGAGAGTGTGGAGTGAGGGGAGAGAAGAGAGGGAGAGAGAGTGAGTGAAGGAGGGTAGAGAGAGAGGAGAGAGAGAAGAGGTAGAGAGAGAGTAGAGAGAGGGAGAAATTTAAATAATTTTTTATTATATCTTTTATTGAAAAATTAATTAAAAATAAATAAAATGTATTAGTGACGCATATAAATATGCGTCACTAATACCTATACAAAGCTATTACCGTCTAATTTATTCCTATTGATTTTAAAATATTTAGAAAGAAAAAAAGGAAAGAGAGGATATAAAGGAGGAGAGAAAGAAAGAGGATTAGAGAGAGAGTGGAGAGAGAGGAAGAGATAGAAGGGGAAGAGAGGGGGAAAGGGGAGAGAGAAGAGAGAGTATGTGAGGAGAGAGAGGAGAGAGAGAATGAGAGAGAAGAAAGAGTATAGATAGAGAGAAGAGAGAGAGGAGAGGATGAGAGAAAGGGTAGATAGAGAGAATAGAGAGAGGTAGAGGAGGAGAGAGAGGAGAAAATATTTTTTTAAAATATTATGCAATTAGTTTAAAAAAATTGACCAGCGTCGTTAATAGAAAAGTAATTGTGACACTAATGCTTATATGCCACAATTACATATGCGATTAGTGATGCTCATGGCAAGCATTGCTAATAACCTTTGTTTTTTTTAAAAAATAAATCTAATAGCGACATTTGGTAAAGATTATCACTAACAGTGTAAGTAATTGTGATGCTAATTGTTTAGCAACTCAAATACATATGCTATTAGCGACATTGCTACCAAGCATCGCTAATAGCCTTATTCAAAAGAGAGCGTCGCTTGTGCCTGTTGTTACGTCTGAAACAAGACTATGAAGAAGTCAAATTCAGATTTATTTTACTTGCCAATTGTAGTAGACAAGGTTGATCCACAGGGAAAGCCTTGTGCAACAAAGAAAATAGTTACGAAGAAATAGAGGGAAAAAAATTAAGAAAGAAAGAGTAGAAGAGTATTGAGGGAATAACAAGTTAAGAAATCAAGATGAGAAAACACTAAGGCATTAAGGATCATTGTAACATCTAATGATGTTCTTCATGTATCATGTTATCTCAGTTAGAATCGAATGAAGATTCAATCTAACCGGAAGATATGAACATTAAAATTAAAACTAAAGATAGAAAATGCTTTTGATAGATGAAGGATAAAAACAATTGTCTCTTCAAGATTTCTATGTATCCAAATCACAAAAGATCAAAAAGGACAACTTTCAACCATCTTATGTATCCAAATCACAAGGAAACAAGAAAAAGAATAATATTAAATCAACATCACTTCAAATAAACAATACTTACTTGAAACCATTGATGAAACATGAATAGAACTCCATTAGATTATTACAAATCACCTCTAGCCTTAGCTTGAGAGCTTAGAAAGCCATTACAATAAAACTAAAAATAAAATTACAAAATAAAAGATGAAAATAGGAGAAGAGAGCTCCAAAGAGAAGAGAGTGCCCCTTCTATCACGTCCACCCCTCTATTTATAGTAATAGAAGGGGTTGCTTCAAAGAGGAAAGTGAAATCAAATCTCTAGACTGCATCCTGATTGATTGCCTGATTGGTTGCCTGATTAGTTGCTTCTTTAGCAATGATTAAATACTAAATAAATCAAATAAATCTATGATTTATTTAGGAAATAAGTATATTTGAATCTTCCTTTAAATATCCAATCAGCCTCATTGTCTTTCTTTATGTGTATCAATCAAAATAAATGAAAATATTCTTTATGCGCTGGCCTCGGGTTAGTTTACTAGCTGTCTAATTGCATACCAGATTCGACCTATATATCTTCGGAATTTAGAATTTTCTCCTAAAATAAGACTTGTAGCCACGGAAGTCTTCTTTCTAATGCCACCAGAATCGTATCAATCCGAATTATACAGAGAAAGATATGGTCAAAATACTATGGCTGTGTCAATCTGTCCGAATCAGCTTCTTTCTTAATTTAATTCTCTTGATGCAAATATCAAATCAAACGGGTCCACAAGGTTGTGCTCGACCATTCCATGTATGTTTAGACCATTAGTAGCCCATTCTTGACTTTTAAATAGCTTTGGGTAGTTGGGCTTCACTTCATATTTCAGTTGGATCCTGTTGAAGCCTGTTTAGACATGTAAACTCAATTAAGGTCCAACAACCTATTCAAAACATAAATAGCCCAAATAAGCAATGAATTAATACAAAATAGGATTGCAATTTGAAATTTGAAAATATTTTATTGAACATTATTTCAGTGCATCAAATACCCCCAAACCTACTTTTTGCTAGTCCTCGAGCAAAACATAAATTAAAATAATAGAAAACAAAACTAACTACTCCACTTCCGCAGGAAATCTTGATTGCATTTAGCATATGCAACAAGCCTTTAAACCCCTAGTTTACACTAGTGGACGAGTTGTGTCTCATGAGGGTTTGCAGTGAATCTACCCACAAAATTCAAAACTAGAATGATAAAAGAAAATTAAAATTAAAACCACGTCAAATTTACAAATCAACTCCTCCTAAACATGTGACTTCATTTAGTAAAATCAATCATATATAATACAACTTGTCTTCTGAAACAATAATTCATTCTAACAACTTCATATTGGTGACAAGTACTCATACATACATAATGGTTTTAGAAAAATAGACATTGCCAAGTAATTATACAATCTCATTCACATGAATCGAACAACTCAATGTGTCTCATGTCCACTCAGCAATTTCAATTTTAACACTCAAAAATAGGCATTGGCATCCATTCATTTTCAAGAGATTATAATAGAGAATCATGCAAAAATTTTCTTAAAAAGTAAAACACCCTAGATCACCTGACAACTCATTCAAGATATAATTGCATAATGTCCTACTAGAATTTTATGCTCATCTCATATGACATGTGTAAGGCTTAGCCTTTTAAGCTTTCTATAAGATCCATGTAATAAGTGTTAGGTCAGTAACTCCCAATACAGTTGGCTCAGGGCACTAGGTGTTAAAGCACCCCTCAGGCTTAATAACTTGAACCAAATAGACTTCAAGGCTATGCATGTCATAAATTAGTCAACTCTACCTTTTGACTCGAACACCCTATGCTTAGTGAGGCACGCCGAGTCCCGATCTACTCAATAGAGTGACTTTAATTTTTCATTCATTTTTTTCATATTTTTTTGTTTTTTTTTAGCACATTATACAATCAACTTGAATTGTGTTGACAACAAGTCCTCGATTGTTCTACAAACCAAGAATAATGAAGCTCAAAACTCTATCATGATAACATGAATACTACTAGATCATGCCAAAGTTTTACTCTCATAAGAAAATAATTACTTAGATTCAATGATATCCACCAAGACGTAAGACCATAATCAAGAGCTCGAATTCTCACTTAGGCAAATGTTTTGCTTTGTTTTTTTTTTGTCAAAATAAGAGCACAAAAAACCAATATGAAGTAATCAGAACTCAAAATCATTAAATATGTCAAGTCATATTCTGAATAGTATGATATCATTAAACAAAGTCACATGTCTAAAAGAAGCATCAATGTAATAAGCAAAAACATAAATCTAACTAATTTTTAAAAAAAAAATTTCATTTTTTAAGTACAAAAAAAAAACATAAAAGAAAAATCTCTTTTCTACACCCCCAAACCTAAAATAAACATTGTCCTCAATGTTGTAATATAAGAAAAGAGGAAAGAAGAGATAATATATCGGTTGATGTGTTCATGTACATAGCTATGAAAAGAAAAATAGTCAATAAAGCACAAGCATAGTCACATTAGGGTAAATCAATAATGAATCATATAAGCACACCCTAATAATGATTAGAGCAAGCGACAAAGATAATAAACTAAAAACTAACTAAAGAAAATAAATAAATAAAAAACTAACTATTAAACAAAAATTACTATCAAAACAAAAAGTGGGTTGCCTCCCAGGAGCGCTAAGTTTACTGTCTTCAGCCAGACACACCTTCATCTAAACCCATCCAGGGTCCTTCAAAGCAATTATCTTCTCTTTATCAATTCTAATCAAATTAGAGTGAGTTAAGCAAATATTTAGTGGATCATTAGAATAAATAAAAGGAAAAGCATCCTCCACTAAACTCTCAACCATGTCAACTTCAAAAGTATCATCGAAGTCTGATGGTTGTCTACTGGCATCAAATACATTTAACTCACATGTCAAGTTACCAAAAGAAAGCCTCATCACTCCATTCCGACAATTTATTAGAGCATTAGATGTAGCAAGGAATGGACGACCTAAAATCACAGGGATTTGAGAAGATGCATTTGAAACCAGTTGTGTGTCTAAAACAATGAAGTCCACTGGAAAATAAAATTTGTCCACTTGAACAAAGACATCTTCTACTATTCCTCTTGGCCTTTTGATTGAGCGGTCAGCAAGTTGAAGTGTTATGTTGGTGGGTTTCAAATCGGCTAGACCTAATTGCTCATAAACAGAATAAGGTAAAAGATTAACACTTGCCCCAAGATCAAGCAAAGCTTTTTCAATTCTATAATTCCCAATTATACAAGATATGGTTGGACAACCAGGATCTTTATATTTGGGTGGGGTATTTTGTTGCAAAATTGCACTTACTTGTTCTGTCAAAAATGTCTTCTTTTGTACATTTAGCTTACGCTTGATTGTACAAAGGTCTTTCAAAAATTTTGCATAAGATGGAATTTGTTTAATGGCATCTAAGAGAGGAATGTTAATTTTTACTTGTTTAAAAATTTCAAGAATGTCATTATTTGGTACGAATTTAGAGGAAGATTGTAACCTTTGAGGAAAAGGAGGAGGAATAGGAGAAACACAATCAGAGTTGTTAAGTTCATCACCATGTTTAGAATTCAAAGACTCCTTAGGTTCAACAACCTTCATTGGAATGTCTTTGTTAATGACTTTTCCACTTCTCAAAGTGGTAATGGACTTAGCATGCTCTTCTTGTGAACTTGAAGAATTCAATTTTTCAATTACAAATTGACCTTTAGGATTTGGTTGAGGTTGAGAAGGAAACTTCCCTTTTTCTTGAGTGCTCAAAGTTGTGGTCAATTGAGTGATAGAAGTCTTCAAGTCATTGATGGCTTGCATTGTTTGGTTGTTGATTGTTGCTTGACTTTGCATGAATTCTTGCAATGTGTCTTCAAGAGTCTTCTTATGTGGTGGAACATAATTTGAGGAAGAAGGGGGTACCTGCATATTAGACTCATTTCTCCAACTAAAGTTTGGATGATTTCTCCAATTAGGAGTATAAGTTTCAGAATAAGGAGAAGAGAAAGGCCTTTTCTAGGTATTCATAACATTTGCTTGAGTATACAACACCTCTTGAAAAGCAGGGATTGTTGGACAATCATGTGTTTGGTGTCCATCACTCTCACATATACTACAAATATCTTGTGCTTTCTGAGAAGCTTTAGACATGTTTTCCCTATTAATTTCCATAGCCTCAACTTTTCTAGTTAAACTTGTAATTTTTGCTTTTACATCATCCTCTTCTTTAAGAAGGTACAAGCCTCCCTTAGTTGGCCCATTAGATTTGGTTTTATTACTACTTTCAAATTCATTAAAATCTTCCCATGATTAAGAATTTTCAGCTAACATATCAAAATAGTCCCATGCTTCCTCAGGTTCTTTACTCAAAAATTCTCCATTACACATCATTTTAACAAATTGCCTCATTTGAGAAGTCAAACCATTATAAAAGACACTAATTGTACGCCATGTTTCATATCTATGATGTGGGCACAACAATAAAAGTTCTTTAAATCTTTCCCAACATTGAAAGAAAGTCTCATTTTCTTTTTGTGAAAAATTCATGATGTTCTTTCTAAGTGTATTAGTTTTATGGGTGGGGAAAAACTTTTTCAAAAATTCTCTTTGCATTTCTTGCCATGATCCAATGGATTTTGGCTTCAAAGAATTCAACCAATTTTTTGTCTTTTCCTTCAAAGAAAAAGAAAAGAGTTTTAATCTAATAGCATTATTTGAAACATTTTGGTTTGGCAAAGTTGCACAAACCTCTTCAAACTCTTTTAAATGCAAATATGGGCTTTCTGAATCTAGGCCATGAAATTTGGGTAGTAATTGAATTACACCCGGCTTGAGTTCAAAACCACCTACATTAGTTGAAAAAATCATGCAAAAAGGAGAACTTAATCTAGTTTGTTGCAAATAATCACGCAAGGTTTTAACTTGAACATTTTGTGCATTATTATCCTCATTATCACTTATTAGTTCCTCATTAGTTCTTAGATCATCCATTGTATCAAAATAAAGATAATTTTCAAAAGATTTGTTCACTCTTTTCAATCGTCCAGAATTATCACACACCCATGTGAACATGCAACAACAATTTTTTTTTTTTAGTAATAAACAAAAGTAAAAGTGCAAAAATTAAATGACAAAATATAAAAGTTAGAGAGTTAGAAGTTAATAGAAAAAAATTAAAATTGCAACATAAGGCCAAAGGCACTATCAAGGTACACGTTTGATCCCGAAAAATTTTTGGTAGTAACGTGGGTAGTGCCTCCGGTCTCAAAAAAAGAAAAATTACAGAATTTAAATACTAAAAGTAAATGACATAAAGTAAATGACTGAATTTAAAGAGTTAGTGTGCAAAAATAAAAGTTAGAAAATTAGTAAAGTTAGAATGTTTTTTTCGTAACGGATTCTTGTCACACGTTGCAATCCCGGGCAACGGCGCCAATTTATTGTTACGTCTGAAACAAGACTATGAAGAAGTCAAATTCAGATTTATTTTACTTGCTAATTATAGTAGACAAGGTCGATCCACAGGGAAAGCCTTGTGCAACAAAGAATATAGTTATGAAGAAATAGAGGAAGAAAAATTAAGAAAGAAAGAGTAGAAGAGTATTGAGGGAATAACAAGTTAAGAAATCAAGATGAGAAAACACTAAGGCATTAAGGATCATTGTAACATCTAATGATGTTCTTCATGTATCATGTTATCTCAGTTAGAATCAAATGAAGATTCTATCTAACCGGAAGATATGAACATTAAAATTAAAACTAAAGATAGAAAATGCTTTTGATAGATGAAGGATAAAAACAATTGTCTCTTCAAGATTTCTATGTATCCAAATCACAAAAGATCAAAAAGGACAACCTTCAACCATCTTATGTATCCAAATCACAAAGAAACAAGAAAAAGAACAATATTAAATCAACATCATTTCAAATAAACAATACTTACTTGAAACCATTGATGAAACATGAATAGAACTCCATTAGATTATTATAAATCACCTCTAGCTTTAGCTTGAGACCTTAGAAAGCCATTACAATAAAACTAAAAATAAAATTACAAAATGAAAGAAGAAAATAGGAGAAGAGAGCTCCAAAGAGGAGAGAGTGCCCCTTCTATCACGTCCACCCCTCTATTTATAGGAATAGAAGGGGTTGCTTCAAAGAGGAAAGTGAAATCAAATCTCTAGATTGCATCCTGATTGATTGCCTGATTTGTTGCTTCTTTGGCAATGATTAGATACTAAATAAATCAAATAAATCTATGATTTATTTAGAAAATAAGTATCTTTGAATCTTCCTTTAAATATCCAATCAGCCTCATTGTCTTTCTTTATGTGTATCAATCAAAATCAATGAAAATATTCTTTATGTGCTGGCCTCAGGTTAGTTTATTAGCTGTCTAATTGCATACCAGATTCGACCTATATATCTTCGGAATTTGGAATTTTCTCCTGAAATAAGACTTATCGCCACGGAAGTCTTCTTTCCAATGCCACCAGAATCATATCAATCCTAATTATACAGAGAACGATATGGTCAAAATACTATAGCTGTATCAATCTGTCCGAATCAGCTTCTTTCCTAATTTAGTTCTCTTGATGCAAATATCAAATCAAACGGGTCCACAAGGTTGTGCTCGACCATTCCATGTATGTTTAGACCATTAGGAGCTCATTCTTGACTTTTAAATAGCTTTGGGTAGTTGGGCTTCACTTTATATTCCAGTTGGATCCTGTTGAAGCCTGTTTAGACATGTAAACTCAATTAAGGTCCAACTAACCTATTCAAAACATAAATAGCCCAAATAAGTAATGAATTAATACAAAATAGGATTGCAATTTGAAATTTGAAAACATTTTATTGAACATTATTTTAGTGCATCAGTGCCTTATTTTTTTTAAAATAAAAAATTTTCTTCCCTCACTCGTCTCTCTCTTCTATCTCTGCCCTTCTCTATCTCTCCTCTTTTCTCTCTCCTCTCTCTCTACTTTATCTCTCTCCTCCCTCTCTACCCTCACTCTACTTTATCTCTCTCTGCCCTCTCTCTTCCCTTCTCTCCTCCTCTCTAGACTCTCTCTCCTTCATCACTCTCTCCTCCCCTCTCTCTCTTCCCTTCACATACACATGATGAAGCTTTATAATTCATCGCGTATAAATTATAATAAAACTTATAACTATAAATAATTTGGATCGGGCCAATGTTGCATTTCCGTTAGTCGCCTCCATACGTATTGGATAACATTTACAATATTATTCCAATATTATCGGATCTGAACGTAATTCTACCTAACGGCCATTACATATATTAAGCATCACAAAATTATATACGTTAATATATATAATACTTAAATTCAATCAGAATCATATTGAAGCTGTAATCTATCGGAGTCAAGTGGAAGCTAATAAATCAATGAAATCGCACATCTCACTCTACCATAGAGTTGGATCAATCACATTCACACATTTCGCTCTACCCCAGAGCGAGACTGAATACATCACACATCTCGTTCTATCCCAAAGTGAGACAAGTCACATATAGTCACATCTAAACACAACATATCAGAACACTTCAGATCATATCATATAAAACATAACAAAGCAATTCAAATCCAAATATATCGAAATATAGATCATAGCAAATCATACATCTTAGTTAGTATATTATTATCACTAATTAAGATGTGCATGCATATAAGTCATTTAACATCGTGAGTTAACTACTTAGAATGGATACATATTCTTAGCCCATATTAAAACAGAAAATCAAAAATACTTACTCATAGGAGATACCGGAAGTGGCAGACTTAGTGTCCCTTCACATGGAGGTGCTTCTTACTTTCCGTGCTCGAAGACAATGGACAGAACATCCTCTTTTTCTTTCTCAAGTGACGGGCAGGGACTCTACTTATCTCAAGGTGTTTCCTCCTCATAAGGTCTCCAAATCAGAGAACGGACCCCTCCATTCCATAGAGCACACTCAATTTACGTGAGAATGCCTCTCAAATAGGCTAAATCGAAGTCAGAACGATTAGACACGGAGAAAGAGAAGTTCTCTTGTGCTCGAAGACAACGGGTAGGACCTCTCCTTCTCTTAGAGAATTTTCTCCTTATACGGTTTTCAACTCAAAGAAAGGACCCCTCCATTGCGTAAAACACGCTTGATTTAGTCAAGAACGTTCCTTGAATAGACTAAATCAGACTCAGAACTCTCAGAAACGGAAAAAAACAAAGTTTGTTCGTGCTCAAGGATGATGGGTAGGACCTCTCATTCTCTTGGGGTGTTTCCTCCTTATATGGTCTCTAACTCGAAGAAAGGACCCTGTCATTACATGGAGCACACTCGATTTAATTAAGAATGTCTCTTAAACGGCCTTGATCAGACTCAGAATGCTCAGAGATGGAGAAAACGAAGTTCGTTGGTTCTTAAGGACAATGAGTAGGACCTCTCCTTCTCCATTGCGTAGAGCACACTCAATTTACTTAAGAATGCCTTTTGAATGGGCTTAATTGAACTCACAATGCTCAGAAGCGGAGAAAATGAAGGTTTGGCTAAAAAACTAGAAGAAGAGGGTTATTTATAGCCCTGAGCGGCCCAAACCAGCTGCGCCGCGCTACTAGAAACAAAGGTGCTACTGATTATGTGGTGGCACCCGCAGTAATGAGCATTGCCGTTCTCATCCATGCGTTATGTGTAACGACCTGTTAAATTATAAGTTGCAGTTGATGTGGTTTGAAAGGGTAGAACGGCTTTTGAGTTAGAGGCCAAGTTTGAAAAGGGTTAGCCGTGGCGAATTGCGAGTTCGCAATTCTTTTAAGGAGGGAAGAATGTAATATCCCGAATTTTCCTGGGTTTTGAAAATTAAATACGTGAAAAATAGGGTGTTTAACCTATTGACATTCTTATTAGAATAACGTTCTCCCTAAATATAATTTGGGGATGAAACTAATTCTAATAGAAAGTAGGCAGATAGAGCTTCGAAACGCCACCAAGAACGTGTGAATTGGAGTTCGGATGAGGGAGATACGACTGTTCAAAGTTGAACATATCGTATAGGGCCCGTTTACCCGATTTAGACACGTATTTGGCCTGTTTAAGTCATTTTGCGGGCCCTGTTATTTATAATTCCGAAATTAATTTTTAAGGTCCCAATTAGGTGGCTTAATTGGGGAGGATTACCCAAATTATAGGTGGGTTAGGAATCCTAATCCCCATGCCTATAAAAAGGCTTTTGAGGGCACAATTAAAGGGAGGCTGGACCCTTGAGGGAAGGAGGAGCCACCGATAGAATTTTCTGGCGAGGCTCCAGCAAAGCTCCGGCAACGGTGGATAGACCACAAATCGGAAATTAAGGTAGGGATGTGGCTGATGATTAATAAATGTTTTATTAATTAGATTTGATTAAAAATCATATGTCTGCACTTTGGTTTATATGAACAGGGTTCTGTAGACCATCTATTTAGTTTTTACTGCCCAGTTGCCAGACGGCCTACGCCGTTCGGCCAGTAACCGGCTAGCCGTCATCTGGCTGCAACTTCATGCGGGCCAGCCTCCGGCTCATAGTCGCCGCTGATAGACTACCGGCTAGTGCATAGAAAGCAAAAAAAAAGGGAAATAGCTGGCCACGCTGGCTGAGGCCATGCTAGTCGTGGCCGCGTCGGTCCCAGCCGTGCCAGACTAGGCCACGACGGCCCCGGATGCACCGTCCTGGGATGCGCTAGCTCCGGCCGCGGCGGCATCGCCATCTGTAAAAAAACAAAAAACTAAAACAGCCGCTTTGTCCTCGGCCATCCGCCGGACAAAGGAAAGGCCTCAGCCTTGCCCGCTGGGATGCCCGGGGGAAGGGCGGCACCGCCAGATGCCAAGCGGCCTCTGGCCGATCGCGGGGAAGATGACCCGCGATGCAGGTCGTCTGTGTGCTCCGGGCCGTGTCGGGTGGCCCGACCCGGTTCAGTTCGGCTAAATAAAAAAGAATTAAGGAGGGGAGTGAACCGGGTCCGGTTCATGGGGATAAAAGTGTCAAATAAATTCTAGAAAAATACTCATGCACCTGGAGAGGTTTGGAAATATTCTGACCAAGTTTCCGCATGGGAAAAAATCCCAGAGACTATGAAATAACCTTTTTACCCCTATTAATTAATTATCATATAATATTAACTTACCCGAGTTCGAGGCTCTGGTTCAAGGGCCTATGAGTGGATCTAAAAATTGGGGAAATTCTCAGTGCTAGTGTAATGGGAACATAATTATAGGACAAACCTTTTGGTGAGAAAAAATGCCATTGAGTGGGTAATTGACCTTCTTGCCCCTAGGGTTAATCGTAAACCGTTAAGTCAACCTAAGTCGGTTCAAGGGGTTCACAACCCCGTCACATGCTAGAAAAATTACACAGAGTCCATGAAGTCAAGTAGTATGTTTGAGTTCAATTATGGACCCGTCAGATTTCATTAAGGCCTTAAATCAAATAACAAAAATACCCTTATGCAAATCGGCCCGCATTTGTGTGAATGTTGTTAACGGGCCAATGTGATATTGAAACCTTTGGAGAGGTTAAAGACTTACCTGAGTGCAGAGAGGACTATATCCAATGTTGGATAATTACTCTAATGCCCTTAGGTACATTACGACTAGTTTCATAAAGATTTATTAAGATAACACAAGGAGGGTTAGGGCATGAGAGCTCGAATAATTCTTATATCATTAATGAATTTTAATATTGATATTATGATCTGTTTGGACGTGTGTAGTTCTGATGGTTTATGTTGTTCTTTGTTTCGATTTTTGATATTGATGTTGTGATAGTAATTTATCATTATCTTAAGATTATTGAAAGATTAATTAATGGGGTTTAATAGCTTTGGATTGGGCGAGAACACCTAATTAAGATAAAGATTAAAATACCTCAGAGGGGTCTGGGACTAGTTCATACAGTGAACAAAGCCTTTGACCTAACATTTTGCCTTGGTTGATGAACTGATGGCATGTCTCGAGTGGTAAACCTTAGTCTAGAAGGGACTAATAGGGTTTGGGATAGTCATTCGGAATCCTGGCTTGTAGATGACCAAGATAGGGTTCAGAATGGTTTCCTAAGTTTTAGATCTTTTGAGGAGCCACTGATTTGACCATGTAGTTGCACCTCCCCATTGGAGGGAGTTCCATGTGAGTCGGGCTTACCGCAGATCTATTGAGGATCTTTTAGTATACACACATTTAGGGTCGCTGACATCCTGCTTGGTTGGCGTCTCTGACTACTTCTGTTTAGGTGCAATTGTGGGTCATGCCCTTCCACTCTGGTCAAGTCCTTATGGGCTAAGTTGGGAGATGGGACTTCCTGGTGGATTCCAGGGTGTTTCGTTGTCATTTGTCACTTAGGTTGACATTTGATGAGTCTGTCTGTCATTGGGATTAGACGGGAATATTAATTATCGAACAATTGTTCAAGAGATAATTAATAACATTGATTGATATTGCTTATTTAATTAGAATAAGTGAAACAATTAAAGGACTTGCATAAAATGTAGGTTGCTTGAAAATACTTAAGCATTTCACGTGTGATATTATGCTTCTTAGTATAGTGTAGTATTAGGTAGAACTACGTCTGGATCCAATCTTGTTGGAAACATTGGAGATGTTGACTGATGAGTACGTAGGCAACTAACATCGGGTGATGTTGGCCCGATCAAAAAAATATTAAATTTTATTTTTGTTCTTTTGAATGCTCCTCCAAGGGGAGGAGATGTTTTGTTGCCTGTTTGATTTTATTTGCTTGCAAGTTCTTTAGATGAGGACGTTGCGAGATCAGGACGTTGGTGGGCATTTAAGGACGACGTTGCATTAGTGGGATCTAGTTTCTTACTTCTGCAATCATGTAAGTAATTGTAATTACTGGCGTGAAAGCCAACTTTAATTGGTTATTTATTTTCGAAAAGATGATAAACTTGTACTTAGAGGGTTAACCTACTATTTACAGAATTTGACATGTATAATAATATCATATTTTTGATATTCGTATTTGTGAACCCCAGTTATCACGACCTGGATATTTAATCGGATGATTTGTTTTGTGTTTAAGAAAGAAAAAAAATTATCGTAATTTATTGTGTGTCCTTTATTGTAAAAAAGGTTTTAAAAATCCGGGCCATGACATTATGCGGGTTGCACCCACACATAACACGTGTGGCGGCTACGCATTACACGCGAGGGCCATCACGCGCAGTGTGTGTGCGGTCTTTTTTATATCTAATCTTTAAACGTGGGTATCTTCCTACCCTTGATTTGTGCATTCTTAGTACCGTTTGACTCGTATCAACAAGCCTTTCGATCCTAGCCCACTTAAATACTTTATCTCACTCTTTTCATGTGATTTCTATCTAAATTATACGCTTCCCGAGGTCGTAACTTTCGATCCTAACCTCTGTTTCGCCCATTCTTTAATTCTTTATGCTCGTTTCTTTGAGCTCTACCCATGTACGGAAGTTTTAACCTCTAAAATTTATTTAAAAATTATCTCTAACCCCTTCAGTTAGATGTAATCAAAAAACAAATCGTTACGCTTCCCTTCTCACTCTCCTCTCTTTTCTCTCTCTTCTCTTTTCTCTCTCTTCCCTCTCTCCCTCCCCCACTCTCCTCTCACTCTTCACTCTCTCTTCTACTTTCTCTTCCCTTCTCTCTCTCTCTCCTATTTTCTCTTTCTCTCACTTTCCTCTTTCTCTCTCTTTTCCCCCTATTGTAAGGCTTCCACTAGAAGCATCACAATTAGCTTGAGCGGGCAAAATTCATCTGCCTTGCTTTATATCCCCCCACCCTCCTCTCATGTTGACAACCCTTAGCAACCACCCTCTGCGACCGCTCCCCTCCCCGAACACCTTCCCCTCCTCTCTCCCCCTTCTCCACCCACCCCCTTCATCCCCCTCTCTCCCCTTCCCAAGGGGACTTGGGGAGAGAGGGGGGATGCGTTCTGGTTCCCTGTTGGAATTCGGCCTTGGTCCCCCCCGTCCCAGTCATCCCAACAATGGCGACAGCCGAGGGGTGGAGGGGACTCAAATGTCGGAATCCAGCTCCCTCTCCGCTGCCCTCCCCGCCACCTCAATTGCTAATACACAAAATTCTTTTTTTAATATATTTTTTATTTTTATTAGCGGCACCTTCCATAAGCATCACAAAATGGATAAACATCAAATGTGTTTTGTTGATGCATTTGATGCTGAGTAGGCACCCACTCCTACCAGTTGTGGTGGGAGTGCCCACCTAGCTAATCTAAATTATTTTTGAACTAGTAGTAATCAAGAAGCAACAAGTGAGCCACTAAATGTTGAGGGACAAGGATTAGTCGCTTTGGTGGAAGAATGACCACAGTATAAACGACCGGAGTTGAAAGGCAGGGTTTGTACCTTGAGGTGGGATGGGAAAGGTAAGGGATTTCTTTTTACCTAGTTAGCCACTAAACAGGTCATAAAGACCATGATCATTGACAATAATTGAATGGTTGAGATGAAGACTATAGTTCTCTCCATCCCATATTAATAATTATATTTAACAAAAAAATTTATTTTATATTAATAATTTTATTATTTTCAAGTAATCATATAAAAAATATTATAAACTTACTTTCCCTTCTTATAAATGTAAGTTTTACTATTTAATAAAAAATAATACTTTTACAAATATAGAAAAAAAAATTATTTTAATTATTATATGTTGAAAAATAAACTAAATGAAACATACATATATAAATATGCATAATTACATCCATTAAATTTATAGATTAAAAATTAAAAAAATTAGTATTAAAATATTATTTTGTAAAATGTAAAAAGATTTGTGTTTGAAATTTTTGTATGATTATGTTAATTCTACCTCAATTTTTATTTAATTTATATTTGTAAATAAAAGGAGAATAAAATTAAAATTTTCATTCTGAAGTTGATCTTAAATGATTTTAAGCAAAAATCCCCAATCGAATGGCTCTGAACTCCCTTTTCTAAAATTATAAAATCTATTATTTTTTAACAATTATCTCTTATATCAATTTAAATCTCAAAAAATATTAAATTACCCTAAAAGTTTATAATTATTATTAAATTTTATTTAGTATAATTTAAACTTATAAATATAATATTAATAAAAACATTAATATCTAAATTTTTAAAAAATATTAAATTAATTTAAAATTCTAAAATTAAGTTTAACAACCATCTCAATTTACTCTAAAGTTTTTTATTAGAAACTATAATTCATTTATAACAATAAATTTTTAAAATTAATTTTAAAAAATTCCACTTTTATTTCTAAAATTTTCTTTTAACACCCAAACAACCCCTGACATAAAGCATTATATTTTTTTTTACAATCGTGAAAATTTTTTTGACATAAAAACTACAAAACATTTTAAGAGAATACGACATTAAAAAATATCTCAACGTAAAAATAATATCAATCGTAGGGAAAGAGCCAGACAGCAAAATTTATTGGATCCCCCGATCCCGAGAGTAAAAATTGCTCCGTAGGGTTTGACCTTCTACTTCCCCACCCGACGCACCCATCCCACCGACCACCAATGTTTCCCCCCTATCTGTGTCAAATCCCCTCCATAAACCCTCAATTAAAAAGGAAAATAAGAATTTATTCGCACTAAAAGATATCAATATTTCATTAATAATTTTACAGATCTAACTTCTACAAATCAACTATGGCTACTAAGCCGGCGCCTTTTTGCCTCCTTCCGCATCCTTTCCGTTCTCTCTTCTTCCTCGATCAATCTCAGCTCTCTTTCATCTTCCTCCCTAGCAATTTTGGCACTGCAAAGTACAAAAACTCACTAAAATGTATACCAATGCTGTGTCTATATATTTAGCTTCTAAGACATTTCTATTTTTCTCCTTTCAATTGCGAGTGTTGAAACTTATCACACTATTCTAATACACTTAATCTATAAAAAATTGTATTCCTTACCTGCGCCTTTCTTCTCTTTGAATATCATCGAAATTTGCTTCCATGTCACTGACATCGTCATCCCCTTTAAATTTACTTGGATCGTATCTGTAATGATGATGTACATACACATTATTTTAGTCGACTCTAGTGGTTGAAATATCAACACAACAAAATTACTGAAGCAAATCTTTTTTTCCCCATCCTACTAACGCAAATCAAACAACCAAAGTAAACTAGGAAATAACAAATAGCTATTTCATGATATAAACCTTTTCACCTTTTTTTTTAAAAAAAAGTCAGCATTTTAAACATTTAAAGTCATATTTTTGAAAGACACACACATAACACTAATCAAGTGAAACAAAAGTAGTGTTTACACTATAGGGTAACAAGTACGTGCAATAAACAAAAAATACCATGTTTCAGCTCAAAAGACATATCAGCATGTCACAAAAATTTTAGAAGGAAGAGACACCTACCGGAACATATTCCTGATCATTCTGATAGCATCATCATCATCATCCCGATATGTACTTAGAGCTTTCTTCTTTCTGCGATTATCTTCTACCGAATGTGATGCTATTGACTTAAGAGGCAGCGGTGGCCTCATCTGTAGAATGCCACAAACAATAGATGAGAAAATGACAAGGAATCATATTGCTTTAAAAAAGTCACTTGGAATATTCTAAACCCCTTCTGTTTACAACCCACCCAAGCAATGTAACAAAATTTTAGCTAAAAAAGCTGGGTCCTAGGCATGTACGTCAGTTCAACTCAGGAGGTTTCAACGTGGAACAGTCAATTAACCTGACTAGTTCAACCGGTGACACTACCAGGTCAAAGTCAGATGGGTTTAACTCACAAAAAATTTACTCCCTCCTTTCCATCCATGATATTTCCTAACCGCCACTTCTACTACCTGCTCCAACTCCTCCTGCTCTTCCCAACCATAATATTCCGCTGCTGCCCATCCCTCCGTCATTACCTATCCTGCTGTCACCGCCACCTTCATGCTGTCATTCACTTCTGTCACTGCATACTCTCTTCTTCTCATTTCTCCTACCTCAACTCCTAGTGTCCTTTTCCTCCTACCACCCCATCATCCTCTTCTCCCCTTCTTCTCCCTC
The DNA here is from genome assembly GCA_035235625.1 of Saururus chinensis. Taxonomy (NCBI): domain Eukaryota; kingdom Viridiplantae; phylum Streptophyta; class Magnoliopsida; order Piperales; family Saururaceae; genus Saururus; species Saururus chinensis. The sequence continues at coordinate 13,843,463 of CP141148.1, forward strand.
TCCAATTCATTCCGCCATCTCTCCTCACCAAGGTTTGCAATCTCAGTCTCAGTATCAGTTTCGGTCAGCCATAGAAATCTCTCCGAGATATGGAAAATAAATATGCTGGAAAGTTATAAAATTGAGATATTGGCGAGAACATTTAGTGAGCGTATTTCTCGGTGACTGAACAAGAAGAACGTTCATAGTGAGATCTCCCCAGAATGCAAACCCTGCTCCTTACCGCCGCCTCCTTTATGGGCCTCCCCTCCTACTCCTTCCTCCCCCTTCCCACAACTCCTCCCTTTTCCTTCACCTCCTCCTATTGCTTCCTTCCGCCCTCTCACTCCTGCTGTCCCAGTCTTAATCCTAATTGACCCACTGATTCACCTGGTTTGATACTGCTTGACCAACAAACCAGATTGATGGCTGCGCTGAGTTTTAAAACCTTGATATAGATTGTAAAGCTTCCAATGACAACTAACAAGAGGCATTCACAAAACCAAAAGTTGAAGAGATATAAAAGAAATTTGCAAAAACAATTAAACCTGAGGTTTGGAAGAAGATGCTGGCTGTTTTGACACCATCTTCAGCTTTTCCACCAATTGCGGCTCCCTTCTTTGCTCAGTGTGTAACTTACGCACAGATGTATGTGGTTTCGCCAAAGGTGCCTTCTGCACACTCGGTATAGAGTGTTTGGTACTCTGGGCCGAAGCTTTGCTTGCTGATGACATAGGCTTCTTATTTGTAATGGGAACAACAGCCTTTTGAACAACAGGTTTCAGCCCCACAGGACCCCTTGATCCATTGCCTGCATTATTTCCTAATTGCTTTCTGGGATCAGCTGACATACTCACTGGCTTGTTTACCATGGACATCTTTGAATGAACCAACTTTTGTGTCACTCCATCTTTAGGCAGCACAGCTCTGTCTTGATGACTATTTAGAAGAGGTCTGGTCGGCTTGCTCATCAGTGACTTGCTCTTCAATGAAGCTTGAGCTGGACGAGCATCTTCCATATCATGCAGAAACCTGTATAAGTCTCTCTCGGATGAAAGTACTAAGTGCAGTTAAAGATGCCAACATAGAATCAGCCTACGTGGTTTAAAGAACACACTTTGATAAGCAAAATAACATACCAGAACGAGGAGCAGGAGCACTTCGAGGTGGTGGATCCTTTACAGGGGCTGGAATGTCTGTGTCATCTGAGAGCAGAAATGAGTAGTCTCGTGTATCTTTAAGTTTTTGTACCTTCTGCTTTAACTACAATAAACCAACTCTTTTAATAACAAGTATTCACAAAATGATAAGCACTATTTGCAGAGACTATAGAACATGAAGACAATAAGTTTATACCTGATTAACCACCTTTGGACGCTGTTGTTGCACACCAGACTTTGCTCCATTTGTGGTAGACGCATGACCCTTTTTTGGCTGCGAGAGAGATTTACGATCAAGATCTCCAGAGAAAATGATGCTTGTAAGAAGGCAATGAAGTCATAACAGATACCCCAGACTGTGAAAGCAACTTCATGCTCGCAAGATGCTGCTGAGATTCAAGAATTGATTGCCGTTCTTCAATTACTCTTTTAGCAATAACAGGTTGGGACGGTCCAAAAAATGAACCAAAGCTGCAAGGTCTCTAACTCAATTAGTGGAGATGGACTAGAGCCAGTAGTCTCAACAAAAGCTTTTAAAACATAAACTAATCATTCATCCAGTAAAAAAAAAGTAGCGCCACATATTATGGAAATAGTGCACTGTGATTTGAAAAGATACCGTCAACAGCAGAATGACAATGCAAAGATGTAATGTCTAGAACACCCTCTTTTTCTAATCATTTGTGAACTGTCCTAAGCAATAAGCTAGTATACACCTTCATTTTTTCAATGCAAAGTGACGCAAACTGTTATTGGTGAAGACACAAATTATTACAAAAGGACAAGAAATGCGAAGATGTATCTCACTTGTCATTCGGAAGCTTTGCCTTTTTCCCTTGAGCATTACCAAGGGCAGCCGCCGCTTCCTTCCTTAATCGTTTCCTAGCTGCCTCTTTTAGGCGCTGCCTAATCTCTAAATATTCTAATTCTTCCTGTGTTGGTTTTGGAACATCTTCTTCATACTCCTCTTCCTCTTCACCATCCTCATCCTCGTACTGACCATCATCATCCAGCTCTTCCCCATCCTCTTCATATTCATCTAAATACTCACGCTGCAATAACTGCACAAAAAGAAATTTCAGAGACATAATATACGACATGTTAACCACAATGGGTTCCCTGCATGATAGGACATCCAAAAATCATATAGCAATTTCAACAACTTACATCTCTATCATGGCCCCGCATAGCTGGCAGAGATTATCCTTACTTTAAGTTAAACTGTATGAATTACAGCTTATACAAATCAGTCCCTGAGGCCAGCAAACATGGTCAGAAGCTACTACGTAATAAAACAAAGAAGTACCATTAACATTCATACTATTTGTTACAAAAATTAAGGACATACTGCTCAACCTGCAGACAAAAAATATTCCCAAGGCAAATATAATCCGTTCATGCAAAGCAGACTTGACCCCAGAAAGATAACAAGCTTAATATCTTCAATGGCGAATACTACAAATTCAAAAGCAGACGGATCTCTCAGCAAATAAGCTCAAATACAACGCAATTTTCTAAATTCGAAAAAATCAATAGTATTGCATGTAAGGAATAAACTTAACAAAATAGAAAAGGAATGGTCCGAATTAAAAAAAAAACAATTTAAGATGCAAAAAACTTCAACGAAAAACGAAGCTGTATAAAAAATATACATATAAGATAACCGCGCACAAATCTATTCAATACAATGACAGATCTATCTCCAATTACGTAGAAAAAGCAGTAATTGGAAAACAATGAAAACTCAGGATCAATAAACAGAGAAAAATAACTCCAAACTTCCAAAAATTTCTAACCGAATCAACTTTCAGTCAATAAATCCAGATCAAAACAAAAAGAATATGCACGTAACCCTTCAAAATTCTAAAAAACCAGAAAAACCCTAATTTTCATCGCCATAACCGATCAGAACAGCTAGAACAACGAAAAAAAGGTCCCGCTGACAAAATCACCAGTATTCCGCCTGGAATTCCAAATTATCACAGAATCCAGCTAAATCGCACCTTCAAACCAAACAATCAACCAACACAAAAGCATCAAAGGAACAAAAAAACCGAAATTTTCAGAAAAATTCACCGTTCTTCACCGGGAAATCATCAATCGCGCGGCGCACAAGAAGCAGATCGGGCAACCTAGAACTGGTATGGGCAAGTCGGCGGCGACGACCGCAGCAGATATAACGCAGGGCTCCGAAGAGGGCAAAAAATTAGGAAAGTGTGGTGGTGAGAAAGCGTCAGCCGAAGACAACTAGGAGTGGGGGTACTAATGTGCACCGCTAGGCACCGGTACCTTTCTCCTCACCCACGGCACGCGTTTCGGCCGTTCCAGCCAGGGAGACAGAAATTTACCACACGTGTAGTTGCCGAAAATTGTACTCACACGTGTAGTTGCCGAAAATTGTCCTCACACGTGTTTGCAGACATCTGTACTCATTTCAGCTACCTTTTAAGTAGGGCTGCGAATCGAATACTGTCCGGTCAAGTCGGTCTCGACCCGACGACCCGTATTGGAATTGTGTCCAAGTCCATGGTGTCGGGTCAAGTCGACCTTGACTCATTAAAATTGGCCGATTTTTAAATTAGATCAAAAATTTAAACTCTAATTTTGATATGCAAGTAATTTTATTTTTTTAATTTTTTTATTAAATTAGTATTATATACTTTTCTCTTTACAAAGGCTAAACATAAAAAAAAAATTAAACACATTATAACACTAATTTGTAATATTTGGTTCTTAAATTGATTTGTTGCTGACATATTTTTATAGTAGTTATCAATAAATACCTTAGAGGTGTAATATTATCTTTCTTCAATTTTAAAAGAAGGACAACAAAATAGACTTTCAATATTTGTTTACTAAAGATCAGCCTACTTAGCCTTAGATAACTCACGTACAAACGTAAAATAGACTACACATTATTTCTTTAATGGCTAGAGAGGATCATTCGATTATGTATATCTTAATTCTAAAATTCTTGTAACTATTTTTTATGGTTGCTCATAACCCTACCCTCCTTAGCAACTAGTGACACTTGTTTACAATTTTTCTCCTCTAAAAATTGTCCCTCATTGAGCTTTATCATCTGCCTCTTTGATTGCATATTCCTAACATGCTCCATTTCATGATTGTCTAGTGTATTATGTGTCTTACGCAAGGAGAGAGGATAGGTAATAAATACAACAAAGTATAAAATATTTTTATTCTAATCATCACACCTAAAAGAATAACAGAAAAGAAATAAACTATATAAAATTTAACCACACCTTGAAAATATCATCGTCTATTATCACAAAATTGATGCAAACTATAAAGCAAAATATATGTGATGACACTTATAGTCCAAACATTTTATTCATGCCCAAATTTGTGTTTAAGCACCTCTCATTCAACATAGTATGCACTAAATACATACCATAATAATAATACAAATAAGTCTAATAGACCAATACCATAATAATAGGTTTTTTTATTATTTATAATCGGATAAAAGTTAGGTTAGTCAAGTTGTGCGGATCAGGTTCGACCCGACCCTAGATCCAAAATGGGTCAAGAGCCTAAACTTGCACCCTAACCCTACCTATAGTTGGGTTGGGTGCAAAGTTAAGCAAGTTGGGTAAACGTGCCAGGTTGGATTTTCCTAGCCCTACTTCTAAGATGTGGCAAATGATGCAAACGATCATGTGTGCGGGTGAAAGTTGAAAAATCTTGAAAAATAGTAACCCCATGGGTTGTTAGCCATAATAATCACGGGATGTGTAAAGGTTGAATCATAGCCGAACATAAGAAATGTGGGCCCCATCATCAATGGTCATCAAGAAGTAGAATTATTCTTTAAGATTTTAAAGAAAATGATATTTATACTCTACTTTTTCTACACCAAAAACCTAATCTACCTCTTATTAGAATAAGAAAATTGAATTTCTTTGTTCTCATGGTTGTCTCACCTTATCCTTCCATATCCAATGAGGATGGAGTAAACTTTTTGTAATGCCACATAATTTTAATGTTTTAAAAATTTTAATGTATGAGCCCATTAGCGAGTTTTAGGGCCCAATAGCAATTTTTCATAAAATCATAGTGTTTTGAAAGTGATTATTTGAAAAGGCTTTAAGGTTGTTGTAGGGCTCCAAGCAATGAACATATAGAACCCAAGAATGAGTAAAACACACTACGATCATAAACTACGACCTCGTGATACATGTTTTGAGAGGGACTCACTTTATTTCCAAGAGATAAGGTACCCTTGCATGGTCTTGTCTCGTAGGGCTCACCGATATAAGTTCAACAGTACTAAGAACACATGAATCTGAGTTTGGGTAAAAACAAAATTTTAAAAAATTTAAATTGTGTAGGCATGACACTATGGCCATCAGCAACGTTGACATTGCTACAGGAAGCCATGCACCATGGCCTGCCATGGCTGCTTGCATGTGTTAGCATTAACGCATGCATTGCATGTGCATCAGTGTTGATACAATGTTTTTTTGCCATTGGATGTGCACCACACCATTCCTCTAAAAGGGGGATAAGGGGGATGAGGGAGGAGTTTCCATTTCACATTATTTCTTTTCCTCTTTTTGATTCTCATTCATGTTCTTAACTTCCATCTTCTGTTTCTAAGCCATTTTTTGCCCAATTTATTCAGTTCAAAAGCCGATCTTAGCTAATTTGAGAGCACTCTACGTTGTAGAGGGATCTGTTTTTAGAGTTAGCTACTCTAAAAGGGGAAACGATCAAGGGTTAGGGAGGTTATGTTACTTACTTTTGGGCCGGAACAAGGAAACATCCCAGCATAAGGAGATACTTTGTCCACCACTTTCTGTCCTGAAAGAGATTTCTTCCCAGCACAAGGGGAGTCCGTCTGCCGCTTCCAAACCCGAAAGGAGATTCTGTCTTGGTGTGAGGAGAGGTTCCACCTGCCGCTCAAGCTTGAGAACAAGATAAGGCTCCAACTATAAGCCGTGACTCTAGTTAATTTCTAAAATAAGGGTAGATGATCTTAAACTCTAATTTCGTGCTATGACTAGACCATATGATTTTGTATTTCTTTCATAAAAGAGTATTTGAAAAAAGATGGCATTTACTAGGGGTCGGATAGGAGTCAGACAAATACTGAAATAATAGCATCTTGTACACCTCTTAGTAAGATTTTATCGTGATACAAACTTTAAAATATTATTATTATATGAAAGACATTTAAGAATGATTTTGATCGAATTTGAAGGATAACTATTTAGTATAAAACCTAAAAGTTATCGGAGTTATGACTCCTACATACCACTTATTAAGGCGCATGCTTATGAAATGAGATATTGTGGAAAATTTTCTTTTATTCTGATCCCGTTGCCCCACAATCATGGGTGTATGCCACTTCATTATTTGCAACATTTTGTAAATGATGATTTATCCTATTTTGTAGATGGTTTATTGGATTCTGCTTACAAACGGTTTACCCAATTTTATCAAATCACGTGAATAATTGTTTGTCTGACCTTTTGTAAAAGAAATATGTATGGATTATGTTAATCGGTAATCATATTTTAAGTTGACTTTCTAGTATGACTTATTAGAATAATATTTTATATGTCTTGGATTATGCTTTATGTTATAGCATGTTAATAAAATAACTCTACCTATTGAGTATACTTATACTCACCTACCCTAGACACTACAAGTTTGAATGAAGAAGATGATGGTAATCAAGATTGCCCATGCAACTTTGAAAGATCTATGTTTTTTATTTACTTTAGCTTGGATGTGCACTATTTTGATGTTGTTAAGGCACGTTGAGCCTTATTTTGTATGTTATGTAAATTTTATAATTATGTAAATTAAAGGAAGGTTATTCTTCTATATACGGTTGATCTTAGCCCCCTTTTATATACAAATTGATGGCACTTCAACTTTTAAGTTATTTACAAAGTCATGATATTACAATTGGTATCAAAGCCGAGGTTCTACTATCTACAAATAAATTAGGTCTTTTAGGATGAATAAATTATCATATGTATTTTTTTTATTTCCTTACAATTACTTGAGTTGTTTATTGCATTCTATTTTTACCTGGTTAATCTAACTTCTTATTTTTAATTATTTAGATTAAGTTTGCAAGTGTGTGTGTGTGTGTGTGTATATATATATATATATATATATATATATATATATATATATATATATATATATATATATATATTGACAACAATGTTAGATGTAACCTACTAGTCGGGAGGATGTACTACCATATTCGCCGTAAAAAGTTTATATGAGCCCGGGCTCAAGTAGGTGAATATGAGCCCGGGCTCATATAAACGGGACTATATATATATATATATATATATATATATATATATATATATATATATATATATATATATATATATATATATATATATATATATATATATATATATTGACAACAATGTTAGATGTAACTTACTAGTGGGGAGGATGTACTACCATCTGATAGCTCCACCCCGGTTAACACCACACCTCATGGTATTTTGGCAACCAAAGATTCTATCAATTTTTCTCTACCTAATGATGTAAAAAATGACTGGCGACTCCAAGCACAAGGCTATCAAGTGAGTCAGACCAAGAAGGAAGGAGAAAGCAACCCCAGTGAAAAAGACAACTTGTTAGAACAGTTTAAGAAGATCACACTATCCTTTGCAGGCGAAGATGACCACGAAGCCGCAAAAAAGTAGATATTTGAAGTGGAGCAAAATTTTCAAGGTAATGAGGATACCGAAAGACCATAAGTTGTCCATAACTACTTTCAATATGTTGGGAGAAGCCACTTTTTAGTGGCCTACCACTTAGAGGAACTTCTTCCTAGACAACGATAACATAAGTTGGAGGATTTTTGAGAAGTTCTGTACGACAAGTATTTTCCACCTCATGTCCAAGAGAAGATGAAAAAGGAATTTCTAGATCTTCAGCAAGGAGGAATGAAGGTTGGCCAATACGATAACAAATTTGTACAACTTCAACGTTTTGCTCCTAGCTGAAGAAGGCATAAAATTTTTTAAGGGGATTTAATGATGGTCTACGAAACAGAGTAGTAGGCTTCCAACCTTCCACTTTTGCTAAATTAGTGGAGTTGCCATTTATTTTGAAATAAGACCATAAGGAGTTTTTAGCACAATGTAAAAACCAAATCCATAATGTTGACACAAAGCTTGATGAGGGTAAACAGAAGTCTTTGCTCAACGACAATAATAATAACCATAAGTTCCAAAAGCGAACAAAAACACATCCTTTTCGGGAGAAGAAATCGGAATAATATCTTCTATGTAATAGATTTTACCATAGCGGACCTTGCCAATGTTTTGAAGGACATTGTTTTTCATGTGGTTAGCAAGGGCACAAGGTTCAGGATTGCCTGAAAAAGAAAAATCAAGAAGAGCCTAAACTTGAGCAAAAACCTAGAGTCGAGGGTCGATTTTTTGCAATCACTGCTAAGGGGGCTCAGTCATCTAATGCAATCAGTGAAGGTACTCTCATTTCAGAGTAAGATGAAAGTATAAGCTTTAGCTCTTTTGTTTTCTATTTCGATTGATAAATTAATTTATAATTAAGAGGAGTTTACCCATATGCCACATATGGATATTGTGCATTTTACATATCTCAAAACGTGTTTACACATTTCAAAGACAGAGGTTTGAACAATAACTTCTTTAGGGCGGCAAAAGCATTTAGGCTGGAGACATATATGGAAGAAATGATTGAGGAGAAAAACCCCAATGCCTACTAGTGGTTAATGGGAATTGATAAGTTATGGTGGGCTAGTGCTTACTTTCCATCGCCCAAGTATAATATAGTCACATCCAACCCATGCGAAGTCTTCAATGTAATGCTTAGGGAACAAAGACACTTCCCCATTGTCATGATCATTGAGGCCATCCGTTTGAAGGCTCAAGAGATGTGGTACAAACATGGATTGGAGGCACAACATTGGAAGAGCTACTTAACTAAATATGTCGAAGGCAAGATTTAGAAGTGTAATGAAGCAGCTAGAGGTATGATGTGTTATCCCATAAGTGGCAATGAGGTCTTAACTAGGTCCGAAAGAGGGGATGATCAAGTTGACCTTATCGCAAAGACTTGTACATGTGAAAAGTTTCAACAAATGGATTTGCCTTATAAACATACATTGGCAGCATGTGGCCACCGAAGACTAAATTATGTTGACCTTTGCTCTTTGTTCTACACAACAGAAACTTATAGGCAAATATATAGCAAGGGAGTTTATCCAGTCTTCAAACATAAAAGTTAGGAGACTCCTGAAGATGTGAAGAGCCTTAAGTTGAGACCTTCCAAGGAGAAGGCACGACCGGGCCGGATAAAGAAGAAGCAGATTCTCTCTCGATGTGAAGAAAAAAGGAGAGTACAATGTCGTAAGTGCAAACAATATGGTCACTATCGCAATACTTGTACCGCAGTAATTGGAGAGAACTCGGTCAGGGGCCCTACGCCTCATCCATCCATAGCTACACCCCCTCCTTCTCATGGCCCGCCTCCATCGCCAACTCATGCTAACAAAAAGTTGTCAACATATACACAAGTCCCACATCTAGTCAACAAGGTGGGTAGTAAAGAAATGAGGAAGAAGCGTCAGACATGTCCAATCCAGGCGAAGATCAGCCCTCTAACTCCAAAGGGGAAGAGAAAGAAGAAAATGAGACAAGTGGTTGAGCTCAATGCATGTACACTTGAGGACAAATTGTGCAAGTGAATGATCTTAGTGGACAAAGTCTTACCATTGAAATATGCTAGACCTATATTTTGGAAACCTTTATTTTAGATTAGAGCACAATATTTTGGCAAATCAACTAGAAATCCCAGGTGCACAAACTTCATTTGTCAACATCTTTTTTTTATCTAAGTTGTTATCTTTTGACAGATTGTTCTTGAACACATAAAGTAACGCACAAAGAGGAAGAGTGTAATGGTGCAATGTTGTGTAATTATGCAATCGAGTAGAACACACTTCTGATATGAATAAACTTAACAACCCTATGCAAATGGATGATTTAACCACAGTTGACGAAATTATTTAGCATATTCAAGGATGTGGATTTCTATGGAAGCCAGGTATAAAATGAATTTTGAGCTCTTGTAATGGACATGATGTGGCGGTGTATTTGTGTTCGAAGTTGCTTATATCTGTGGTACTCTTTAGTGATATGTCTTGAAGCCGCCAGAGTTGAGTTTATATTGTCATGTAGTCTTCTCTGTATAATGTAGATATAGGAGGCTTTCAACTTTCTGATGTCCAATTACCATTTTTAATTCTTTCATAAAGCAATACTTCAAGTACAAGTTATTAATAACAATCTTGTTATTTTCCCCCAAGCAAAGTGCTTTAAGGTTTACAAGCTGTAATGAATAAGCCAGTCAAGACATGCCTAAATTGAGTTCCTTCACAAAGGGATTTCATGGGTCAATCAAATGTTGTCTGAATGCATGGATTTTTATCAATGACAAATCTTTAACTGCTCAATGTACTTCATTCTTGCACATGCTAAAATTCATCCAAACCTAATCAATATCTCAATCATATTATACCATCAAATACAGCAATGACCCATGGCCATTATCATCTGCAATTTTGGTCCTTATAAGAACAACTTCATTCAAAGAATGTTGATATCTCACCATTCATCAGCCAAAAACTTACAGAAACCATTAAATTAATATAGTCAAGTACCAACACAAATATATTCAAGATCAGTCACCATTAAACAAACTGATATGCCCCAATAAATTATTCCTATAAACCAACAGTCAAACACATACCAAATCACATAGTCAAGGACAACCACCATAAAGTTAAGCCACACCTACTGACAAGAAAATCACCTTCATATGGAATTTTGCAGAATTTGGTATGCAACCTTATGCCTCATGATGCGCACGTCCTCTCCGGTAAAGCTAAATCGGTAACCATGCGACAGGTACCACACATAAATGCATACGCAGACACTACAATCATTGTTATTGATTTGTTGTGGGTGTCTGGTTATCTCTCTCACCGGGAGACGCAAGGTAGCAGCTGCTTCATATCCCAACTTCAACAAAACTATTGGAAAAACATGTTTGGGTATCGCCAATTTCTTGTAGTACTGTTATGCCTCAATGCCAGAGTAATATGGGTCCATTATGTATAGGACATCCTTCCTCAAGTCAAGAATAATGAGAGTTCAATGGTTACTATTTACATGAAGAGAGAAGTGGTAGACCTCATATTCCCAAAAATCTTTTTCATTTACCTTCAACTACTTCAACATGTTCATCGAAACTTCTGGCCAAGCTTTTGCAATGGCGGCCCTAGAGACATTTGCTTTCTTTTCCATCATTAATGCGTATAGGCTAAGGAGCGGAGATGCATCCATCCTCATAAGATCCTGTAGAATTAGAAACAGACATCAGTCAAGTAGTTGGTAGTTGTCAGTTAAATATGAAACTAAAAACAAATGAAGACCAACCATAAAATGGACAAGATGGAAGGCTTGCTTATTATTTGGGTTACCAAGTGCCTTCTTCCACAAAGCCAGCACATACGCATCAATATGCTATATTAGAGGAAGCGAAAATTGAATGAGTATCGTACTTAATATCTATAAAAATCAGAATAACTATTATTGTGTACAACACAACCAACTACTAATACAACTCAAATTCACACATACATTATCCCAAAGCCCCTATGTTGCTGCATAATGGACCATATAAGCTCGGATGTTAGCTGGATTCTACCAATTTCCGGCCGGCTGATCAATTATGAATGCCATGAATGTCAACACATATTTATGTAAATGAAATCGATCAATATGAAATGAAATGTGTATCAAACCTAATACTATACAATGAATTCACTCAGAGATCCAGCCCTTCCTGAGGCTCTTTCGAAGGGTTTTATCTTCTTCTGGTTTTAGGGCATGGGGTTTAGGACATGACAGCTCCAGCAAGACTATCTCTGAGAGTGCAACAAGTCCACATATCTTGCTTTTATGTACTTCTTGCCCTACTAGAGTTTGTCCCTTAGGTGGGTTGGTCATAACTGAATCTCCTCCATCTTCTACTTGATCCAGTAAATGGTTCGCTATTTCAATGTTAGCCTACCCATCTTCTTCTCCCTTGCAGTGAACATCGTCGTTGTTTAAGGGCTCGCCAGTAGTATCTTCCTCTTCAACCTCACTTGGGCCCCTCACCAATCTCCTCTTACTTCTCCTTAGCACCGTATAAGGGGTCCTTACATATTTGCTGGTAGTCCTCTTCCTACCCTGGACATCGGGGGCACAATCTCCTTGACTTTGGGGTCATCACTCCCAATGTCGACCCCTGCCTCCCCAATGTCCACACCAGTTGAACCATCAAATGGGTGAACTTCATCTGCGATGATTTCCTATGAAGGCATGCACATATGAGTAGAAGTGTAAATCAAAATATAACAATGTTTGGACAATGTGGGGTACTTAAGAAAGCAAAGTATAAAATTTAGGCAAGAAAAACATGTCCTTCATATGACAAAAAACCTTGCATTCACTAACCTACAGACAAGAAGATTCATTGATGGGGTATTGATGGACTTCATCTTCATCAACAAAATCAGCTCCAGTATCCTTCACTTCCTGGTCAATATTAAATATTGTAACCCTTAGTATGATTATTGTGGAATTACAAGAATAATAAAACTTAATAGTAGTAAGAAGTCATAATAATTAATATAATATAGCTAACCTCAAATGGGTTTGCTAACCTCCCATTCATGGACAACAAAGCTGAAACATCTTGAGATAATTTGTCCACCTTGGCCTCTAATTGGTCAATTGTGCCAACAAGCTTAACTAATGTGTCCTTCATCCTGTCCAATTGACTATGCACATGTTGTCCCATTGCAGAATGTGGTTGTCCACTTCCCTCTTGCTGCACCTCATCAACAAAAGAAACAATTGTTTCATGAGTTGTCCGAGGCTCCTCCTTCGTATCTACTTCTATATGTTCCTCTGCCCCTTGTAGGGCACCACCAATGGGGACCTCAAATTTATCAAAAATTATCTGGTCCCCTTTAAGAAAATTCTTCAGCCCTTTGGCTGATTGGACAATCTCCTCATCGGACTCAGCTTGCGTCAACTCCAAGCGTCTGTGCACCAACACCAAAAAACCAAAAAAATTTTATTATTAGTCATCATATATGTTGTTCGCAAATTAGAAGTCATAGTAAGACGACATATGAATATATTACCTTCTCCCCTCCAAAAATGGCTTTTCAATTGCATCATACCTGGGCTTCTTATAGTTAGCCCAATTCAGCATTCTTAGATAAACATCTTGTACACGTCTCCAACATAAGTCACTCAACAGAGGAATCCTTTCTATTGCCCAAACTTGCATATTTAAACCATGGACATAAATATCATAATATCATAGGCAGCATATTACATTAAATCCTCAATCCAACTACCCAAACAATGTACCAATAGTGCCGGTACAAATCCGTGCACAATGTAAGTGGTTTTGGTTAGGGCCTTCCTTGCTTCCTCCAAGCCATGGAGGGTGTCCCAATATGCAATGTTACCCCATGGATATGAATCGAACTCCTCCACATCATCCGCCAACAAAAAAACCGTCGGTCCACCTTATGCTCCCACCCTCTACCCACAATGAAAGAAGCCAAAACCAGTACACGGGTCAACTTCACCGCGTCATCATCACTTTTGCTTATGATGATCTTCTAGTATATCTACTCCTTTTTATGTGAAGCTTCTCCTTGCCGAACACCCTATAAAGTAGGGAGTCCTTTCTCAAAACTTTTGGCATTGTTGGAAGGGATGGGAGCACATCAGCCATACATAGACCGATTACTTGGGCAAATTCGGTAGGTGACAACTTCATCAAATAGGCTTCCGTCACTTGAAACCTATACTCTCCCTGATGCATTTTTATCATGTATTGCAAGGCTTGAAGGGGGAACATGAACTTTTCTATTTCTAACTTTAAGTATTTGATGAAATATGATCATTCAAAGAGTGTTGCCTGTCATCTATGCTTATTGAAACGCTCTTTCAACCTCCTTATGTGAGCATAGGTTGATTTGGGTTGAGGGTCGCCCTCATGGGCTCTACCTTTATCACCTTCCACTTGCTTGAAGATCACCGAGGCATTACTTGGTATCTTCACCCTACAATGTTTAACAATTCCATTTTACAAATGTGTTATACTTTATGTAAACAACTCCTATTTTGCATCATACAAATAAAATTTGTAGTATATCAAACACATGCACACTAAGCACCAAACACACAATATAAGTTTAACAATATAACTTACATACACTCTACAAAAAATCCTTATCTACCCTTATGTAAACCTCACTTAATCAAATTAACTTACCTCACAATTTAATATTAGTAAAAAAAATATCAAGTCTAATGCCCTATCAATTAACTTTGTAAAAACCTTATATCATATGCCACAGAGTAGCCTACTATCAGTTCATCGATCCATATATAAACCTAACTATATCAAGTTTAATGCCAACACAATATACTTTGCAAAAAAATAAAAATGTAAAACCCAAAATGTAACAGTGAACAGTTAGGCCCTATCAATTAACTTTGTTTGAAGCATATATACTTGCTTAAATGGTCTACCATTGTTTTTTATCATATCACATATCACAAAAAATGGTAAAAAAACCCCACTAAAGAGCAATAATTTCCAGACATAGACTAGCAACTACATTTCAACCCTCAAATAATTTTGGCCCATAGTTTTGCATTCCTTAAAAGTCATCCATGTAAACTAAGCCCCAAAGACACAATATACATTTTAAAAAATGAATGCCCCACACTCCTATTAATTTACCCATATATAGACCTAACTATATCAAATCTAATGCCGGCACATAGTACTTTACAAAAAACAAGAAACCTAATATCTACTAGTCAACAGTTAGGCCCTATTAGTCAACTTTGTTTTAAGCATATATACTTTCTTAAATGGTCTACCCTTCTTATTCATCATATCATATCACATATCATAGAGAATAGTAAAAAAAGCCACTAATGAGCATTATTTTCTAGACTTAGACTATCAACTAAATTTTGATCTTCAAAGACTTTTGGCCCATGGTTTTGCATTCCTTAAAAGTCATCCATGCAAACTTAACCCCATACACACAATATACATTTGACAACATGAATGCCTCACACTCCTATTAATCTACCCATATATAGACCTAACTATATCAAATTTAATGCCCACACAATGTACTTTGCAAAAATATTGAAAACCTAAAATCTACTAGTCAACAGTTACACCCCTATCAATTAACTTGGTTTTAAGCATATATACTTGCTTAAATGGTCTACCCTTCTTATTTATCATATCCTCAAAGACTTTTGGCCCATGTTTTTATGGTTCTTCAAAGCCATGACTGTAAACTAAGCACCAAACACACAATCTACGTTTGACAAGATCAATTTACCCATGTATATACCAGACTATATGGAGTTTATTGACCACACAATTTACTTTAAAGATTAACCTATAATATACCAGTCAACAGTTAGGCCCTATCAATTAACTTTGTCTATAGCATCTAATATTTCTTCTATGGTCTCCCCCTTAGTATTCATCATATCTCATATAACAGAGCACAGGTCCAACTTAACTAATTCGTTGTATTTTTCTTCCTTATCCTACCTACAATATTTTTTTCATCAGAGATTTTCTTTTCATATTTTATCATGAGATCACATCATTCAAATATTTAAATCAAATTTATCTTACAACATCAAATACACTAATCATAGCAGTACATACATCCAATTTACACACTTATTATGAAATTTCTCATTTAACTTCCATTAAGATCTACCAAGAATTTCATCACACAATCTCAATAAATTTCAAACCAAACCATATAATACACTGAAACTAGATATTTGCTTCTTTAATTAACCATCCAGCATTGTAGGATCTTACCTTGCCATTTATATCGTCTTTTATTGATCAATTGCTGGGAAGATTGGTCAGATGGCCAAGTGAAGAGACATAATGGAGATTAGGACCAAACACCAAAATGCAGGATGCGGCCGGCTAGATGAGAGGGATGGTGGGAATGGAGATTAGAATAAATGTCTTCGGAGGGGGGAATGGTGGCCGCAATGTATGTCTCCGGTTGTGAAATGACTGCCGTAGTGAGATCGTCGGAGTGGAGAGCGAATGATGAAAAAAAATTTGGAACTTTCTCGTGATATTGAAGAAGTGAAAAATGGGACTGGAGGAGTGATAACGGAGAAGAATAAGGTGATGGAGGGGAAATACTGTTGGATGACGGGTTGCCTAAAGGGAGTGCAAATCTTGGAACGGTCGAGAGCGCCAGAGGGAAGACTAAAATCTAAATTTGGGATGCAACCGGCGAAGTAGGGTTGTAACTTTTTATTTCCATTACCCTAAGGGTATTATTGACAATTCAAATGTGCATGTGGGAAAGTAGAACGTGTGTAAGTGTAATTGTGCAAAATCAAAGTATTTGGCCTAAATTTGTATTTCGGACATTTGTGGAGTCTAATTTCTAAATTTTTTTCTAGGAGTGAGGTACAGCTAGGTCATTCCCATACAATGCTCTTAGCCATAAGCAGTTAGCCTTCCTATGCAAGGACATAACGTTTGGATGAATTAACATCAAATAAACCAATTGGGTTTTTTATTTTTAGCAATAACATGATAAGAGCATGGACTGTTTTAGGAGGAGGAAGTGGTGCTCGAGTCTGATTAGAGGTAGTTGGGTAGAGGACAGCCAGTTGGTTGATCGAAGAGCAAAAATACGGAGAGATGGATTAGAATGTCATTCATGGACATGATAGCCTGCACGAAGGTCTCGTCCCTCCTGCAGGCCTAGTTCATCCTCGTCTCTGTTGATCTACCTCCACAGCCGAGCTCTTCCCCTATGCCACCGATTGATCACCTCTTCTCCCCCAACCCGTCGCAGGGCGATGCAGCAGGCGCAATGGAAATTTTTTTAGAAATAGACTCAATAAATGTTGGAGTTGCAAAAATAGGCCAAGTACTTCGATTTTGCACAATTAGACTTACACACGTTCCACTTTCCCACACGCACGCTTGAATTGCTGATAATACCCTTAGGCAATGGAAATGAATAGACTCGACCCTACTTCACCAGTTGCATCCCAAATTCATATTTTGGTTTTCCCTCTAGCACTCGTGATCGTTCTTGACCGTTACGAGAATCGCATTCCCTTCTGGCAACCCCTCATCCAGCCTTTTATATCCCATCCGTTACCTTCTTCTTCTCCGCTATCGGTCATCCAGTCCCATTTTTTGCTTCTCTGGTATTGCAGAGAAAGTTCTCATTTTGTTCCATCCTTCACTATCCACTCTGGCAAGCTCACTGCGGTGATCATTTGACAACCGGAGACATACATTGCGGCCACCTTTCCCCCCTACGAAGACATTTTGCTAATCTCCATTCCCGCCGTCCCTCTCTTCCAACCGGCCGCATCCTGCATTTAGGTGTTTGGTCCTAATCTACATTTTGCCTCTTCACTTGGCCATCTGACTAATCTCCCCATCCGTTGATCAATAGAAGATGATATAAATGGCAAGGTAAGATCCTACAACTTTGTATGGTTAATTGAAGAAGTGAATATCTTGTTTAGCTGTATTATATGGTTTGGTTTGAAATTTATTGAGATTGTGTGATGAAATTCATAATAGGTGTGTAAATTGGTCGTATGTACTACTATGATTAGTGTATTTGATGTCGTAAGATAAATTTGATTTAAATATTTGAAGGATGTGATCTCATGATAAATTTTGAAAAGGAAATCTCTGATTAAAAAAATATTGTAGGTAGGATAAGGAAGAAAAATATAGCGGATTAGTTAAGTTGGACCCGTGCTCTATTATATGAGATATGATGAATAATAAGGGGGAGACCATAGAAGCATTATTGTATGCTACAGACAAATTTAACTGATATGGCCTAACTGTTGACTGGTACATTATAGGTTAGTCTTGAAAATAAATTGTGTGGTCAATAAACTCTATATAGTCTGGTATATACATGGGTAGATTGATCTTGTCAAACGTAGATTGTGTGTTTGGTGCTTAGTTTGTGGTCACGGCTTTGAAGAATCATAGAAGCATGGGCCAAAAGTCTTTGAGGATAGAAATTGAGTAGCTAGGCTAAGTCTCTATGATATGTGATATGATATGATGAATAAAAAGGGTAGCCCATTTAAGTAAGTATATATGCATAAAACAAAGTTAACTGATAGGGCCTAACTATTGACTGGTAGGTTTTAGGTATCTATTATTGCTTTGCAAAGTACATTGTGCCGGCTTTAGACTTGATATAGTTAGGTATATATTTGTGTAGATTAATAGGAGTGTGGGTCTTTCATATTGTCGAATGTATAATGTGTGTTTGGGGCTTAGCTTAGATGGATGACTTTTACGGAATGCAAAACAAATGGACAAAATTAATGAAGGGTCGAAATGTAGTTGATAGGCTACATCTGTAAATTATTTGCTCACTAGTGGCTTTTTTTACTATTCTCTGTGGTATGTGATATGATGAAAATCAAGGGTAGACCATTTAAGCAAGTACACATGCTTAAAACAAGGTTAACTAATAGTGCCTAATTGTTGAATGGTAGGTTTTAGGCATTTTTTATTGCTTTGCAAAGTACATTGTGTCAGCTTTAGACTTGATATAGTTAGCTCTATATTTATGTAGATTAATACGAGCGTGGGTCTTTCATGTTGTTGAATGTATAATGTGTGTTTGGGGCTTAGCTTAGATGGATGACTTTTACGGAATGTAAAACAAAGGGACAAAATTAATGCAGGGTTGAAATGTAGTTGCTAGGCTACATCTGTAAATTGTTTGCTCACTAGTGGCTTTTTTTACCATTCTCTATGATATGTAATATGATAAAAATCAAGGGTAGACCATTTAAGCAAGTACACATGCTTAAAACAAGGTTAACTGATAGTGCCTAATCGTTGACTGATAGGTTTTAGGCATCTTTTATTGCTTTGCAAAGTATATTGTGCCAGCTTTAGACTTGATGTCTTATGATATAAGTTTCTTACATAGTTAACTGATAGTGCATTAGAATTGATAATTATTTTTGTACTAATATTACATTGTGAGGTAAGTTAATTTAATCAAGTGAGGTTCATATAAGTGTAGATAAGGATTTTTTGGAGAGTGTATGTAAGTTATATTGTCAAACTTATATTGTGTGTTTGGTGCTTAGTGTGCATGCGTTTGATATATTACAAATTTTGATTGTGTGATGCAACATAGGTGTTGTTCACTTAAATATTTGCCAATATGTATGTGGTACGTGTGGGTTACATGCCAAATTATGACCCATACTTAGCTTGATGTGACAAATACCTCCGTTGATTGGTATGAACATGTTGTGTGTGTTATGTATATTACCATATATTTGCATAGATGATTATTATAAACTAAAACACATTAGCCCATTTGGTATTGTTAAACATCGCAGGGTGAAGATACCAAGTAATGCCGAAGTGATCTTCAAGCCAATGGAAAGTGATAAGGGTAGAGCCCATGAGGGCGACCCTCAACCCAAATCAACATATGCTTACATACGGAGGCTCAAAGAGCATTTCAATAAGCATAGACGACAAGCAACACTATTTGAAATATCATGTTTCGGCAAATACTTGCAGCTAGACATAGAGAAGTTCATGTTCCCCCTTCAAGCCTTGCACCACATCATAAAAATGCATCAGGGAGAGTATAGGTTTCAAGTAACGAAAGCTTATTCGATGAAGTTGTCACCCACCAAATTTGCCCAAGTAACCGGTCTGCGTATGGTTGATGTGCTCCTATCCCTTCCAACAATGCCAAAAGTTTTGAGAAAGGACTCCCTACTTTGTAGGGTGTTCTGCAAGGTGAAGCTTCACATTATGAAGGAGCAGATATACCAAAAGATCATCATAAGCAAAAGTGATGAAGATGCGGTGAAGTTGGCTTGCATACTAGTGTTGGCTTCTTTCATTGTGGGCAGAGAGTGGAAGCATAAGGTGGACCGACGGTTTTTTTTGTTGGCTGATGATGTGGAGGAGTTCAATTCATATCCATGGGGTAACATTGCATATTGGGACACCCTCCATGGCTTGGAGGAAGCAAGGAAGGCCCTAACCAAAACCAATTACATTGTGCATGGATTTGTACCGGCACTGTTTGTACGTTGTTTGGGTATTTTGATTGAGCTTTTAATGTAATATGCTGCATATGCGATTATGACATTTATGTCCATGGTTTGAATATGCAGGTTTGGGCAATGGAAAAGATTCCTCTACTTGGGGATTTATGTGCAAGACGTGTACAAGATGTTTATCCTAGATTACTGAATTGGGCTAACTATAAGAAGCCCAGTTATGATGCAATTGACAAAGCAATTTTTGGTGGGGAGAAGGTAGTATATTGTTATTTGTCGTCTTACTATGACTTATAATTTGCAAATGACATATATGATGACTGATAATGAAAGTATTTTGTCTTTTAGGTGTTGGTGCACAGGCGCTTGGAGTTGACCCAAGCTGAGTCTGATGAGGAGATTGTCTAATTAGCCACAGGGGTGAAGAATTTTCATAAGGGGGACCGGATAATTTTTGATAAATCTGAGGTCCCCATTGGTGGTGCCCTCCAGGGGGCAGAGGAACATGTAGAAGTGGATATGGATGAGGAGCCTCGGTGAGCTCATGAAACAATTATTTCTTTTATTGATGAGGTGCGGCAGGATGAATGTGGACAACCACATGCTACAAAAAGACAAAATGTGTATATCCAATTGGACTGGATAAAGGACACATTAATCAAGCTTGTTGGCACAATTGACCTCATTTAGCTAAAACAGGATGCATTTGACTGGTTGGAGGCCAAGGTAGACAAATTATCTCAAGATGTTTCAGCTTTGTTGTCCATGAATGGGAGGTCATCGGACCCATTTGAGGTTAGCTACATTATATTAATTATTATGACTTCTTACTAGTGTTAAGTTTTATTATTCTTATATTTCGACAATAATCATAGTATGGTTTACAATATTTAATATTGACCAGGAGGAGGTTTCTTTGCATCCAACTCCCTGGCCTCATGTAGTAAGTCATCTACTTCCGTGTCGTCACTGAAATCCATTGTGTTCATGTACAATATGTCCCTATTCGAAGCACCACTTGCCAAATTATCATTGATTTCAATTGCATCCCTCACTCCTACTTCCTTCACTTCCACCTTCTGCTTCACTTCATTCGCATGTCTACTATGCACTTCGGCATCTTTCAAAATAATTGACTCGTTAATCTTTGCTTCGAATACATCAAAATTCGGCTCACATTCCTGGAACACATGTACATGTCGCATTTTGGTTATTATCAATGGTAAACCATCGTGCCTAGTCTTGGCATATCATAGAAAACATTGAAGAGTCCTAGTATCATGTATTTTCGTTGGAGGTACGTCCAGGGGGATTGCCAAAGGATATGTAAAACTCATCTTCAACGAGTATTCCTTGCTACAACATCCTATTAATTTGTAAACCATGAGCACCAAGGATTCATACGTCAATGAGCTTCTAACAAATATGAGATCTGACTTGGCATTGGAGCAATCATACTTGTGTTAACTTGCATCCCACTCTCCCCCCCACACACATAACAGAGGCTGCTCATCTGTATCCATCTGAATACACTCGATCGATAGTTATGTCAGTTAGGCTCTAGCAGTTATCAGTTGATACTTATCAGTCAATGCTTTCCGTCGCAAAATTGAAAGAACTTTGTGTTTACGAGAATCAATTTGATTCTTAACCTCAATCATTACTTCCTATATTACAACTATACATGCGGCACACCCACCCATATAAGTAACTCCAAAAGACAAGATTATGTGTACCCATGAGTTACCTATGTCAGCCACTACCAGTCATCAGTTGAGCCAGATCAGTTAAAGCTTTCACCCACCTTCTCCATACCCAAAAATTAGCTGCCTTTCTTGTTTCATCTTCAGAGCATATCAGGTAAGAAGTAGTTCATTTACAATTAAAAACATTAACATATTCTCCACATCCAACATTACCACTGTTCCGGTAGGGACACCTTTAGGTAGAAACGTGACTATCCGTGTCTTCCTCCATGAGTTAGGGTACATATGGGGAGGCTGCTCTTCGACATCCACCTTCCGCCAACCTAAGTCCCATGATCTGCTAGTAGGGAGACGAGAATATGGGGCCGTAAGAGAATACCTCAGCAGTTATCTTGGGAAGAAACCTTTGGATGTTAAGAAACTGTAGGGTTTTTCACGGTTTTTACCTTTATGATGAGGTATGGCCCATTTCTACTATATGTAGCGCGTGTGTGGGCATATCAAACGTGGTGATGTTTCTTGATTCTCTTGATACACAATGGATATATGTAGCTTAATGCATATATTATAAAGGAAAAAATTTATAGGAGCGCGGGCACACGTGCATCTACATGAGCCCGGGCTCTATGGGCAATCTGATTTAGATCTAATGGCCCATAATAGTAAAGGGTTTAAATGGCCCTATGTATTATGGGCCATCAGATGTACATCTGATTGGCCATAGAGCCCAAGCTCACATAGATGCGCGTGTGCCCGGGCTCGTATAAACTTTTTTCCTTTTGAGTACCGTTTATATGAGCCTTGGCTAATGCACACCTGTGTGCCTGGGTTGTATGAGTCCTGTTTTTATGAGTATTATGGGCCATTAGATGTATATCCGATTGCCCATATCGCCCGGCCTCACGAAAGTGTATGTGATCCCGGGCTCATCTTCTTATGAGTATTATGGGTCATCAGATGTATATCTGATTGCCCATAGAGCCGGCTCATATTAACATGACGTTTTCTTAAGTGCCCCAGCCAACAAATATAGCATTTCTAACCATCGATATTGAATTTATTTAACTCTATCTGTGTTTTTAATGACGTCTATGGGAAGCTGTAGCTTTTCATTTTATATTTTCTTAATAATATTTATCTTCAAGATTATAAGAACAACTAAATTGTATATGAATGCATTAAACACTATTTCTATTTCCACCAATCCACTCACCATAATCAATAAATTAAGGCAATTCTAACCCTGTGAAACATTCGCTTGTACAGTATCAACCAAATTGTATAGGAAGGCATTTTCTAACCATTAAATACATTTGGGTATACATTATCCACCGTGACCAAGTGATGCTGAAGATACAAAATATAATTAAGTCTATGATGTGCGGCATGTGATTACATGTAATTGAATTGGAGAGCAATAAGTCATGCACATTACAAGTTAGGAGGTGGTGGTGGCAAGAAAAAGAAGTACACACCTATAATTATCATAAACTCAGAGTCTGAAGATGCTAAGTCTAAGATGAGAACCGATATGTTATATTATCACTGAGTTATTTCATGATTGTATAACGTATCATTTCTCACATTAGATTTAACATCTTCAGACTTTGAGTCTATGATAATTATAGTTTTCTTCTTCTGCATGCCACCACCACCGCCTAACAAAGAAACTTTGTTATGTGTAGAACGATTGCTTTTCAAGTCCATCTCATCTTTTTATCTAGCATAATCACTCTATCCACTATGAAGTTTGCCGACACCTCAACATCCGACTTCAACGACCTGTTCATCAGCTTTAGCTTTTCCTCCACTGCTCCTTCAAATCAATAATAAAATTAATGAGCCAAAATTTAATTCAAAATATATCAGCTAGCTACCATCTCCAGTCATCAGTTAGTCAGTATTAATTAACTTTCTTTTAACTATATACTCTAGGTTTACTGGTCTCGTCCTTACTAATATCATATCACATGATTGTAACCTACCATGTAAACCTATCTTGCTCAAAACTAATGAACACTCAATGTACTTTAACAAATAATAACCTACTAACATCTACCAGTCAGCAGGTAGCCCGTATCAGTTAACTTTGTTTTAACTATATATAGATACTAGGTCATATGGTCTCATCATCTTGAATAAAACTAATTACATATATTCTTACAAAATATCATTAACTCTATCATGTGAGGCATGTGATTCAATGTTGGCAGTATATGGCAATATGTTCATACCTTTTCTTTTGTTGATTATATTGAGTGATTATTCTGGATCAGATAATGTAGTTGATTTGGAGAGCAATCAGTCATGCACATTACAAAGTTTAATCATTAGGATGTGGTGGTGGCAAGAGGAAGTATAAAACAATAATTACTATCGACTCAACTGATGAAAATGTTAAATTTAAGGTGGGGAACACAGATATGGTATACACCATATCTATGCTTCCCACCTTAAATTTAACATCTTCATCATCTGAGTCAATAATAATTATTGTTTTATACTTCCACCTGCAACCATCAATGCCTAATAAAGAAACTTTGTTATGTGCATAATGTTTGCTCTCCAAATACATCCCATCTTTTGATGTAGCATAATCACTATATACACTGTGAAACTGTCCGACACCTCGATGTTGGCCTCCACAAACTTGGTCTCTGCTTTGGCTTCTCCTCCGCTGCCCCTTTTATGCCTCGGGGAGGTAGACATATAAGTATACTGCGGTGAAGTGAAGGGATAGATTTAATCGAAATCAGTTAACTACCAGTCAACATTTAATCGAAATCAGTTAACTATCTTCTAACCATATAAACTAGGTAATATGGTATCATCGTCAATAAATATTAGATCACCATACTCATGATAGTATAACACAAATTGTACAAATCTAATGACCACCCAATGTACTTCGCAAAATATAAGCCTCCTACCATCTACCAGTCAACAGTTAGGATGCATTAGTTAACTTTATTTTCTTCTATCTACTAGGTCATATGGTATACTACTCATTATATATCATATTGAAGCATTAAAACCTACCTTGTAAACCCATCTTGAGCAAATCTAATGACCACACAATATACTTCGAAAAATAAAAAGCCTCCTACTATCTACCAGTCAACAGTTAGGATGCATCAGTTAACTTTGTTTTATCCATATAAACTAGGTTATATAGTATCCTCCTTGCTAGATATCAAATCACATCATAGTCATGAGTAAAACTAATTACGTATATTATTCTTACTTACCCTAACAACAAAACATATATATTTATTTACTTACTTTCCATCTATTAAAATATATTATATGCATACTAACTAAGCACCAAACACAGAAGATCAAGTTAACATATTTACTTAATAACACTCTTATTTACCCACTCATATGTAAACATAACTAATGCAAATCTAATGACCTCGCAATGTACTTAAAAAAATATAAGCCTCCTATCATCTACCAGTCAACAGTTAGGATGTATCAGTTAACTTTGTTTTCTTCTATCTACTAGGTCATATGGTATACTACTCATTATATATCATATCACGACATTAAAACCTACCTTGTGAACCCATCTTGAGCAAATCTAATTACCACACAATGTGCTTTAAAAAACAAAAAACCTCCTACCATCTACCAGTTAACAGTTTGTTTGATCAGTTAACTTTGTTTTAACCATATATTATAGGTCATGTGGTCTCGTCCTCGCTAGACTTTAGATCACACCATTTAAACCTACCTTCTACACCTATCTTCCTTGAAACTAATTACCTCAAAATAAGCTAGGCCAAAGTTAACCATCCTACCATATACCAGTCAATAGCTAGGCTGTATCAGTTAACTTTGATTTGCCGATAAAAAATGGGTCATATGGTCCCCTCCTTGCTAGATATCTGATCACATCATGAAAACCTACCTTTTCAACCTATCTTGCTTAAATCTAATGACCACGCAATGTACTTCAACAAATAATAGCCTCCTACCATCTACCAGAAAATAGTTAGGATGTGTCAGTTAACTATGTGCTACCCATGTAAACTAGGTCAATTGTCTCCTCCTCACTAGATATCATATCAAATCATTAGTTAATCTAAACATACAAGCAAAAGACATAATCCATTACTTTTACCCTTAATTTGTTTATTATATAACCCCGGAATAACATAATCCATCATAAACTATCAAAATACAACCATACATTACAAATAGAATTGATACAATCAAACCGCCCATTTGATGGGAAATTGTAGCAAACAGCCAGACACAAAGAAAACAAATATTGAATCTCTTTTCTCTCATATATTTTCTAGCACAAACCATATAACTAAATATTTCACAAACTATCTATTTTTTACCACAAACTAACATTACTCAACCAAGTCACAAGACCCCATATCTGCACCCCTATGTTAGTGAAAATCAAACCAAGCACAAATCGCCTTGCTTTTAACGGACTCTAACAAAATAATATTTTAAAAACTACACACCTCAAACCTACCATGCGTCTTCACTTTGTAGCCATTTTCTGATCACCCTGGGTTGATAGACGAATTGGATTCGATCGTGCTGGTACACGATCTAAGCGGATGAGGGACCTTCTTCGACTAGATAGTTTTGGATGTCAAAACGATGAGGAGCAGACGGCGGCTCTTGTATCTAGGAGAAGCTTATGGTTGAGACGGGGGAGGAGGATGGCAACTCCCATATCTAGGAGAAAATGAGGGAGGAGACGGGGGAGGAGAAGAGGCGGACGGTGGCTCCCTCTCCGGGAGCCGCCTTTGGGTCTTTTTGAAGCTGGTGGTTGAGACGGAGGAGGAGGATGGCGACTCCCGTATCTAGGAGAAAATGCGGGAAGAGACGGGGGAAGAGGAAAGGCGGATGGCGGCTCCCTCTCTGGGAGCCGCCGCTGGGTCTTTTCGTCTCCCATGAAGACTTTTTACATTTTACATATAAAGTGCAGGGGTATTATCGGTAATTCAAGTGCGCATGTGGAAAAGTTGAACGTGCTTAAATCTAATTGTGCAAAATTGAAGTACCCGAGCCTATTTTTATAATTCTAACATTTATTAAGTTTATTTCTAAATATTTTTCGGTGCAGTGAGTTGAATTACATGGAAGAAAACACGGGAGGCGGAGGCCGAGGCCTAGGCGTATAAGGAAATGCCACCGGGAAGCAACGTTGATGATAATCCAGTGGTTGCTCGGTAACTCGACCAGGCCGAGCTCCGGCACCTTCGACCACAGCAGCTGGCTACAGTACTGGTGGTCATTGCCATTGCTGCGCCACCGGCTGTCGGTGGTGACGGCGGCGCCCCTTCTCAATTCCAACGCAACGAAGAGGCCCAACGACGCGGATCAAAAGAGGAAAGTTCAAAGTAGGTAGGTTCCCTATAGCACGAAGGTTTCCTAGTTGCAGACGAACTCAGACTACCAACCCTGTATCTGACGCTCTTAATAATGGAATAGAATTCCTAGTCACATATAAGAAGAGGCAACAGCCAGCATAGGGCGAACAGAAGAGAAACTGAGAAGGAAGGAGCAGAACCTGAGAGAACAAAGTCACCATGTCTGATTTCGGCTATGATCTGCAGGACACATGTTTCGAGGAAGGAGAGGAAGAATCAATGTTCGACAAGCGTTCGAAGCAGTTGGCTGACGACCTGGCGTATTATCTTCGTCAAAACACGGAGACATCTTTCTTCACAAAAACGCTAGAAGAGTACTTCGGGTTCGTCGGTCCCTTTGCATATCTGAAGCCGGAAGAGATTGTTGGGGCGGAAACCATGCAGGCAGTCTATGGAGATGAAGTTGAAACTGAGGAAGAAAAAAAAAGGGAGGAGATCGATCCCAAAGAGGAAGAAGAACAAGAAAAAGAGGAGAGCGGTATGAAAGATCGGGAAGAAGAAGAAAAGGAAGAAAGCTGTCCCGATGAAGAAAAACAAGAAAAAGAAGAAAGCCGTCGGGAAGAGGAAGAACAAGAACAGGTGGAGAGCGGTCCAAAAGAGGTAGAAGAAGGAGAAAAGGATAAGAGCTATCCAGATGAGGAAGAAGAGGAAATGGAGGTGAGCGGTCCGGAAGAGGAAGAAGAAGAAGAAGAAGAAGGCGGCCAAGAAGTAAGCTTTTGTGGAAGAGCATATTCCATATAAATTTATTTCGTTCTGTATGTTATGTTTTACTAAATTTGTGTGCATCTCCTGATCCAAGAAACGGGATATGTTACGATTTTTGTACTTCCCCAAGGAAAAATGATAATTTTTTTACTTCAATGTCGAATCAAATTTTCTTTTATTTCCCAAAACTTGAAACCCCCCAAAGAAATTCCCATGGCCTTCTTTTTTTCCGTTCACGTCAAGCCGAAAGGCAACACCACTTACAACAACACTTCTTTCAGCGGCAGCGGTCAGAATGTCTTCGCTTCCATCAATCTCTTCGTCTTCTTCACTCCATCTTTTGTGCATAGTTGCCACTGAGCAGTAGCTATATGTCACTTGTTTTTTATAGATAGAATTTAGACGATGAGAGTGGTTTCTGTTAGTTTTTTAGTTGTGTACACCCACCCCCATATTATAAGTGGAGAGAGAAAAATAAGCTTTTGTTACTTTTGTGGGTGACTACCCACCGCTAAATTAAAAAGGATTACACACTCCTCCCAAATTATGAAGTATTTCATGTTGACCACCCAGATATTGAACTTTGTTTACTTTTCTGGGAGTGGGCACCCGCCTGTGAATGGAAAAGGATAGCAAGGGGCCCTTTAAGTCTCTCCCAGAATGTAAAGATTTATATTTTGAAAAGCTAGGTACAAGTGACAGACTTGGTAAATGTGATTCTATGGTGCATATGGTTGCATTTTTTATATTATTATTATTATTAGAGGTAGGAGATTTGTGTTTAAGCGCATATATATATATATATATATATATATATATATATATATATATATATATATATAACCGTAATTGGTATATCAGGGGCCATGGGAGGAGCCATTTAAGCAAGCTCTCCCTCTTTCCCTCGCCTCTTGGTCTCCGGCCTTCGCCTCTCACTATTCCGCCCACACACCTCCCTCCCTTCTCGTAGTCTCCTAGCAATCATTAAGGACCAATTACCATCAATACCAGCAAGTACTTAACGACAGAAAGGACAATGGGTTAACAAGGTCTGTTGTGCCGCCATTTCTACTCTTATCTAGATTATCGGAAAACCAAGAATTGATGGTCGGAGTCACTGCCAATTACAGGGGAAGGAAAGACTTGCTTGGACCATAACCATGACAGTTGTACTGGGCTTGGAAGGGTAAGGGAGGTGTCAAAAGGCAGTGACTACAAACGCTAGGGACACAACCGAAATATATTTACCAGAGGCTATTCAAGCGATGCTTAGGAGGAGGCGGGCTGAATGCAACACCGGAGGTGCCAGGAATGGAGAGAGGAAAGGTAGCACAAAGATGAGTTTCGTGACAGAGGAATCCAAGAAAATGTCTGAGACTGGGAGACGAGGGGGTACGACAATTAGCATTGTGTTTGTGTAAGTTAAATTGGAATATATTAGCATCGTCGATATAAATAACAATGACAAGTGGTTTTTTAGTACACTAGAGACTGTGTACATGCATTTGACTTTTTAAAAAATAAAATTCATTTGAGTCATTAAATGATATTCATAGCTTAAAAAAAAATGAAACGAAGCCTATATATGGTGGTTAGAAACTTGCCAAGATCAAAACAGCATGAAAGACTCAATTTTGGAAAGTTCTGCCATGCACATCGATAGGCTAAGGCTGAACATTCGACATGTTGAATCATTTATTTAAGGCTTATTTTGATACCCTGTCAACATTTTATTGAGGCTTATTGATAGTTCACAATTTTTGTTCTAAACTTCATAAAACACTGACAAATTCACACAAAATTTTACTTGAAAATTCCCGACAGATACAAAAAGTGAATTGGCATTGTTTATTTGTTTGTTTAGCTCATGCATTGAACATCTTACTTAGCAACAATGAGATTCGATGCCATTATTTCTTTCAATGTCATTCTAACTTGGTTTGTAAGATCATTTTATCTAAATGTCATATCCTGAGAATTTGTATATAATTTTGAAGGAGAGATGCGTTAGCGCTTCATCAAAATTAATAGATATGCCCTATCCTTCTCAAATCCATCTACAATATCTATTTTTCCTTCATTTTAAGTGAAAGTAACCAGCGTATTTTTTAGGATAGGAGGAAAGACCCTCCAAGTTTCCAACCCATGCCTTGATCATTTATAAGTTCACAATTATGGATGCCTTCTCCCGCAAAGATGAAGTTTTGAAAGTTGCCCTTAGCTGCCTGAATTTTTGGTGGAGAGCTCTCAGCTCTTGATTTTACTTAGTTGTCTTGAGTTTTCACTTTGGTTTTGGGCTCTGTCTGTGGCTTTTGTCTTACGCTTGCTAGCACCTTTTAGTGCTTGCGACTTGTGAGAAAAGGTTTGCATCGTTGCTCTCTTTTAATCTGTACTCTTCTTTAGATAAATATATTCAAATGAACTAGCTCCATGTCCATACGTACACAAAAGTTTACATTCAAAATGGAAGAATATGATTATAGCATACGCGCCCATGCAGATATGGAATTCTTGTAGTACTGTACTTCACGACGTGAAGTCCATTCGAGAACAATTTAAATGGTTCCCAGACACGAACCATTTATAGAATTAGCACGCCCAAGTTTCATGCAAGAATGAAGCATTGTTCATTTTGTTGATGCCAAATACGTGTTGAAAATGTATTGTGCACTAGCTTTTCATTAAAATATTAAGCGAATACAGCAGCTAACCCCAAGAAAATTTCTTGGGGAAGAAAAGAATGAAATATTACACCATATAAACCCAACTAAGCATAAATGTCTAGATCGACCGAGATAGGAAAGGAATCGCAAAGATAATAAGCAGAAGAGGACAAAAAATATAAATTGAAACAATATACAGTTGCTACTCCCCTTTCACCAACTATATTAATACATCTATGGTACATCCCAGTGATGCCAAAGACCCAAAACTGGAACTCTCTGACATGTAAATGCATCAGACCTTCCGACTTCCAATTCGACCATTAATTTCCATGCATCTCCTCAATCTTGTCATGTTCCCTGTTGAATGGGGAGGCCATGTTTTTTGGCTCTTCATGTGTTTGGAAGTCTTCTAGAATCTGATGGATGGAAAATGAACAGATAGTTCAAATTTTATTCATGTGAGTGTTGCACTATGAACTGAGCTTGCTTCGGACGTTTGCATGCCCGGACTTGGTAAGTATGGTCTTGGCGCTTGTGAGTCACTTAAAAGACCCAAAATAGCCAAAGTTGATCTGTTCACATATGTAGATAAATTAGCATGGACGCATGCAAGCCACACTGCTTCCGTGACCTCCAAATAACAGAAATCATTCCCAAAGACAGCTCAAGATTAAATGCTTAGCTTAAGCAAGTAAACTATACAACATTTAAAACCGCATCAGGGGAAGCTTGTACAGGATTTTTTTCCCCCTTCAGATATTGGAGCTCCTAAAGGATATATACCAAATCCGGTTTAAAACAAAATAGAAGATCATCTAGATCAACAAAGATTGTGTTTTTTCACAATTTTGGCAACAAAATTAAGACAAATGCAAACCAAATATCTGGCATACAGTTACAAATGATGGACTGACCAAAGTATACGTTTGGTCTTAACGGAACCATTAATAATAATCCTCAGTTAAACCAAAGATAATATATCCACAAAAAATCATCTGTCAAACTTATTAATGGGAAAAAATAACACGACTGCAACACCTCCATAGACAATTTTAGCTTCTTAAAGCAATACCATAAGTGAGCTCTTTCAAGATGTATTATGAGAGATCAAAAGTTCTTGGTTCAACATACCACCTCTTCATAAATCATACGAACCAGATTTTTCTTATTAATCCCTCCATCCTGTATTAATAGCTCCATTTGGTTTTTCAAAATGAACTACTTTTAGTTCATTTTGAAAAAACAAATGGAGATATTAATTTAGGACAGGGAGTACTAAAAAAGCAAAAAACATGTTATTGAAGCAACTGGCTACCTGAAACTTTAATTAATAAAAGAAATGTCAATCAATCATTGCCTTCGACACATCAGGACATACAAGATCACCATCCCAACAATAGCAACCCAAAATGCACGACCTCTTGGAGAATCATGTTTCTGCACAAACTCGTTTTCCAGAATGGGTACAAACGAAATCTTAATAATGGACAAACATGATTCGAGAAATTGCTTTCCTACAACAAAACCTCGGTAGAATTCATTTCTAATGTTCCCTTTCCAACTTTTTAGCAAAAAAATATATTTTTTATAGCAATATAATAAATTAAAATATCAAAAACTACTACAAATAACCCAATTCTTCAGCATAAAACTTGACAAATTATAAAAGTTAATTATCTATATTTTCCCTGAACTTTTTAAGTAAAAAATTAACTTTGTAGTAATTTTATATGTCGCACTATGATTGTGTTTTTATTATAACTTTGGACCATCTTTAATGCTTCCAACACGAATGTCCCGTTTCCATATCTCAGTGTTAGAATTATGATTGTTCTGATGATAGCCGAAGTGTTTTAAAATAGTTTACACAGATAATACAATTGAACTTGGAAAGGTTATTTGTATTGTGTTGCAGGTTCAGCAAACTCTTGCATAGGTCAAATCCTTGATCAACCATGAAGTAATTATAAAGGTTATTTGGCTACTGATCTACGTGTACCTAACCCATAACATGGATGGCCTGATGGACTTTCAGAACCATTCCAGAATGAAGCAGTCAGTATCATGGTCTATCCAGCAAGCAATTCCATAGACCAATGAAAAACAGGAGTTTGACATAACGTAGTTCTATCACTGTCAAATCAGCAAGGAAAAAAGATAGACTGATGCATTTTTTAAGTTTGAGAAAGGCTTCTGATCGCTCTCTTATGTGAAGCTGAATCCTGATCTACAAATGCATAGAAAGTAAAGACCAGAAGATGCTGGTCTGTGTCTATGTTGATGGAATTCTCTCTTGAGAGATCGAGTGATGACCACAGACTTGAGGTTGCAAAAACAACTTATCATTCCAGTCACTCTCTGAGTCAATGAAAATTTAAAAGAAGATCGACCAGTGCAGAACAGCTAGATAGATGGTACCTAGAGATCTCTGTCTCCATTTATTCTACCAAAAAAGAATATAAGCTGATGCTTTTCTACGACATAGCAGTTGAATAAGCAACCAGCCTCTGCAATATACCCCTGCAACAATGGCCATGATATCAAAAAGGACTTCCTTCCTTTCATTATTTTCCAATCAAGCATAATGGCTAGTTAACATCCAGGTTCTTCTCCAATGTCTCCTTGCAGCCTCTTCTATATAAAAGAGTTGTTTGGCAGCTTTAAATATGCAAGCATGAAAGTAAGCAAAGCCACTCATTTATTTTGAGAGTTTTGTGTTGTAGAAGGATTTCTGACTTTCAATTCTCCATTATCTTGAGATTCTTCCTGTTCCATTGTATTAATTATGAAATCATTATGTGGGCAAGTGACTGTATTAAGAGAGAACCTTGATTGAGGGTTTGTACTATATCGTAATAAGAGAGCTACCTCCATAATGTGGTATTGGAGCGATTGGACTAAGGCCAGCTACACCTAAAGGAAGTCGTTGTAAGGATCACTACATCCGGTACAGGGATGCCATAGTAAAAAAGGGCAAGTGAAAATTTAATACCCTTCCCAAAAAGAGTGGTCGTTGAGTCTTCCTAATTTAGGATTACCTGAACCACTATAAATCACATCCTCTCTCTCTACTTGATTGCTTGCATATGTATTGTGCTTGCATATTTATCTTCTGCATTGTTGCATGTATGTTTATCCACTGCATATGTAAATATAAATATATATACACAACAAAAAGGTAAGCTCAGGTCAACCTGAGAAAAGGGTTTTTCAGGTTGATTTCCAAAAATATAGTCCTTACCAATATTTGTTGAGGGCACTTCAATCGCACTATCAAATCAATGGTTGAGATTCATTTTCTAAATCGGGTATGTAAGATGGGTGAGGAACCAGTTAGGATTTAAAGATCTTCTTTAAGAGGCTGCTTGTGTACTGAATTTGTATAAAATTCAATTGATTGATTCCGCCCTAATTTTAGTTTGAATTATCGAAATCATGTTTGTGTGTTGAAGGTGAGCATAATTAAAAAATCAACCACGAAGTTAATTCCAAGCCATTTTGAGCCGGATCAACTGGAATTACCAAATCACCTCATGATGTGATTCCATCAATTCTGGCTCTAAACCCCCGTTTTGAAAATTACATATTCTATAATTTTTTAACAGTTATACCAATTCGAGTCTCGAGAAATGTATCATATGGATAAGGCCCACTTTAAAAGTTTAAAATTGCCAACCTTTGTGAGATCTTATTTGATAAATCTCAAATTTAAGAACATAATAGTACCGAAAACATGCATATCCAAGTTTAGGAGAGAGTTATATTAGTTTAAAGTTTTAAAATTGAGTTTGACGCCACATCCCAATTTATTCTAAAAAATTTCATTACCAACCGTAATTCACCTTCGGTAGTGAATTTTTTAAATTAATTCCAAAAAATTCTACTTCCGTTTCTCAAAAATCCAACACCCAAATAGCCCCTAAGATGGGGGTCTACCAAATTTAGGGTCATTCCAATATGTAGGGCCCATCTATTTAACAACATCAAGTTTGATTTAGCGTTGAAACTTTTGAGTGGCCTTGATAAGCATGTTCTACTCAACAAAATACACCAATCTCCTTTCCCCATGATTTGTCACTCATTCCCCTGTATATTCCCATAACCCCATTTGATGGCAACCCACGAAAATGGGCCAATTCAAAAATCAACCTAAAAAAGAGTTTCTCGGGTTGAGCTGAGATTACCTTTTTATGTGTGTTAATGTGTATATATAAACTTGCGCACACCTCCTGGGAGATAAATCAGCTGCAGGAAAAATCCCTCCCTGATGCTCCTTTATCACAGTCACTGGATCATCATTCAGTGCTAGCATGAGCCGTGTGCAAGAAATTTTCCTGTGCACATGCTCACACTAACTTTTCACTGTGTGTGCACATGCTTTGTTTATCAGTTATCCACATGTTAATAGCTCCATTTAGAAAAATGGTGGCTTATATTGACGGGCAAGACCCACATATAAGAGAATAGAAAATAGCTTCTGAGACCCTTTTGTAAGTACCCACTCCACTTAAACTGATCCAAATCAAGCTATTAAAATGGGACTATTTTATCCAAATGGAGCTATTAATATGGAACGGAGGGAGTATTAGTTTTCCGAACAGTATATTGCATCCCCCCACCTTTTTGGTGCTTTGTTTCATACACAGTCATCCCTTTCACCAGCTAGGTAGTTACAGCTCCAACAAAGTGTAAGCAACAAGGCCACAGGTGAGACCATCTTGGTTTTTGCCAATGTTCTAAGAGTTATCCTGGGATTGAGATATAGAAACTGCTGAGGCTTTTGCAATTATCAATTTCAACTTCGAAGCCTATACATATTCCAAAAAATCTATTGACACTTATTGGTAAGCAAAAGTAGCATGATTATCATAATCACGAAAGCAAACAAGGACATTACATTTTCAAATTTCATTTTTTTGCTTAAAAAAAGAGGGTATTGCACAACACAATGCAAAAACAAAGGAATTCGAGAATTGAAAAATACCTAGGTAAAGAGGTTCTAATGCTTGGCTGGTTAGCAAAGTTAGCAAGTGGAACCCTAAGGTTTGTGTGTTTATTCAGAGCACCCTCAAGTTGCGGTGGAGGTAACTGCATGCAAGAAAAAATATAAAAACAAATTTCTTCAAATACATCTAACCAAACAAAGCAAAATTACTGGGACAAAAAAAAACCTCTAATAGCACTTGAAAAGAGTGAGGAGCAGTCTGTGAAGCGCATTTCAAGAATCCCACCCACAATTTTGGCATCTTCCATATCTATCATCAAAAAAAGAATGAATAACTACATGCCCTCAGAGAAACTCTAGGTTACATTCTTGCAGGACATTTCTCAAACACAAATGATATAAGAACAGCCAAACAAGCAAAAGCATAGACAGATAAGTAGAACAGTTCAAAAGGCAACCTAATTCATGCTCAATAGAGGTAAGAGATATTGCGGTCTATATTGTTCTAACTTCGTACTCTACATTTGGCAGTCAACTCTCCTGGAAACAATGCAACTTACGATTGTTTCCTCCAGTGGTATAATAACTCAATATGTAATTGTAATTAGAGTATGTTAAAAATGCCTGTAAAAGAATACCTTCCACTATTGCCATTTAAAAAGCATAATCAGTGAAAATAAACAGATAACATTACCTGCTTATGCACAAGCTTTGAAAGTAATTCCATGACAAAGTCAACCTACAATATCAAAAACAAAAGCATACAGTACTCTCCCCCATGCTAAATATTGCAAAAAAAATAGAAAAAAACATTGGAGAAGCTTTACGCATTCGCATCCAGTTATGCTTCAATTCAAGGTATAAAAGAATGCCAATTCACTCATAAATGAACATGAAGTACATTACATATTAGAGTGTGTTTAGCGTAAACTGTTGATGCATTTAAGTTATATCCCCAAAACTGAAGGGACATTAACAAAGGGCATAAAGCCAACAAGAACATGTTCCACAAGTAGCCACACGGACAAATAATTGATACAGTTGTCAGGAAAACCACCAAATTGGCATAATAGCCAGTGTAGCAACAAAGTTTAATGCCCTAGCTTGGGCAGAAACAATTTAACATCAGAAAATTGCTATCTCTATCAGTTTTGTCCTAGAACAATTGAAGTGATGTAACCAAGATCAATGCATACAACACAGAACAGAAAAATACAAATATGAAAACAGATATGGAAATCTTCGATTTGAAATTTTCGAGAGAAAGAAAGGATTACAAAACTCCACTCTAGGAGTTATCCATGATTCCACACAGATTACACAACTATGTTGAATCCACAACACTCAGAACTACTCAAATCCATGAGCAGAAGACCGGAGCTAATCACAGAAAACAACCTTCCTTCAATTTCGAATTTCAAAACTCTCTTGCAACCGATATTCCCCCCTTTATAGACTTTGGCAGGAATAAAGACTTAAAAGACTACATTACCCTTACTAACACAAAGTAATTCATGTTCATATAAGTGGACAGACCAAAATACCCCTACTAAATAACAGAAAAGAATGACTTATTAATCATTTTTCAATACTACCGTTGGTGTCTTATTTAGAATAGACACCAACTGTTTGATAAAATGTCGCCATCAAATTTCTGCTGGAATTTCTTTCTCATCGTTCTCTCCTTAAAAACTAGACCTTCAGTTTGTAAAGTCTGGTACCTCTGCTGGATCATGATAATCATACAAATCTGCTACATTGAAAGCTCTAGAGATAGATAAATTTGGTAAGTCCACAATGTAAGCATTGTCATTCACTCTGTGCAACATTCAAAAAGGACCAAACTTCTTTTTCTTGAGTTCGTAGAAATTCCTTGCTAGCAGCCTTTCCTTGCTCAAATACACCATGACTAGATCACCCACAGAAAATGTTTTCTACCTTCTCTTTTTATCAACCAGATTCTTAAACCTTATGTTAGCTTCATGAATGTTATGACTAACCTTCTTATGTAGAGTAGCCATTTTGGAAACCATATTATGAGCATGTACATTGATTGCTGTTGGTTTAGGAGTTGGCAATAAATCGAAGGGATGATGACGATTTCTTCCATAAACCACTTCAAAAAGAGTCATTCCAGTTGATCTGTTGATGGTAGAACTGAACAGAAATTCAGCCTGCACAAGGCATAAATCCCACTGCTTTGGTTTATCACCTGATAGGCTTCTCAAGATATTACCCAAAGTGCTATTGACCACCTCAGTCTGCCCTTCTATTTGAGGATGGCTGGTGGTGCTGAAATTTAATTGTGTACCCAACCTGCTCCAAAGAGTGCGCCAAAAATGTCTCATGAACTTGTTGTTCATCATAGGTAATTGATTTAGGTACTCCATGATGTTTTACTATGTTTTGAAAGAAAAGTAAGGCAATATGAGTAGCATCTAATGTTCTTTTGCAGGCCAAAAAAATGTGTAATTTTAGAATATCTGTCCACAACCACAAATATTGAATCACAACCCCTGAGTTCTAGCAAGTCCCAATATAAAATCCATAGATCGGTCTTCCCATGGTGCATTAGGCTTCGGCAATGGAAGATACAATTCAGCATTTTGATGTTGGCCCTTGGCTTGCTAGCAGGTAAAACAGTGTTTTACTACCTTGTTGACATCTTGGTTTAAATTAGGCAAATAAAACCTTTCAGCCACAAGGGTAACAGTTTTATTGACACCAAAATGTCCAGCTAAACCTCCTTGATGTAGTTCTGAAATAACTTTTAATCAAAGAGATCCCTTTGGAATGCATAGAAGATTCTTCTTGTATAAATACCCTTGATAAAGACATAAGTCATTGCTATAGCAATGACCAGATTGACACCTCCATTTTTCCCCAAAACCAATATCTTGTTTATTAAGTTCTCTGATGTGTTCAAAACCAAAAACTTGAACTTGCAAAGTAGTCAAGAGGGATACCTTGCAGCTAAGAGCATCTACCACCTTATTCAACTGGCCTACCTTGTGTTTAGTTAGGAAAGTGTATTCTTGTAGTTCCAAGACCTATTTAGCATGCATTTTATCTAGCTTTGTTTTTTCTTTGGAGATATTTCAAAGTCTGATAATCTGTGTGAAGTATAACTCCCTATGCACTAAGTAATGTTACCGATGCTTTAAAGACCAAACAATAGCATATAACTCTAGCTTGTAGGTTGGCCATTTCTGCTTTATTTCATTCAACTTCTCAAAATAGAATGCTATAGGCTTCTCTTCTAGTTTCAGAAGGGTTCCAATTCCAATGCAAGAAGCATCACATTTGACCTCAAACGTTTTATCAAAATTTGGTAAAGCTAAAACAGGAGCTTCACACAATTTTCTTTTAATCAACTCAAAACTGTGTTGAGCTGATTCATTCCAAACAAATGTGTTTCTTAAGGCATTCCGTCATGGGAGCTGCTATTGTGCTAAACTATTTCACAAATCTTCTATAAAAAGTGGCTAAACCATAAAAACTTCAAAATTGTGAAACTGTTGTTGGACTGGACTACTCTTGGCCTCCCTTTACCTTACTTGAATTCCTTCAGCACCAATCACAAACCCCATAAAAACGAGGCGAGTAGTGAAGAAGCATTTTTCCAAATTGATGAGTAGACTCTTGTGATGCATAATCGTGAAAAACTCCTTGAGATGAGTAAGTGGTCTTGTTCCTTGCTGAATATAAGAATGTCATCAAAATATACAACTAGTGTTTTGCCTAATAATGGTTTCAACACTTTAGTCATGAACCTCATAAACATAGAGGGCGTATTTGTGAGCCCAAAAGGCATTACTAGGCATTCAAATAACCCCTCTTTCGTTATAAAAGCTATTTTCCACTCTTCCCCTGGCCACATCCTTATTTGACAATATCCACTCCTTAAGTCAATTTTAGAAAACACCTTAGATCCTTCTAGCAAATCCAGCATATCATCTAATCTAGGAATGGAAACCTGTATTTAACCGTTATTTTGTTGATAGCCCTATTGTCCACACACATTCTCGGCGTGCCATCTTTATTAGGAGCTGGCAGAGCCAGCACAGCACAAGGACTTAAGTTTTCTTCAAACAGCTCTCTCTGCAGTAGATCTTCTACCTGCCGTAGAAGTTCTTTATGTTCCATGGGACTCATTTTATAATGAGGTAAATTAGCTTTATGAATTAAGTCTATTTGATGTTGAATGTCTCAAAGGTAGGAGAGTTAGTGGCAGCTCATCGGTGACTCTCTTAAAATTGAGTCAGCAACTGCTGCACTTATGAATGCTAATTAGCTGCACTTGAGGGTCCATCTAATGTCAATGTATTTGGTGACTCCCTTTTTACGACTAGCACAAACTTTAGCTTCATACTTTAGCTCAACTTAGAGGTTGCACACAACATGGTGGTAGCACCTTTCATTTTACCATGAGTAGAGTTAGACTCTCCACTTCTATGCAACAACACAATCTTTACACCATGATGAATGAAAGAGTATGTATTCTTCTTTCCTTCATGGATTGAGTCCACCCTATATTGCCAAGTTCTTCCTAGGAGGAGCTGACAAGCTAACATATCTACAATATCACACCAAATCTCAGTTCTATAATGTTTGCCTATGGAGAAAGGCACCTTACACCTCTCAACAACCATAGTCTCTCCTACATCCTTAATCCAACCAATAGAATATGGATGAGGGTGTTTCTCCACCTCTAATTGCAGCTTGTCTACCACATCTTTTGCAACAATATTCTCACTACTACCCCCATCAATTATAACTCTGCAAATCCCCTCTTTGAGGGTTCCTTTAGTCTAAAATATCTTGCCTTTGGCTGGTGGTAGAACATTTAGGAGTCAACATAAGTTACCTCACTACCATAGAGAGGGGATGTTCTTCAAAGGTTAATCCTTCATCTCCAACAATCTCTTCAATTTCAGTCTCATTTCGTTAGTAGCATCTTTATCTTCTGCTGACATATTAGTTACTACAGCAGCAGTTTTATCAACCATCCCTAAAGGGCACTGGCTGAAAATGTCCTAGTGCTTGACACTTGTAACACTTAGTAGAGGAAGTTGGAAATGAATAGGGATTTGATTTGGAGGAAGAAGCTATTGCATTACCTTTAGGCCGAAGTCTTCCTTCAGGTCTACCCTTCTTTACTGTTTGTGAGTTGTCTACCTGTGGTTTAACCTCTCCCATTGTATACAAGTGAAAGGGTTTCTGCCAAAACTGAATTGTTTACCCCAAAATTTATCCACTTGTAATTCCACTCTATTTGCCAATTGAATGGCATCTGACAGAGTGAACACAGGATGTAAAAACACCTTTTCCTGGATCTGAGGCTTCAGTCTAAAAATAAATCTGGATACCAACTTCTCCTCAGATTTTGCAAAATCATTTTTAGCTACCAATTGCTGAAATTCTTCAGTAAAAGTCTAAATAGTACTTGTTCAAAGTCCCGCAATTGATTTACTCCCTTGTCTGCATTCTTGGAACTGTCTAAATAGTACTTGTTCAAAGTCCTCAAGTAGAAACCTGTTTCTTAGTAAATTCTTCATTCTAGGCCAAAAGTTGACGGGACGTTTACCTTGTTCCATTCTGCTAATCTGCACTTGATTCCACCACACTGCAACTCCACTTTTCAATTTACAAGCTAACAATTTTTAACTATCAATCTTCAGGGACTTCCATGCAGTCAAAATAGCTCTCTACCTACATAGATCCTGTGAAACTAGGCAGTTCCAGCTTTGGTCGAAATTGATATTGGTTATGGACTTCAAATCTCTGGTTCTTCATCACTAGAGTCCCCTAAGTGAAACCCTTGCATAGCAGCTGCAGAATTTTGCAAATTGGCAGCTTCCTCAAATTTCGAATCTGGACCCTGAAATTGCGAAAAGGCCTGGTTACACTTGTAGAGGTGGTCGATGTTGTCCATGATGCAATGTAAGTTGCTGGACTTGAATTATCATATGCTGAAATGGAATTTGTGTCTGCTGCTGGGACTGCAATATTTGTTGCTGAGACTGCAACACATGTTCCAACAGCTGCTAGAGATGGTTGACTTCTGTGTTGTTAGCCATCTTAGAAGGTGGCTAAGCAGTCTCTGATTCCAATCTAATGTAACCAGGATCAATGCACACAACACAGAATAGAAAAATACAAATCTGAAAACAGATCTGGAAATCTTCAATTTGAAAATTGAGAGAAAGGATTACAAAACTCCACTCCAGGAGTTATCCCTGATTACAGGGCTGTGTTGAATCCACAACACTCAGAACTACTCAAATCCATGAGCAGAAGACTGAAGCTAATCCCAGAAAAGAATGATGTATTAGTCATTTCCAATACTACCCCTGGTGTCTTATTTAGAATAGACAACAGCTGTTTGATGAAATGTCGCCATCAAACTCTGCTGGAATTTCTTTCTCATCATGGAAGTCACACTTTGTACTTGTTAGAAGAGTATTTGCACTTTTGTCTAAGTATTCGGTGGGGTAGTTTATAAAGGGAAGTTTAGACTCTAATACATAATATTATTTTAAGTGAAGTTATAAGAGTCTACTCTTTTAATTAGCAACCCTAAGCCTATTAGAGGCAAGTCAACCACTTTGGTTGTATTATCTTCTTCATCATTTTGTAATACAGAGCTCTTCTCTCTCAAAACCCTAGTTCTGTTTATTCTATCAACACTAACTCAAAATACTCAGACCAGATAAATGTCATAACTCAATCAGTACAACTGAAGACAGACATGACTCTAAAATTTGATTATTGATTCAACACAGTGGGTTTTTATCCCTAATTTGAAGATAGCTGCCCTTTTATAACCCCATTTTAGGGCATTTGTGGCACCTTCAATTCAACTTCTAATCTCAATACCTGAAGGACACTATACATAATATAAACCTGTTCACAAGTTATGAAAGAGCCATGGAAGCTAACATTCTTCCCTGGTTCACTTAAGAATGTACCGGAAACATGAACAATCAAACAGCAAGAAAGAGAAGCTATAATAAAAAAATACATAATAAAAATAACTAAAGAATGTCACCAGAGTAGGAAATGCATCCACAGTTTGAATAACCGTTCTCATAAAGAGCAATGGCAACGGAGTTTGTTCAACCTGGCATATAGACTCAGATATAAAAATCAAAAAAGGACCAGAATATGGGGAAAAAAGTACGTGTGTGTGTATCACAAATTATAAGCCACACGTTTTAGAACAAACAGCCAACATACCAGCTGACTCAAGGATTTTGCTAGTACATGCTGAGTAAACACTGTGCGTTGCTCAAAACAAGTAGAACAAGCATCTGTTATCTGAAAAGACAATCAGTTGAAACTTCATGCTGGTTTAATAACACCAATCTTTAAATATAGTAACTAATCACTAAAGAAAAACACTTACCTTCTTAAGTGCGATTCCATCCTTCTCAGGGTAAATATTATGAATTGCAACCAACACTTCTGCAGGTGTCAACGCTGGGCCAGTATGAGCTGAGCCCTGGAATTTGGCATCTCAAAAGTTCAGCAAAAATCACATATAAGCTATTTCATTTGAATAAAGCTGACATCCTTTTTTGCTCTATTTGCTAAAAGAATTCTGATGACACTACCGAATCATGAGATAATACTCAGGCAAATATTAAAAATGAAGGCAAGACTAAAAGTTTATAAAGTAAATATGGAAAAAATTGATGAAATGAAAATACTTAGGATATCTATGGGCTGTCTTTTTGAAGGAAAATGCTAACACAGTTCAAGCTTTCCAGTTTTCCATTACTCTTATCTGTTCATTTTGCATTTCAAAACTGGACATTCTAATTCCCTCCTCCTTATCCAAAAACCTAAGGGTGAAATATATATATATATATATTTATAGAGAGAGAGATATATTAAACCATTTCATTGAAAATGGCAACAGAGTTTTACCTGTAATATGCGAGCAAGTGCCACTTGGAACTTTTCCAATGGAAGACCCACAAGCTGAGGGAAAATTGGTAAAACCTACAACCACATGATAGAAATAAATTCAATAATCAGATGGTGAACTCTTACATTCGTAATATAACAAATAGAACAACCTAACTACTCAGAGAAACAGAACAATATGAAATGATCAAAAGAACCTCATCTTTGGAGAGTGAAGATAGCATTGGTATAAGAATAGCTGGATCCTGCCCACAGGAGAATTTTCATTACAACAAGGCATCTAGTTTTAAGTTTTAAAGGAATACAGAAAAACTGGATAAAAAACAGCATATACCTTTAACTTGGTCTCATATAAATGCTTTACAGTCCTAATCAAATCGACAGAGGGTGT
Source organism: Saururus chinensis (assembly GCA_035235625.1). Classification (NCBI taxonomy): domain Eukaryota; kingdom Viridiplantae; phylum Streptophyta; class Magnoliopsida; order Piperales; family Saururaceae; genus Saururus; species Saururus chinensis. The sequence goes on from CP141148.1 coordinate 13,887,584, forward strand.
CATCTCTTCTGTCAGGATTTGCAGCGCCTGATGGAAAATATTGTGCCAAACATTATCTACTATCAGAGATAAAAGGCAAACAAAGAAACGTAAAAAACTTATACGTATTGACAACCAAAACAGACCATACCAACACTAGAAGATTTTCACTTCCTTGTGGTGGATCAGAGATTATAACTAACAGTTCCTGGTACGATGGCCCCAGATTTCTCAAGAGAATAGGCATATGGCGATGGATAGCCTGCAATGCCTCAACATTTAGCACAGAAAGTTTGTAGAAACCTTATACAATTAATAATGGAGCATTTATTAGTTTGGTGCAGAGGAAGTGCCACTACCCCTTCAAAAACCTTTCTATGGAAGTACAAGAGAAAGTTACTTGTACAAATGTGATATAGACAACATTTTTAATGGATGAAAATGTTCTTATCTCCCTTCCTCCTTACACATACTCTATTGCACTAGCTGCTGGACCTTCGCCAGAGACGCAGCCAGAATATTACCAGATTACGCTGGACAATGGTGGAGCCAACCGTAAATATTTACTGTCCCGTCGCAGCTCTGTTGGAGGCAATGGACAGCTATGACGGAGATGGTAGTAAATATTTACTGTCTTCACTGTAAATGAGGACAATAAAGATTTACCGCATTTATTTAATATTTATAAACAGTAAATATTTTCTTATAAACATTTCCAGTAAAGACAGTAATTGCCATCTTCTCTAGCTCTGGCATGGCTCCAATTAGAACAGATGTTCTGGTTCTGTCTAAAGAAGCGCATCTGAAGCCAAAAGAGGGTGGGGCTGGGGTGAAGACATGTGCCAGCGGCTTGCCTAGAGGACCAGATCTGGCCCTAGCTCAGCCAGTTTTGACCCTTGCATGGCCGGGAGGGGTCATGGGGTCAAGGCCAAAAAAAAGGGAAGGAGGGCGGAGATCCAATGGCGGCGGTGGCATCCCGTGATGGAAGGATCAACAGCAGCAGCAGCGGTGGCAGAGGAGGAGGTGAGAGGAAACGAGGAAGAAAGGAGGGTAATTTTGACATTAAATGAAAAGGCACATGAGCAGTGGCATATTCATGATTAAGTTGTTCTTTTGCAGTATTTTGGAAAGCTTATAGGAAGCGATGGTCAAAAGAAAAATGCATGTCCTTATCGCCCAATCCCCACTGATGAAAGGACCCATCCCTGATTTTTTTCTAAAATAAGCAAGAATCAGTACACACCTGTTTGACTGTTTTTGGAGCTCGCCCATAAATCTCAAATACGAATTTAAGGAGAGAATGTTTCTGTAAAGTAAAACGAAAAAAAGGAAAACTCATATCAGGCTAACAATTTACACCAGTATAAGTGAATGCCCCATGAATTTACATTACAGCAAAGACATCGTATCATCAGATAAGGACCTTAGTACAAAGAGCAAAGAAGAGGGACATGCATCGTTGAGCTTCTGCTAAAGAGACACACAAAGTAGTCTGTAATGGCAGATGCACTGCCTTGCCAAGATCACTTTCAGAACCACCAGGTTCAGAATTTTGAGATCCACTGACAGAAGTTTCCTGATTTTCATTCTGAGTACAAAAGGAAAAATGTTCACAATATAATTGGAGACCCGTTATAAACTTTGAACAGGACTATGGATGCAAAGATAAGACATTGCCAATAGAAGTAAAGAGAACTAAAGCTTCATACATTAACTTCTGTTCTCGCTTCAATCTCAGTAGGTTGTTGATTTACAACTGATAACAGCATATTTGTGGCAAATTGCTCAATGCGGTCTGAAAGATAGTTAAGAAGATATAGTTTGTTTGAAACCTAATCACAATCCAGAATATAGTGTTAGCAACATCTCAACTTGTTCAATAGTAAACAGCAGTGGTAGAGAAGCATACCAGTCGAATAGCCTTGGCTCGAATATCATCTTCCAAGTGAATGGCACACTGTCATCAACAAGAGATTCTCATGCATTATTGAAGGATATATTAATTGATGCAAAGCCATTTAGTTTACTAAGTTCCATATACATGCACCAATATGATGGTAAAAAGATAGCCAACAACTAAGGCTGTCAAAAAAACAGGAAATACTTGCGAAAGGAAAACCTTATCTACATCCAATCCAATTATCATTTGAAATACTCTTATTCATTCCTTTTTTAGCAACAACTCTTTTTTTTACAAATATGTTGTAGAACAGATGAAAATTCAGTGAACATAGAACTTTATTTATAGACAGATATACACATACATACCAATTAAGAATTATGTCTTACTAAAATCTAAGAAAAGCGTTAGAATACACTCAGTTGCTCTCCAAGTTAGACATTCCAAAGAGCCCGACACTACAAAATAAAAGAAAAACTCAATCCACTAAATTTTTCCAACAAGCTTTGAGAAATTGAACTTTAATTATTAACATCAATTGGGTGATCATGCATGCAAATTATTCCATGTTTGTGATCTTTCATAATCAATATCAAGCTAAGAACTAATAGTTCAAGCAGGCTAAACAAATGATCATATTAGGAAAGAATTTAAGTGAGGACCTTGCACCCAAACTGTTCAACACCTTGACATTCATCACCCTAGACTAGGGAGTAACCTTGAAGCTCTAGTGGTAATGGCAAATTCTATTCTGCATATAATTTATATAAATCTAAGCTGTGTGCTTTTTTCTTTCAAGGCATTCAGGACACAGTTTTGCTATCCCATTCACATTCAGGCTGATATCTAGACACATTGGCCAATAACCAATGCATATTATACACACATCTAAGAACTCAAAATAAGACTGGTATCAGGTTTTTTATTGCTAGATCAGAGACTTTACCTTCAAAGCTATGTCCAAACATGCCTCACGAACAGGTGGGCGCCCCAAAATCAAACTCCAAACAGCGCCAAGGCCCTGAGTGATACGATCTCCATCACGCGTATCTTTACAGAACCCTTCATGATGACAGAGATCCTCTAATAATTTTAGAACGGACTCAGGCAGATAAGGAACTTCCCCAAGAAGCCTACTAAATGATTTATCTGCTGCTGGAAAGGAGTCCCTCAAAGATTTTGCCTGCATCAAATTTAGTGATTGTGTTATTGCTATCATTTTGTCTGTAGTGTATGTGCAGTCCGGAACATGAGATGGTTTGCTCCAGTAAAAGTTAAAAAGCAGCATATGTATAGAAGGTTTCTTATTGGGTCTAATCGCAAAAACTACCTAATCATTTCAATAGCAAAATACCAAGTTTTACATTGTTTGTTGAAATTTAAATCTTTCCAGAATTTGCAGCTAGGAATAAAATCAGTAAATTGATGGGTTCGAGCTCACTGAAATAAACCGAAAAAAGAGCTAGAACCAAAGGTTTGGCAAGTTCACCTGGCCGACTTTAATACTTTTAGCCATTATTTGTTCTTTGTATGCATAAATTGTTTAACAATAAAAAGAAAATTGTCTCATTTATTTTGATGGCATCAATCAATGACAAACGGAACAATAAATGGATAACTTATGAAAAACATGTAAACAATTGCAATTTTGGAAAAGATGAGGCTCTATTTGCAGCTAGGCCAAAAATCAGGCACCATTAATAAAAAAAAATCTGAAGTGGTAAACAAATGAATCAAGAAGATCTGAGGTTAGATACCACAGCTAGCAGGAACTTGTCGTAAAGGATGGCAGCAGATGAGCAAGTAAGATCGTCCAATCCAGATATACAAATGGTATACAGATAATACAGTACATGCATTACAATCTCATGTCCCTGAAAAAGAAAACTAGTCAGAGCATTTTTTTATCATACATTTAAAAAGCAAGACACCCCAATGCACTGGATGATAAGCAATTTAATAAATAAATTTCATTATATTTTAAATATTAGAAACAAGCTAAGAAATCAAAATCCCCATTATCAACACCTTCCAAATATCTGCGGTTGGCGAGAATAATGCAGATGGCTTATGCAAATCTTCATATATGATGATCCGAGTATAATCACTAGAGTAACCACCTTCATTGATTTAATTTATTTTATAATGGTACACATTGAAATCTGAGATATGCAAATAGTTCTACAGGGAAAGGAAATACTAGTAGAGGAAAGCATATTATACACACCCCAAATTGGATCAGCACTACAGCACTGGAAGTAATAGTTTATAACGCCCATAAAACAGAAAATTGTTTCATATAATGCTGGAAAAGGTAACAGACAATTAAAACGAGATAACTAAGGACAACAATGACAAAAGCAACAACACAAATCACAGCATGCTGCAAAAATCACCACAAAAATTTTCAATTAAAGTAACAATAAAATTTGTCAACACATGAAAAAAAAATACATTTTGCTAAGATACAACACAGGTAAACTGACCATGAAACAACTTATGGGAAAATGAAAACAGCAGCACCACGTAAACTGATCATGAAATGCTGCCCTATAGGGGAATGAAAGAAGAAGCATCACCAATAATTACTAAAAAAATTGCATACGGGACTCCATTTGTAGGTGTACACACTGACAAATAAACCTTACATAATGACAAATATTTTAGCCTCTTATACATAAGAAAAAAGCAAGAAGCATTTTGTCCAATATATTTTTTGGATCCATTCAAGTGATGCCTGGTATAGCAATTACTACAACCACTGTTGTAAAACAAATTAACAAGGCCTCAAAGCAAGCCATTGCGAAAACATCTCAAATGCATTGAGAACATATAAATTTCATGAGTGAGGCTTGCCTCAAGGCAACCAGGAACCATTTTTTCGGTAAAAAGCTTATGTTTGAATTTTTTTACTTTTATACATAGTTTATCCTTTAAAAGTTAAAAACATGAGGCTTGCTTCTCATGCCTTGATGCTTAGACCTCTCCTATTTCAAGGCAAAACACTTCTTGTCATACCTCCCACCATTTTAAACACTTAATAGAACTAAAACCACACACCAAATTGACTTCCAAACATTGTGGGCATCCACATTAACAATTGTAGAGGCTGCAAATAGATATACATCTGAATCCATATGATGCAACCAGGATCAAAATCAACACAGAAATGAAGGATTGATTTGAACTAAACAATCTGGAAATTTGAATTTTGAAAGAAAAGAAAGGAATACAAAGTTCCAATCCAAGAACCATCTCTCAATCCGCAGAGATTACAAACTTGAGCTGAATCCACAACACCAGAAATCACTCAATTCCATGGGCAGAAAACTTGATCTAAGCCCAGAAAACAAGCTTCTTCAATTTCGAATTTCAAAAACTGAAAACTAACAACTGTATCTTCCCCTTTTATAGAATTGGGCAGGAAGAAAGACTAAAAGACTACATTACCGTTGCCTACAATGACTGACTTATGTCTAGATAAGTGGACAGGCAGAATTGCCCCTACTAAACAATCATAATAGAATGACTTATAAGTCATCTCCCATAGTACGCTGGGAGCCTTATACTGCACAACCACCAACTGTTTGCTGAAATAACTCACTCAAGTCTTCAGCTACTGGAGTTGGTACCTCATCACCATAACACGGTCAAGCCACAAAACCTGGGCTTACATTTGTATCTAAATATACAAATTATTAAGCACAGAAAAAGCAGAATCAGTCTACAACAATACTGAAGCCATATAATAGTATGAACCATTAACAAAACTGATGCGAAAATTTATATCCGTGATGGATGCTTCAAGATGGACCAAGTCCCTGGTCATCTGGGTTGTTTCATCCCCTAGGTTCGGTAAAACATACTTGACCACTAGCAATAATAGATACTAAACTCACTGGTCAAATAATATAGATTGATATGGACACCATGTGGACCGCTTAATGAAGACCTGACCTATGTGGGGCCCAACTTGCAAGAGTACAGACATCAGGCCCAAACCACATGGGAACAAGCCCAAGGCCCAACTGGCCCAAGGCCTGTGATGAATAATTGAGTTCTAGGTTCATGACCTTTGATTTCTAGCCTTGTGTTTGCCTTACGAACTTGTGTCTCCCATGTGCAGCCCCTGTTTGGTGCAGATGCCAAACACCCTCCAGTGCCGATGCCATAAATTGCCGCCAGTGCTGACTCCTACAGCACCCCATGGTGCTGACTCTGCAAGTTTGAAATCCCATAGGTGCAGACTCCTAGAGTTTAACACCCCTACTACCTCTCTAAATTCCCATATCCACCCACAATTTCATCCATTTTCCTCTTCCAGCCTCCCATAGTTCCTTCAAACCTCCTCTAACAAACCCAAATATCTACTTTTTTTTCCAAATTCCCTCTCAGCCAACTGGAATCCCTTAATTTCCAGCGATCCTTCACACTCCATCCTGCCTCACAGAACATGCCCCAAGCAAAAACAAGCCTTTGTAACCATGGCCTGCTGCCCTGGACATATGGCTTGCCACATAGGGAAATTTAAGCTATCTCAATTGAAAAATTAATTGTCACTCAAATAGATTCACATTTAATTCAGAAATAATGTAATTGATATCATAAGATACTTGTTGTGTTCCGTGTTAGTGGGGTATGGGTCCTACCTGGTCCCTTTGTAGTTCTTATTAGTATTTGTTTATGTTAAGAGGGTTGTCATTTTCATTTAATAATGTTTAGTCGGTTTTTAGGCTCATGTTAGTAAGTGCATGAGTGTCTCTATTTAATGCAAGGGAAAAGCCCCTGTTCTAATATGTGAATAAACTCCGTCCTCCCTGTCTCTCCCTCCGTTCCGGCAGCCATGCCGCCCTCTTCCCCTTTTCTGGCCACCTCGCCATTGTATTCCCCACCTTTGTTGTATTCCAGCGGGAAATACAATGGCATGCGAGCAAAGGCAGCGGACTTGCAATCAGGGAGGGAGGCAAGGCCCTGCTCGGTTTGGAACTCCAGGGCTTGGGCAACTCCATCTTTGGCCTGCATTTGTGCTCGGGGGCTGCCAAGCATCCCCAACCGGTTAGCCATTAACCAGTAAGCCAACAAAACAGTGCTACATCCAGGAAGTGTGGCAGTCGACCAGAAGACGACTAATCTCCTTCCTCGCAGTCCCTAGTGTCGTGGCCTTAATAATAAAGAGTTGGCAGCTCAGGCAGCTACAGCTGCCAAACACTGACTAGTGTGGATGCAAAAGTGCATCGATCTAACAACAGGGGATCCGGCCATGGTGGAGGATGCACCAGAGGCATCAGCAGCGAGTCTATCATGACCACCATCGCTGACACTATCGCCTTTACGACATGGCAATCGGCTTTGATACCATTTTATTAACCAACAACATAATCAAACCTTTACACTGAACCCCTAGTGGCCCTTAGGACGGGTCACAACATTCCACGGTTGTATTTCCCGCCGAAATACAACAATGGAATCAGGTTGGTTGCCACGCCGAAAAGGCAATACTGGTCATGACAGACTCGTCGCTGATGCCTCAGGCACGTCCTCTACCGGATCCACCACCCCTATTGTTGGATCGATGCACCTTTGCATCCACGCTGGTTGGTGTTTAGCCGCTGTTGTAGTCCGATCTACCAAACTCCTTACTACTGTGGCCACAACACTGGGGATTGCCAGGAAGGAGACTGGTCGTATTCCAATCGACTGACACACTTCTTGTGTGCAGCACTGTTTTTCTGGCTAACAGGTTGGGGATGCCTGGCAGCCTCCAAGCACAAATGCATGCCCAGGACAGAGAGTCGTGCTGCCTCTGCCTGCATGTTTCAGAGCATGTTTCAGGTCCATTCAAACTGGTTCCGCCACAGTTCGCAGCACCTAGAGCCCTGCCCTGCCATGCTTTAAGTCGGTTCTGCCCTGACAGAGATGTCCGCCCACTGTTTGCAATGCCCACATTGCACATCGGTGGCACAACTGTGCTGCTTCGGGAGATCAAGACAAAACCACCTCACCACTAGGACAGCATCCTTGCCGGTCACCGGAGCAAAGTCTGTGCCTTTAGGGGCGAATTCTAAATTTTGCCTTCGATGTGGTGGAGTCCATCCATCTACATCTACACTGGCAGAAATTCTGCACCGCAATCACTAATGACGTACTTCCCACCTTCATCAACGCCGAGCACAAGGGCCAGCTTAGCCTGGCCATCCGCCCTATAAACTCCATCGGCCAGTACACTTCATATCCACACTCACTCTGCCAGCACAGGCACCTCCTGCCTTGGTTCCGGCAATTCCATTCCGGTCTCGAGTTCGCCTTGCCTCCATTGCCATACACCCCTGCTTCAGCAGGACTCAACTGCTGGCTAGCCACCTTTCTTTCCCAAGAGTATGAGTAGATCTTCGTATGGAGGGCTGCCCCAGGATTTTCTCCATTGGCCATGGAAGGTTTCATGCAGAACAAAGGCAACTCGACAGAAGAAGATCCAAAGCAGATCTCATGGGGGTTGCATGCAAGTCAACTCCGGACTTACTGGGAATTTCAGTTTCTTTCTATTACATACCCACTTAAATTGGATACTTCCAATTCACGTGCATTTGGTAGGCAAAGGTGGACCAACTCATTTATTTGCACTTCATGGTTAAGATTATGGACCGTTGAGATGCAAATCCTCCTGCCTAGTTGATTGTGGCCCAACGCAACCTCTATGATCAGTTAATTGGCCTGATCTCAATTGCTCTTGTTGCACGTGGGCCTTTCCTAGGGTATAAGCATCCACCCATTGAGTATGGGTTACTTCTATGCCTGATCTCTCTCTATGGGACTGCTATGGATCATAATTAGGATGTTTTAAATTAGGCAATTTGTCTTCATTAGGCAGTTACTTCATTAGGGCAATTTCTTATTTATGCTATTATCTTTCATTTAGCAGTTTTCTTCATTAGGTAGTTTCCTTTATTAGTCCAAGTCTAATTAGGAATCTCTACTACTATGTAAAGGATGACTGCCCTATTGGAAAAGTAATGAGAAATCAGTTACTCTAATCCCTCTTCTCTCTTTCCATCATCTTTTCTCTCTGCCTTTCGTCCTTTCACTGGTTCAACTTCAACCAGTGGAAGATCCTCTCTCCCTTCATTCCCCATTCTCCCAATTACAGGACTCTGAATTGCAGGTGGTTCATAACAGGGACATAGGCTTTCCGTTGGCTTTTGGCCCAGCTCTGTACCCTACGTGTCAAGTTCCTTGGACCAAAACCACCAAACAGTTATGCACAGTCCTAGGCTCGCATCACTGTCCAGGAGGCCACAACCCAATTGTGCTGCTCACCAGATGCCCAGGTCTGGTTCTGACCACAAAAGTACATATGCATCACCTATGTTAAAAGCTACCTCTACACCACTACTGCTTGTGCCGATTGTTGTCCTCGGCACTAATCTAACCACGTTGCTGATGATGTCCAATGCCCTATGTGGGTTGTAACAGGCTACCTTGTTCCTCTGGTGATGCATGGCTTGTTGAGGACCTTCGCAAACAGTCCACTATTGCCCCGCACCTAACAAGACATGCCTTCTCCATTACTCTGCCACCTCCATCATCTCTAGTCATCCCTGTTGACAGCAGAGATGCCCGGTCTCAGATTCTGTGTCTGTTGAGTTCTCTGCCTCACACGGCTCCATATCTTCTCAACCACCGTCCCTCGGATTATGGGTTTATTGAGTTCTCCACCTCACACGACTCCATATCTTCTCAACCACCGTCCGCATACTGAATTTCCCACATGTTTCCGCTAGTTCTTCACGTGTAGTTTCGAGTGTTAGCCACACTACCCTACCTCCTCATGACTGTCTCGTACATAGTTCCAAACCAGTTGCTCACAGAAAAGCTATAGTGGGCCCAATGATACAAGCTTTTGGGCCACAAGGTGTGCACAAGCGAAGCATGGTGGAAAATTGTGTTCCATATTAGTGGGGTATGGTCCCCACCTATGGGTCCGACCTGGTACCTTAGTAGTTCTTATTAGTATTTGTTTATGTTAAGAGGGTTGTGTCATTTTCATTTAATAATGTTAACTGGGCATTTAGGCTTTTGTTAGTAAGCCCAAGAGTGTCCCTATTTAATGTAAAGGCATAGCCTCAGTCCTAATCAGTGAGTGAATTAATTAGTCTTGCTTTCTCTCTCCTTCCTATCTATCCCTCCTTCCCGGCAGCCATGCCGCCCTATTCCCCTTTTCTGGCTGCCCCGCCATTGTAATCCCTGCCGGAATACAATATTAAATACAACTTGACAACTTTTTAAGAATGAAACAAACTAATATGTTCTTGGTCGACAGAGTAAGAGATCTCATTTTAATATCCTCTACAAAAATCTGTCTAACCACCTGGAGAAATGATGATCTCCATCAAGATCTCTCCTGAGATATTGGTGAATGGCAAACAATGGTCAAAATCAACACAAGAATCTTGGCCTCAATATTTTGGCGGATTATCTCACAGTGAAAATTAAGAGGGCTAAGACACAGATTGATACTGAATGTTTTACAAAATGACAAAAAAACATGCAAACATGGTGATCAACAAGCCTTATTTCCTATTGTTCTGCTTCGTTGTTGACCAATTTCACCTTCAACCCATTCAAGTACGAATTTTTTTCTCACTCCTTTACATAGGCATTGGTCTTCCTCTACATTTAGAACCTAAAAAAAAAACTAATTGTGTGTCCTTACAGATGTGGTCTTCTTTGCACATGAACAAGCCACATTCTATCAACTACTATAACAGTTGCACCAATTTTTCTTGATGGCAAACTAAATTTTTTTTGCAGAACTTAAACAACAATTTTATTCTAACATATTGGATTCCCACTTATCGTACCAACATCAATTTCAGATATGTTGAAACAAATATAATGTAGTGATACTGAAGGCATACCTTTTGATGTTGGTAGTCCAGAACAATATGTTCTTGTAGCATTGCTACAATATCATCGTTTGGCTTGTTCTGCGCCACGGAAGTAGTCAAAAATTAGGCCAACAGACAGATAAAGACCATACAGATGGAAGAAAAATATTGTCAGAGGGTATAATACCAATGCAACCAAACGAGCAATTATAGCTTGTCGTACATGACCAGTATCAGTTGCCCAAATTTCATTGTATGCTTCAATGACCCGTTGCATAGCTAATTTACTCATTACAATTTTTCCTTCATCAGATAAATCCACATAACTTGGTACCAGGGGCAAATCCTGAGTAATCTCTTCACTATTGACTGCTGAAGAATACTGATCAGATTCTAATGTAGAGAATATCTCTGTACCATCTTCCGAAGCATCTGATGATGTAGAAGGCGCTTGATCTTGATCAATAACCTGTACAAGAGAAACTGCCTCAGAGGAAGGTGCACACATCTCGGTAGTGGTGTCCATTCCTACAGCCTCATCTGGGATTTCTGTGTTTCCTACACATGAGGGAGCACCAACTAATTGAGCCCCTGCACTCTCCAAAACCTCTGCATCAGGGAGATTTTCATCCTTTACCGTTTCAGGCACCACCAAAGAAGACCCAAACAAAGAAGGCTCATCAACCCCAGACTGCAGATCATTTGTATTGTTATCTGATTTTGCCGATATTGATTGTTCCCCAGTTGGTCCAGCAACAAGTCGTGGATCCAAGCGACGTGGGTCCTAACCATGTTAAGAGGGGGATCAAATTAAGTAAACTGAATGACATGAATGTAAGTGCATGTAATTGCTTCTGCATAACTACAAGTACATATGAAGCATATTTATTACACAATAATAATCATGTTGATGGCACACATACCCTTCTTGGATCTCTCTTGATATCTGCAGAAAGGGAAGGCGCTGGTTGTGTCTCCAAACTTTGGACAGTAATTCCAGAGGCAGAAGAGGATGTTGCATAGACTTGTGATGTGGGAGTAAGCGATTGAAGAGGAACTGCCAGAGAAGCAGGTGAAGGTCCTGCAGCATGTGATAATGTGGTAGGGAGACCTGGCTGTGAAGACATAGTAAAGTCCCCAAGCCTACTTGACAAAGGTGGAAGGCCTTTAGGTAGATGCTTCATATTGGTAATAACTATATCAGCCATCAAGTCTGCGTGGATATTTGAGATTAACAACTCAAGAGACTGGGCCCCTCTTTCCCCCTCTCCCAGTAAAGCACCAATCATAGCAATCATTTGTTCAGCAGGAGTCAAAACTGTCACATCATTATCCATTATGGGCACTTTAGAAGAAATTCCATTGACCAAAACATTTCCTTGTGTGTTAAACCGTGCTCGTTTTGCAGGGATCTCATCACTAGAGATGTGCCCCTCACCATCACTAACCATCAATTTGTTCCTTGTTAAATCACCAGGAATCAGTCCCTGTACTGTAGTAGAATTTTCCTAAAAGCCAAAAGAAACAACTAAAATGAACTACTTACTGCACACTCAGCAGAATATTTTCAAGAAAACCTTTGTTAACTACCTTGACTATTCGGGCATCAGAAGAGGTGCGCTCAGTGTTTTTCAGCAGTTTATCAACTTGCCGAAGAACTTGATCAGCAGCTTCCCCAGCATTCATTGCTCGAAGTGCCCTAAGCAACCTCTCTCGGGACTATCATCAAAGCAACATATCAAAAGATAATCAGATCACCTTATTTTTACACCCCACTCTTTACTGTCTGACTAAATATTTAATCTTATTGAAATTTCACATGTTACAAGCATCCACAATATAAATGAGAATATAATTGCAGTAATAATCTTTTTTCTCCAAAAAGGCAACAGCACAGAAATTCTACCTCCATCATATATGGATGAGTGCACCTTAAGAATCCTAGAAAAGCAGTTCTCAAAGAATACTGTATACTAGCAGCATGTCCACCTTTTTGAAGATCGAAAGTAGGTTCAAAACCAAGAAGGGCCGACAGAATTTTACTGTAGTAGAGAGGTCTTTTTCTGGCTATAATTGCAAGGCTGGCAACAAAGGAAAATAAACACCATATAAATATACATATCTTCTCCAAAGTATGTTAGCTACCTCAAACATATTTTGTTAAATAAAAAGGGACGAACAACAATAAGGCAGCAACTAGAGTAAAACAGTTAAAAGAATAATCATCAATATCATAATACTTATTCTGATTATTTGGGATCAGCAAAACAGCCTCAGATGAATAATTTTTCTTAAAGGAGGTATAAATCCCACAAAACCATTCGTTGGCTATCGCCAGAAAACTCCTTACAAACTAACTTATTTTATTTTCTTTATAAATAATGTAATGAACTTGGATATGCCTTAGTCAAAATGCTTTGGATTATATATAAGGAAAAAAAACTGTACCACAAAAAAACCAATGCGCAAGTATAAAAACATTGCACTCTTCTCTAAGCAAGAAGGACCTCCAATTTATGTAACATAAAGGGGCTAGCAGCACAACATTTTAGTTAATGCATGGGTGACAGGATATCCATATTCATTGTGAGAATTTTCCTACACAACAGACTGCAACCAAATCAACAGCAGAGATCCATGTAAAAGAGATTAACAAGAACATCAAAACCGGATGCTGTTTTCCTCAATTATTCTGGTATCCTCAATTCTCCTCCAATACCAGATATTGCACTGGCAGAATGATTATTATCAGTTTTAGAATTGAAGATATTGCTGACTGTTGGCACCTTACATATGATATAAATGCTAATTTTCTTTGCCACAACTGAATTTGGTCCAGCCTTCTTATAACCTGGCAAGAGTTTCTAATAAGCTATTTACAGAGGCCTTCACACTCTTCCTAAGAGAAAAAAGAGTACATCATCAAATTGAACAGAATGTAAACATCGAACACTGCACAGACATATAAACATAACTAAATCAGCAACCACATTGCCTATCATCCCCAGAATTGCATTGCCAATAATCTTCTCCTAGTAGCAAATCTTCACTGTTTGCACATTGAGGAAGAGCAATACACATAAAGTAGCTGCCACACATTACTTGCAAAGATGAAAGGAGGTACAATGTTAAAAATACCAACCTAACTATTACACAAATTTGAATAGTGAGCAAAGATACAAATCATCATCATCATGTAAACAACTCTTTTGCACCAAAGCAAAAACAAATGAGAAAATCAGCATGAAATAGACAGACCATTTCCAGTGACACAAAAGGCCATAAAAAAATACTCCACCTATAACAGACTATCATCCATTGCGTCATTCTCATATATGATAGACAAAACACGTGTCATTTATTCAGATACCATTTTCTAATTGAGGAAGACAAAACTCCCCTATATGCATGACAGATATCAACAGTCAACAAACATGAGCCACTTTCAGGTGACCAATCACACAAATTTACAATATCAGTAACATGAATAAATTATCAGCTGACATATTTTAAAATTTTCACTCTTATATACATAATATGTTTGATATATTATCAATACATATATATTATGTACATAAATATACATGACATATTTTTGTCAGTGCATATATAAATATGATGATATCTTCCGCTATACCACAGACCATAGAAGAATATTTTTTTCTCAAATTATTTCATGAAGTGTCTTTCTAGAAGTTAGATGGTCAGTAGTTACTGCACATGTGTGGGCCTTATAAAATACTTATGTAAATTGTCTAAGGAATTTGATCTTTTCTAAAGCCCCAAATTGATAGGTATTCATTTGGTTCAGCATTTTTATAAAATAGTGATGTCAATTGTCTGAGGACTTCGATATTTTCCAAAGCCCCAAATTGTTAAGTCTTCATTTGGTTCAGCATTAAACTTTTTTTCTTGACCATTAATTACTCGAAAAAAATCATTAAAATCAAGGTTGGCTGCAAAATATACACATTGCATAACATGGAAATAGATTTTCACCCAAATGGTATATTACATTACTCAGAAAAGTAGTAGTTTAGATGAATAATTACACAATATAATGCCAAAAACATAAATTTATTTTTCAAGCAAGACAAATGAGTGAGACATGATCATAATAACGCATAGCTATGCTGATAATGAATCAATTAGTTGTTTATGCCTGCTTGATTGCAACAGTAAATTGCAATTAAGGTTCCGGGAACTGTGAAAGACAGGACAAATTTCACTCTCAGTTGATTTAATTACTGGAAATACAGTGCACACGAACTAACAAAAGCAGAGCATTTCAGATTCACTGCTTTGAGGTGCTTTTTGTAAAACCAGAAGGCAATGACACCATTAGAATGGGATGTACTATTCTGAAAATGCTTTCATCACGCATTTACAAATGATCATTATCTATCAATTATGTGTGCCACTGATTGTGTAATGAAAAGTTAACCTCAAATCCAAGACTTCGCTGTGCATTTGGTTCTTCGAAGGTTAATTGTAAGGAAAAACACACCATATAAGATAAATTGTGTCTTCCACAACAAGCCACAATATATTCAACAACCTCTTTAACATGTAATCTGTGCATCAATAATTAAATTCAATAATTACATATGTCATCAAATGTGACCATCAATATTCATTCACCTTCTGCTGCAAAATTGTACTACCATAACTATTTTAAAGATCATGTTTTAAACAATTTACAAAGCAGAAACTGTATTACATAACCATTCAAAGTTCTTCTTACAAAATGGCTAGCCAATCCATCCTCTCACTCTTAACTAAAAAACCAATAGCTAGTTCTGCAACCTTAGGCCACAAAGGATGTGCAGTACTAAATGTCTAGTCCTGCTTCTCCAATTACTTGAGCCAGCAAAAGATCAAAGCCAAAACTTCTCTTTAACTCTGTAAAAGATAAGGAATTAGCACAAGAGACGATGCCATAAAAAGTTGGACTTGCACAAGAACCTGTTTCCAAACGTCCCTTACCCATAAAGAAATTCAAGCATAACATAAAGAAAAGGTTAAAAGGTAAAGCATATATATCAGGAGATAGTTATATATGACCCTCATTCCTGGCAAGAGAATAGTGAAGGTTGAACGGATATAATTCATATAACACATATAACAAGCACAAACTCTGGATCTAAAAGCAATATAGTGATAAATTATGTATAATTCAGTATAACCAACTAGTAGCATCTGAATAAAGTCTTGCAGTGTCTAAACGCGTGTACAAGCCTGTATGATATATAATATTCTACCACTCAACCCTCATATTTCATATGAAATATTAACTCATATCCATATATACAACACTGCACATGAAAATATAATGTTCTTCATTAACATGGACGCATATAATCAGCAAGAACACGTATCAATCACAGACAAAAACGAGAGCTGTAAGATCTACCATTTCAAGTGCACCAACATCACACAACAATGAAAAGATAATTACACTTCAACTTTCTAATCACTTTTTCCCTAAAAGTATACTCAGTAGCAAAAGTTAGGTTATCCTTCAACAAATATAGTAAAGCCAATGAAAGGTAAAAAACATTCACACATAATTCACAAAAAAAATTGTGTTATTAAATTAATTTACCTTTAAAAAAAAACATTGCCTACCATAACAAAATACAACGTATAATTAACATCAATCAACTTAGGAAACCTTATAGAACTTATACTTAATACAAACAACATGGCAAAAAGATCAGAACCCACCAGTTGATAGCAGCAATCACCAAAGACCCATGCAGTGCATTGGCTAATTGTAGCAGATCCATAAGAAGGCCAACTATCTTGTTTGCTTCCATGGACAGCTTAGCTGGATCCAAAATAGGATGACCTTGAACCAACCATGAAATGTTAAAACTTTGTCCTTTACCTGCATAAATAACTGTGTCAAGATAAGATCAAAAGTTGCTTGAAAACTATGAGCAATATACCATCAGTGATTGCTGCTTCAGAACCAGTCATCTCAGATGTGAAAAATAGAACACAAGTTTCCAAAAACTTGAACGCTAGCAACTTCGTCCCAACAGATCCAGGCTACGAAAAAATCCAGAGAAGATTACATGTCAATCATGGGAGGAAGAAGAAAGCATCGATTAGAACATATAAGCAGCATTTAAGCTAACTTTATTTACAAGGATGTACAAATGATACCTCCATAGCTATACCACAAACAGTGTCCTTGAACCTTCCCATCCAGCCCCACATTTCTTCAAGCCATCTTTCAACTCTCCCAAGTTCATGGAACTGAGAAAAGAAATGAATGTCTCAGAAATTAGGAACATAATCACCAATAAGAGGTAAAATCAAAACCATCAAAGTAGTACAATCAGTACAACGTCAATCAAAATGAACATAAAAGTGAATATGGCTGATATTGATTTTCAAAAAAACAATTACTTCTGTGCAAGACAAAATGTATAGTGGCCTACTGAATAATTGAACAGCAAAGAGATAAAATTTCTGTCCACGTTCAAGTTAATACCAAATTCAGAAAAAAGTAATGGGCATATTATGCGGCATAAATTTACCTGCAGTACCATTCCTTCCAAAACGCTGGAAAAGAAATTTGTGCCACTAACAATCGTTTGTCTTACAACATCAGGATTATGGTCTTTCAAAGCTTTCAGCAAGATTGGCATAAATATCAGTGATTGCTCCATAGCTTTTAAACCTAGTTCTTCTATCAGCCTGCAATTAAGTGAAAACTAAGACTACAAGAGTATGAATAAGTGCTATGCTTAGAAGCTACATGAAACATGGCAATATGTCCGGCCATTACACATCTTATTCAATAATAAAGTCAGCAGCTCACTTCATTCAGATAGCATAAAAGATAAGACAATGGATACCACAAACATCTAACTCAGCAAATCCAATTGGGCACAAGGAAATTAACCCCATTTCTTTTGAAGCCTAATATTTCAGCTCAAATATTCCATGATGAGAAGATAATTTTTGCCAATTCATATGGATTTCAACATGATGACAAGACCTCTGAGCAAAACATCAATGGAAGAACAAAGAAGGAACCACGTACCAAGTTCTTCTTAAGTGAATAGAAAATGGTAATTTTCAAGAGAATATCCCCACAAATGGCCATTAATGGCACACGCAGATTTCGACAGCTCCTTTCCCCACAGAGGCCATAAACCCAAACCTTCATTTCCTTTCCCCAAATATGGGCTGCCAAACAGCCCCTTTATATCCTACATGAGTTGCAAAAAAAATTGCCTGCCTAAAATTCTAAATATATGTGAAAATACTATTTTCCTCAAAGAAAAAACTCTTCTCCTTGTGCAATATAATGAACATTTTGGAAAGAAATGATTTGGTAGCATGAATGTGATAGCATGACATTTTACTCTAAGTCGGTAACTAATACACTCAACTACATGCAAACAACCATTTTACAATACCCAAGACAATGCTCATCCGATAATTTTTTGGTTGAGTGCAGGGGCCAGTATCAGAATTTAGTTTTCAATTCAAAATGACGGGTTTCATTACTCTTTCTAACAAAAAAGGAAATCACAATGGTCAGATAATATCCATCACTAACATGTTCAATCATTGTGGTTCTTTCCTACTGTTCTTATAATCTAATGCAGAGACAATATATAATTCAAACAAAAAAGATTAAAGTCACGGATACAAATAATTCCACATGCAGCATATACACCCTCATATAACTGGGTTCAAACTCAATCATTCAATGTCGGGTCCCATGCAAAGTTATAGTACATTTATTAGCGAGAAGTAAGCTTTCATGCTTGCATACCAACAAACTTCTTTAACAGTTATTTTACTCAACACCTAAAAACTGACTTGTAATAGACTCCCTTCTCTCATATTAATTGTCTGGATTCAAAAAAATAGTGTCTCATATTAATTGTCCTATTTCATATTATCCTTCTGATGGTAATTAAAGGATAAAGTAAAAATATTAATGAATTGACTTCCTCACATTTTTCTAAATGTGGACAACTAATATGGGACCGAGGCAGTATAGAACAGGCCACAAAATGGCATGATGACAATTTCAAAGGCTAACTTTCAAATTCAATGCATAAACCTTAGCCGCAACCTTGGCATCCCAAAATTACTGAAAAGAGAAGCTCTTCTGCCACACCCAAATCAAAAAAACTTCCTTTATTGTTGGAACATTAGCATGACAGCATGAGAATTTGATGCGAGCAGCCAAAGAACCATTTCAACTGCCAGGCTTCAAGGATGAAGTCAGAAAAAACTAATCTTTTCCCCCCCACTATTCTTTAACAAAGATTTTATCTCCAAGACTCCGAAATAGCCACCCAAGTCTCACAACCCTAGGAAATTAAAGGGCCTAAAAATGCAATTCAATTAGCATTTTTTATCCACTCCGCTTAGCAGGAGCTGTTTCTTAACATTGAGGTGAAGAAGGAGGAAGAGGAGGAGGAGGAAGCAGACTCACTCGACGAGGCATCTGCGGACGAGGCTCTCGGGAGAGGACTGGAGGTCGGCGATGTAGGG
The DNA here is from genome assembly GCA_035235625.1 of Saururus chinensis. NCBI lineage: Eukaryota > Viridiplantae > Streptophyta > Magnoliopsida > Piperales > Saururaceae > Saururus > Saururus chinensis. The sequence goes on from CP141148.1 coordinate 13,906,877, forward strand.
GAAAAGCTCGGCGGCGGAGGCGGGGTCGACGGAGGCGAGGATGTCCTTGGCCTGCCGGAGGGAGGAGATCTTCACGGCCAGGTCGCCGTGGTTCTTCGCCGCCGCCAGCAGCGCCATCGCCTGCTCCCGCCACGGCGCGGCCATGGCTCCTCGGAGTTCCCCTTCTTCCTCCCCGGTCTCCGGCCAGCTAGGGCTTCGGCAGTTCGAACTCCGAAATGAGAGGAAGAAGAGAAGGAATGGCGGGATTTAGGGTTTTGAAGGCGCCGACTCAACTGTCATTTCGACCCCTCCCGACTCCGGCACTCGTCCGATGATAGAGCGAGACTGTTGCGCCGCGGCTTCTCCATTTTCGGACGTCCAAACCTCAGGTTTCTGCTGTGTTACTGAGGGAGCCCCCTATGTTTGGCATATTCAGGATTTGCCACCTCAACGAACGAGTTGGGATTCGTGCAAGTTACGATCACATGTAGCGGGGCCCACATATTAAAAAAAAGAACAAATATTTAAATAATAACTTTTTAAAAAGTATTTATCAAAATAGCCTATTTCTCAAAGTGGCGCTTACATGGTATTGTTTTAAAAATTTTAATCAATTTTGTCTTTTGAATAGATGAAATTAACTATAAAATGATTTCACCGTTTGACACCACGAAAATACTTAATTTAAAGTAATTTTATTGTTTGATAGGATAAAATTGAACTTAAGTTGATTTCGTCATTTTAGAAGGACGAAATCTCCGTCTCCACTTTGATGCTTTCTATACACGCGTTTCTCACTACATGCACTCATCTTACTCATAAAACCAACCGAGGGAATATGATTTTGAGCAAATACAGTATATATTGTCGATCTGGTGCTATCAACGGGTTGCGAAACATTGCAATCAGATTTAATCGGTTTGGAGGGAAATTTGACAACGAAGCTCAACATGGACAGAGAGCCACTATTTGGATCCCTTGCAGAAGAGCGTTACTGAAGCAAAACCCGGTCATCTGACGGTGGAAGAGAACAAGAGATAGGGAAAGAAAAATGGAGAGTTCTTCGAACTAGAGGAAATCCGTGGACGACAACCTCAAGAGGCTCCACTCCCTCCTCTTCAGGGCCGACATCACCCTCCAGAATGACGACTTCTCCTCCCCCCAAAACCTTAGCCTCCACCTCCTCGGCTTTCTCGACTCCCGACGTCAATGTTGCCTACATCCAACCCATTCGTGAGCAAGTCCTCAGCGAGGGCTGGCCAACGATGTCTTCATCAAGTACAATGGCCAGCCCTTCCTGGCCCAGGTCTGGCCCGGACCCATCTACTTCCCGGACTACCTCAACCCACGCACCGTCTCCTGGTGGGCCAACTAGATCAAGCGCTTTCATGGGCTCATCCCCATTGATGGTCTTTGGATAGACATGAATGAGGTTTCCAATTTCTGCAATAGTAAAGGTCAGCTCCCCACCAACCACCCCTGCCCCGGCACTGGGAAGCCATGGGACTGTTGCCTCGATGCAATCAGTTTAACTGGCTATTTTGTTCTATGTTTCTGGCACGAAGATGCGCACCCCTGCCCCAGCTACTTCAACTACTAGTTCCTCAACAGTTAATCACCATCCTCTTCATGAAGAAAGGCATGCAGCCATGAAGATTGACCGTTTTGCAAGTGTGGACAACTGGGATCAGCAGGAGCCGTGTTTAGCTATGGGATGCAAGAGACTGCGACAACATGCACCCAAGCTGAGCAGCAGCATGGTTACCATGGTCTTGTCTCTCCTCTAGTTTGATTAGTTATGTCTGCTTGAAAGACAACATAATTCATGAAGAGTGTGGTTCAAGCTGGAGGACACAAGGTGGAACCCGGCCTAGGAGCATGTACGGATCTTGGAGATGCTACACCGAGAAGGGATGAGAACTCCCACTCCTCAGCAGATTGACCAGATCACTGATGTGCCCGATGTAGGCACGATCGGTACCTAGGAGAATTGCGCAGGGAAAGGGGAGAAGTATTGAAGAAAGGGGAGGAACTGGGAATCACAATTTGCATAAACTCCAAACAAGAGTCAAGGCCGCCCCATATAGGAGAGGACCCTCCTAGGGAACCGAACCAGCTGAACCCGACCAGCCCAGTTCTTACAATATAATCCAATTAGTGGTTCGACTATCCCAAGCCACCAACTAAACCCACAAGTACGATAATAAAATACTACAATAACAATTAAATAGTTCAATGCAATAAAGTAATAAAAAGAGAGTCTGAGTATTGTGCACAATTGTGCACAACACTCCACCACGCTTTCGCTAGTCGCCTTATCCACAAGGCAACCATGCTGGATAATGAGCCAAGAAATCGTCCTCAGACATCCACGTCGCATCCTCCAACGGCTGACCCTGCCATGAAACCAGAACCTCAGTAACAATGCAACCCGAACGGCGAACCCGCCTCTTCTCAAGCAAAGATGCAGGGCCAATTCGGAGGGCGGAATAGGGCCCATCAAAGGTGGAGGTGGAGCATCCACAGCCAACGTGCAGTCACCCACAAACCTGCGAAGACGGGACACATGGAACACAGGATGGACCAAGGAGTCAGGCGACAAGGAGAGGCAATAAGCAACCGGACCAACGCACGCCTCCATAGGATAGGGACCATGGAATCGGGGAGCGAGCTTGGAATGCTCGGGCTGAAACAAAGAAGTCTGGCGTTGTGGTAAAACAGAGACATAAACCAAGTCACCCACTTGGAACTCCCGATCAGTACGGTGGCCATCATATAGTTGTTTCATCCAGTTCTGAGCTGCAGCCAAATTCATCTTCAAGTGACGTGAGACCTCATCGCAAGTTTGGAGCATATAATCTACCTCAGCCATAGAAGTGCGATAAGGAACATACGACAAAATAGTAGGGGAGGGGTCGGCCATACAACACCTCAAAAGGAGTGAAGCCCGCACGTGTGTGATATGCAGTGTTATAGGACCACTCCGCCCATGGAAGAAGTTGTAGCCAACGGCGAGGCTGCATCATCGTAAATCACCACAGGTACTGCTCCAAACAATGATTAACCACTTCCGTCTGTCAGTCCGTCTGTGGGTGATAAGCAGTACTCATATGAAGTGACGTACCCTGTAAAGCAAAGAACTCCTGCCAAAACTGAGAAAGGAAGATATGATCACGATCAGAAACAATGGTGTGTGGCATACCATGCAGCTTCGCCACCTCTCGAACATACAGGTCAACCATAGTCTTAGTAGTGAAAGGATGTCCCAACGCACAGAAATGAGCATACTTAGACAGACGATCGACCACCACCATTATCACCGACTTACCCTACACCAACGGCAAGGCCTCAACAAAATCCATCAATATATCCTCCCAGACTTTGTCCAAAATAGGCAGAGGTTGGAGCAAACCGGCCGGAGAAGTGGTAGCTGCCTTTGCGCGCTGACAAATATCACAAGCGGTCACATACTCATTGTAAGGACCCTCATCTCTAAACCAATTTTGGTTTTCTTTAATTATTGGTTATCGTGAGATTAACGTGTTTTCTGATCTTATTCGGTGATTTCGTGAATAAATAGGGTTTGTGATGGTTTTAACCAAAATCAACTTTAGTATTAGTGGTTTTAAGTGATTTTAAACCAAATGTGAATTTTTGAGATTTTTCAGAATTTTCACTATTTTCCCAAAAGTTAGGGTTTTTGCGGGACCCCTGTGGGTCCCACCGTTGAAATTTTTATTTTTGGGTCAAATGAACTTAGACATCTACCTAAGGTTATACAAAAATTTTCAGAATTTTATTAGGCTTAATTAGTGCTTAAATTTGTAAAATACCCATTTTTAGCCTACTTTTTCTATTTACACCCCAAAACTTACCCATGCATACCCCAACCCTTACTATAAAAGGGCAGACCTGAGCCATTTCTATTTTTGGGAATAGGCTAAAGAGGGAGGGTTGGCCTAATCCCCATTTAGGCCCAAATTAGAAGCCGATTAAGGTAAGTTTACTCTAATTAAGCACTAATCCATGACTTTATTCTTAATCTCTTCCAAATCTACTATTTCCCCCTTGATTCAATTCATTTTTGGGCATCAAAAACTACTAATTTGTGTTTTACTACAAACCCTAATATTCAAAATTCGATTTTTACTACCAACAAGCCCTAGATCTAAGATTTAATTAGGGATTTCTTGGGTAAATTGATTTCTATTAGAGTGTAATTCAAACTCATTGTGTTTTCAAGGATTTCAAGAAGGGTGACTTTTCAATCCGAGCTTAATCAAGTGCTGAGGTAATGGGTCTTCAAAATCTCTGTTTATCCATGGTAAAATTCTTCATTTTTGGCTTATTTCGAAATGGAGTTGCTTGATTTGGTGTGTTAATGGTAAGATTAGAAAATGGAATTATTTAATCCCGATTTCTTAGGGTTTTGCATTATTATGGTATGGTTTGATGTTCTGGAAGTCAAGAAGGACTTTTGATGATGATTAGGGTGTTAGATGCGGATTTGAAGTGTTATCAATGGTGTTTCAGTTTGAATTTGTGAAAGGAAGAAGATGGACTGTTCTGCCTTGTTGGCGTTCGAATTGCCCTTCTGGGCGTTCGAAAGGCAACACTGCCGGAACGGCACTTTTCCAGTTCAGCCAATCGAACGACCTGCTAGGCGTTCGAACGACAAAACTGTGAATTTCAAAATTTTGCGTTTAACCGATCAAACGGCCTGAAGGGCGTTCGAACGGCTACACAGCAGATTGGTTTTCTAATGCATGATGTTTATTTTGATGACTCCACTTTAGCTTGCCAATTTCATTTGATGTGGTGTGTTTTAAGCTATGCTATGCTACTAGAAAGACATGCTATTGAGGTTATGGAATTGAGATATATGCTTAGAAATGTGTGGAATGACTTATGTTTTGTGGCATGATGTTGGAATCGTTATCTTGAAATTATGAATGGTTGATTCCCTTTGGTTAAGCATATTTTCAATGGGACTACAACCTATTATTGGACTGATTTGTCATGATAGATTGTGGTTAGTTGTGTGTGGATGTTGGTGAATGTCATGACTCAATGATGAAAGGAGTGATGTTATATGTGTTTAGCCTTTGTGGTTGAGTTTTGAATTGAGATATGATTTTCAATGATTTTTCTTCTATGATTTCCGCTGGAATTCATGTTTAGATAGAAATTCACATGTGTAGTGTGGTAGTGAGTTTAATTTCAAGCATGTTGACATGCATTATATGAAATGCTTCTACTAGTTACACACACACATGTGAGGGTTAAATGATGATGTTGAAGCTTGATATTGTGATTATGAATGATGCATTAGGGGCTGATGAGAGCACTTATTATGGATTTGGATTCATGTATGCCTTGCCCACGTATGTACCATGCTGCATGTATCGTGAAAATGGATTTCCAATTGAGGCTTCATTGTGGTTAATCGAATTTGACCAATTGGATGCAATGTGATGAAATTGTGTGCCGGATTGATCGGTCGTGGATTAATCGCAAGTTGATTGGTCCGACAGGACATATTTTGATTTGAGTTCCTGTGTGGAACGAATGCACTCCCCGGGTTGAGTCTAGTTAGATGGAATTATGTGGGGACGAGTTGTATACTTGTCTTGCGGATTGTGAGAATGTTATTATGAGTGTCATCTGGACCCTGAGAATCCAGTGTGGTATGCCGTGTGCACCCCGCTACCACGTGTTCTAAGGTTCTCTGTGTGAGAACTCGGGCTCTTCCCTCCGCAGGAGATGTCCCTGGGCGAACACCCCTGCTCTAGATTCTCTGTGTGAGAATGGGACATCCTTGGCCAGGATCGTCCAGGGCGAGCAGCATTAGGGATTGACAACCCCGATCTTTCTTTAATTCTTGTGTAGAATTTTGGATCATGACACGCCTTCGTGGCCTTGTCTATGTTCCCGTCTGTGTGACAACAAAATTGTGATTACTCCTTGATGGAGGTTGTGATGATATAATGCATGATTAAATATGTATGTTAGAGATACATTCATGCAGGTTGGTTATGATATAATGCATGTGAGAATATGTATGTTAGAGATACATCCATGCAGTTTGATTTTGATATAATGCATGTGGGAATATATATGTTAGAGATACATCCATGCAGATTGTTATGATATAATGCATGGGGAATATGTATGTTAGAAATACATCCATGCAGATTGTTATGATATAATGCATGTGGGAATATGTATGTTAGAGATACATCCATGCATGTTGATTATGCACCATGATGCAGTGTTAGGTGATATGTATGTGTGATCAAAAAATGATGCATCATGTAAATCTTTGATTTGAATGATCTTATTACTATGCTATCATATATTTGATGTTGACAGTGATATTAAAACCATTACTGAGTTTGTTAAACTCACCCCTCTTTCTTGTGTTTTGATTTGGGGCTGCGTGGTGCGACACGCAGACGGACAGGATCTCCTCTTTGAGGAAAGATCGGAGATGGCTCAGGTGTGATGATGGAGATCGTTGTGTGACTTATCTTCTTTGGTTTTATGTTTTATGATTAGAACCTTTGTGTAGGGTTCTTTGTTTTGGATTTATGTCACATTTTACAGTTGTGATGCTTATGACTTATTTTGAGCCGGTGTGGGCTTTAGTTAACTAAGCTTGTGGGTTTGAGAATTGTTGTTTACTTTGTGATAAGCAATACTTTTTATTCCCTTTTATTTACTCTTGCTCAAAGGATTGTGCGTACTCCATATTTCTGTTAATCGCCCGTGGTTAGGGTTAAGTCTTCCGCTAGATTATTTCTAAATTTTCACTTCGTCGCCCCCGCGCGCTTGACCGGCCCCTGGACAGGGTTCGGCTCGGGTCGGGCATCGCCGGGGCATGACACTCGTGCACCGCCTGACGAACCCCCAACCATAAGAAACTCTGGCTGACCCGCTTATAGGTCCGGAAAGTCCCCTCATGACCGGCCACTGGAGAATCATGGAAATGTGATATAATGCGGCGGTGAAGATCAGCAACATCGGGAACCCACAACCGATCCTTCCAGAACAAGAGATCATCCCGCCAAGTGTAAAATGGACGTGCTGCAGGATCAGTCTGGAGAGCAACTATCAAAGCCTGCGTCGAGGCATCACTCCGGTAGGCCAGCTTCAACTCCCCAATAAAAGGACATGAGAGCGTGGAGAAGGTCAAGCACGAACCCGAGGCAGGTATGCGAGAGAGAGCGTCAGCCACTGTGTTCTCTGACCCCTTATAAACAACTTCATAATCATAACCCAAAAGTTTACCGCTGCTGAGATGGAGTGGACACCCGCTATTCGAGGAAATACTTCAGTCGCTGATGGTCAGTGCGAATCAGGAACCGACGACCCAATAGGTACGACCGCCACTTGGTGACCGCATGGATGATGGCTAGCATTTCCTTCTCATAGATGGACAGGGACAAGGATCGGCTCGCTAGAGCTTTGCTGAAATAGGTGATAGATCACTCATCCTGTAACAGAACCGCCCCCAAACCAGCATCCGAAGCATCCGTCTCTACCACAAACGGGCTGCTGAAATCCGGCAGAATCAAGACTGGGGCCAAAGCCATGGCCTGCTTCAGCCCCTCAAATGCCTCTTGTGCATCCAGAGTCCAAACAAAAGCGCCCCATTTAAGTAGCGTTGTCAGAGGTCGAGCCAACTCTCTATATCGACTAATGAACCGCCGATAGTACCCGGTGAGGCCTAGAAAACCATGGAGCGCCCGAACACATTTGGGAATAGGCCAAGACATCATGGCGGCCACCTTGGTTGGGTCGGTGGCGACACCATTTCCCAATATAATGTGGCCTAAATAATCCACCTGCTGGCTGCCAAAGGAGCACTTCGAACGCTTAAGAAATAAGGAATTGTCATGCATAATAGAGAAGACCGACCTGAGGTGTGTCAAGTGCTCTGTCCAGGATCTGCTGTACACTAGAATATCATCGAAGAATACCAATATATAACGGCGTAGGAAGGGACGAAAGAGGTCATTCATGAGGCATTGAAATGTGGATGGAGCGTTAGTCAATCCAAATGGCATAACAAGGAACTCGAAGTGGCCATTGTGAGTGCGAAAGGCAGTCTTGTGCACATCGGCGGCATTCATGCGGATCTGATAATAACTCGAATGCAGGTCGAGTTTACTAAACACAGTAGCGCCTGTCAACTCATCGAGCAACTCCTCAATCACCGGGATGGGGTACTTGTCTTTCAGAGTGACGGGATTGAGGATGCGGTAGTCAACACAGAAACACCAAGTACCATCCTTCCTCACGAGTAACACCGACGACGAGTAGGAACTTGTACTAGGCCTGATGATCCCCGCCTGAAGCATATCTGTCACCAACCACTCGATCTTTGCTTTCTGAATATGTGGGTATCGATATGGACACACATTGGTTGGGGCAGTGCCAGGGTAATAGGAATCTGATGATCATGAGAGCGGGCAGGCGGAAGACCTTGTGGCTCAGCGAACAAGTCTTGGTGATCTGCCAATAACTCCTGGAGGTCGGTCAACATGCTGTCCTAAGTCACCTCAAGGATTGCACGCTGCTGCAACAAAAGCCCTTGGGGGGCGTCCTGAAATAAGGTGCTCGAAGGCAGGGTGGAGAGAAGAGTGCCCAGCCTAGAGCCTTCCAACCAGATGCGCTGCCCTTGGAGCTTAAAGTCCATCCACATCTCCCGAAAGTTCCACACAACATCACCGAGCTCCTGTAGCCACTGCACGCCTAACACAACATCCACCCCTTTTGTAGGTAACAGGAAGAGATCAGTGATGAATGAATGGCCCTGTACAGACAAAGTGACCTACGCACACACCCCATTGCTCCGAAGGTGCTTGCCATCTCCAATCAGTACGTCAAAGGGTTTGGAGTCCGATACCAAACAGCCAAGTCGGTGGGCGACCCTGTCATTAATGAAATTGTGAGTAGAACCACTGTCAATCAGGATAGCTACTTGTTGGTGCTTGAGGAACCCCTGGATGCGCATCGTGCGAGGTGTAAAGGCCCCGGAAAATGCATGCACTGATATCTTCGGTAAGAGCTCTTCAATTGCGGATGAAGCAGAGAGATCAGAACCCTCTTCCCCGTCGTCAATCTCTTCCACCAGAAGGCTGCCCTTAATAGAATAGCGGTGCCCGGGCACGAATTTCTCGTCACATCGGAAGCATAATCCCTTCGAACAACGTTCCTCCATTTGAGCCGGTGTGAGGCATCGCACGATAGGACCTGCGGGATTGGGCAACTGGTTGGGGCGGCCGGTTGCTGAACTGCTAGGGGTGTAGCCAAGGGATTAGCGAGAGAAGCAGACCATGGCACTGGACCAAGCCGTCCTCCTTTGCGTTGTCTGGCTAGTTTTTCCTCTTCGATGCGAGCATGGCGCACCATGTCCCGCATGTTGGCACATGGAAAATGCCGCATCTCTTATGAAATTTCAGGCTTGAGGTCGCGCTTAAAGGTGCCCACCAAGGCGGCCACCGGCCAATCGGGCAACCGGTTAGCCACCTTCATGAATTCAATGTAGTATGCACGGACGGTGGTAGTCTGGCGCAGGGATGACAACATCTCATTAAAATCTTGGAACTCATTAGGCCCAAATTGAACACAGAGTTCGTCAGAGAAGGTTGCCCAGGTCGGGTAGCGCACCTCTTTCTTAAAGCTTTGGAACCAGACTGAGGCGTCGCCATCCAGGTGAAAGGCTGCGATGCGCAAGCATTCAGCCTCAGAGTGCGTCCCTTGATAGGCAAAGAATTTTTCCGCCTTGTATAGCCATTCCACCGGATTGTTATCCCCATTGTAGCGAGGAAACTGGAGGCGGGCCAAACGGGGTTCAGCGCCCCCTCGTTGTCCCCCACCATGCCGAGGAAACTCGTCCCACTCCTCTTCAGCGTCCTGGAATTGATTAGGATGGGGCGGCATCATAGGGGCATTTTCACGAGCACTTGGTGTGCCTCGCATGTCCCAGGTCTGGCGTCTTCCACCCAACACTGGCTGGCCAGCACCATAGCACGCAGGGTAGGGCAACACTCCTGTGTTGACGCCGGTTGGCACTGGGGGGTCGGGGAGGATTAGCTTTGGAGGTTGCGAGGGCCCGCCCTTCTCCGAAGGAGTAGCGGCAGGTACATATAGAAGAGGAGTAACTCACTCTTCCAGGGCGGCCTGCCATCCCTTCATGCTGGCGAAGTTGGCAGTAAGGGTTTGCACCGCCAAGAGGATCTTTGACAGCTTGGCATCATTGACCACAGAATTGGCCTTCGGGCTGATGATGGCGCTGGTGCCTCCTTCTCTAAAGGCGCCTCCTGCACAACAGCTTGTTTGCCATGAGCCATGGCCGGGGATCGCAAGAGCTCCGATACCAATGATGTGCCCGATGTAGGCACGATCGGTACCTAGGAGAATTGCGTAGGGAAAGGGGAGAAGTATTGAAGAAAGGGGAGGAACTGGGAATCACAATTTGCATAAACTCCAAACAAGAGACAAGGCCGCCCCATATAGGAGATGACCCTCCTAGGGAACTGAACCAGCTAAACCCGACCGGCCCGGTTCTTACAATATAATCCAATTAGTGGTTCGACTATCCCAAGCCACCAACTAAACCCACAAGTACGATAATAAAATACTACAATAACAATTAAATAGTTCAATGCAATAAAGTAATAAAAAGAGAATATGAGTATCATGCACAATCGTGCACAACAATCACAGCCCAATTGGGGAAGTACGGGGAGATTGAAGGGAAGAATGTGTTCTACTGGTTTCAGAACCACAAAGCAAGAGAGCGGTGGAAGCATCAGCACAGATCCCTTGCTCAAGGGCATGACGACTAGCATGCTGGTCGGGGCACTGGGTTAGGCCAAGTACACGACCCAGATCGCGATGCGCCCACATGATCCCGCTAGTATTCACCTTGGTGCACCCCAAGACCGGCACGCCTGTGAATGCCATGCTACTCAGCACCATCTGCATCTGCTTCATTGCCTTCTTCACCAGCATGGACGTGTTGTCCAACGTCTGCTCCATCAAGACGCTCTTCATCTTCGTGCTCATGGCCATTGCCCTTCTCGTCCAGACAATCAAATACATCCTCTTCCTCTTCGTCGTCGTTGGATTGTCGATCGGCATAGCAGTCTACTGGAACACAAGCCGAGGATGAGCTGGCTATGCCGTGGCTGTTCCACTGTGGTTCATTAGCACTCTAGGGATTGCACTACTATTGGAGCAGAGGGAAGGCTAGGGTATGGCGGGTGCCACTGGTTCCATGGAGCAGTACACCTCTAGTGTGGTTAATAGAGAGCTGGATGGTAATGAAGGAGTATTGGGTGGGAACAAACGAGCAAGGTCGAAACATCTGACACCCTTTTTCTCGTTTTCATTCCCTTTGGGAGAGGCAAAAGCTGGCGGTAAGACGGTAACAACAACAAACGTGGTAGGGACGGCAAGCAATAAAGAAAGGAGGTGGGGGGACGGCCATGGCTGAGCTTGAGATGGCTGTTGGCACATGGCTGGTGTTGGCATGCCATTGGAAGGATGAAGCTATTAAATGATGGGGTGGGTCTGAGGAGCTCAGCCCCCACTCTTCCCTCTACAAGTAGGTGTGTTCCTCGTAAAACATGTTCATTGCGCCATGCAAGCTCCCAACAGCCACTACTGGAGCTAGTTCCTCATCGTTGCTCAGAAAGATGATCGATGAGCCCTTGTCTACTCCCCTCCAGAAAAGTGGCATGCTCGCTGGAGGAGACGACAAATCGTGCTCTGCCTTCCGGCATTTGGAGCGTGGACTTGTACGACGATGATGAGTCAGTAACACTTGTCTCTGCTTAGTCTGCTGCAGCTAAGAGGCGATAAAGATGAAGAGGGCTTGTTTGGACCAACCATTACTCCGGACCGCCATCCATCTCGTACAATGGTGTCTCTAGGCCTCCGTAGCAATAGCCCAACACGCACAGAAGTTGGGAACGAGACCTTAGTGGCCTGGTCGGATATGTCACTTTCCGGTGAGAAGGTGACATGCAAGAGGAGAACGCACTAGACCATTGATATTTCAAATAAAAAATATATGTTGTTGATTTCTCCTTCTAAAGGACGAAATCGGGTTAAGACATAAATTGATTTCATCCCTTGGTTTCGTTCTTTCAAAGGACGAAATTAATTAAAAATTAAAAAAAAGCCACGCAGGTGCCAACTGCTTGGCCGATGCCTGCATGGCAAAAAGCAGCACCAGGTTTGAATTTGTAAATGTTTTTTATTAATTATTATTTAAATAATTTTCCCATTGACATAAATACCTTCGATATGAAAATTATTTAAATAATTATTACCAAATTAACTTACTTTGAAAAATATTTCTCAAAATGGTATTAAATTTTGCCATGTAAGTGTCAGTCAGTTAGCCAAACACAGGCACCTATGTGGTTTTTTTTAAAAAAATTAATTTATTTTGTCCTTTTAAATAATAAAATATATGGAATATACGATTTTGTCCTTAAGAAGGACAAAATCAACTCACCCCTGATTTTGTCCTTTTATAATTTCAATTTGCTTCATTGAGGCTTGAAAGCTGATTTTAAGATAACTTACTACTTAAATCAACACTAGTCCCATACATTCCACACATCAAATTTCAACATCCACACAACATTAATTTTATCCAAGCTCTTCTAAACAAACACAATATATAAATGCATATAAAATATATAAATCAAGCATCACATATATTAATCAAATGTTTAGTTCAAAACAAACATATGACAAAGCTAATGCACTCAATCTTTTCTATTCCTACGTCCTTGTCCTTGACCCCGACCCCAACCCCATCGATGTTGTACTAGCTCCTCCTGCTCCTCATGGTCTGCGTGATCCCCTGCTCATAATTCACCTGCTCTTCAAGGTCTGCCTTCTCTGGCTCCGGCTCCACATAAGTGATCGATGGCTCAACATGAGCTGGTAGCTGTCATCTATAATAGAGTATCAGATCTAGCTGGGGGATCAGGAAATGATGAACGTGGAGGAGAGGTAGGTGTTGTAGATGAAGATGGAATATCAGTGAATGGATCATGCCTCGGCTATGTATGAGTTGCCTCGTCGGTATGATAATGCCCATGAATGTCTGTAATCACCAACAGAAGGAGTGGCAAGTTACTAAGTACATCCTGATGTTGCCTGATCACTGACTGACATGATGCTAATAAAATCTCACTCGAAGTATAAGTGTTAATGGTGTCAGTCAAATTTGAAAGTGTACATCGTGCTAATCCAATCTATATAAAAATTAAAATAAAAGTTAGATAAATAATAAAAAAGAAAAAAGAAAATATTATTATATAAGTAACAAAGATATACTTACCAAAGCTGCCTTGATGCACCCCTAGGCTGATATGTCATCTCCTCTACATCATCGCGCGGTAAAATATATCGCCGCGTAATGGGTAAATACCACCGCATATATGGGCTATGAACATCTCATGATGTTATAGCCATCTCCCCTCTTATAATAGTGGCTCTCCTATCATCCCATTAAGAGATATATGTTGCATGATGTATAGCCCAGTCGGTAAATGGCAACCTTGTCGAATGATGGAATGGACAAACTCGATAGTACGACGTGGGACCTCTTACTCCAAGTTAAACTAGAGTATCACATGATCTAGCACGTACATCTCGATAATCTCAAAAACAGATGAGTGGTGTTCGCGAGAGCCACATATCTCGACCATCGGTGCAGAGAGGAGGTAACACAGCCAAAACCTCCGGCGAGTTTGGCTGCCAAATAACCTATACATTTTATAAAGATAATTAAGTTTAAATTACCTTACATATCTTATAATATTTGTATGAAATTTTATAATGAAATAAAATTACTTGATATGGTCACTAATGGTCTAACTCTCCTCTATACAATTGAAAGACTCCTTGTGGATTTTCGGTTTTTCTCTTCTGAACATTCCACCTTAAGGAGTGAAATTAAAAACATGAGTTAAACATATCTATATAAAACCATGCTAAAAAAATTGTGTTAAAAATAAAAATACTCTACCTCCCTCCTAATGGAGCACCCTCAACTAAGTGACCCATCTCAATACGTGGTTAGCTGACGTGTAAATGCTCCCATGACCATAGTTGTCACAAAATATGATTAAAATTATTAAAAAATACAAAGTAATTATGCGTGTAAAAAATATTAACTTTAACAAGTTCATTTACCTGAAGAAGGGTTAGACAACCTGCAATCCCCGAGGTCATGGCCTGACATGCTTTCCCTAACTCTCGGTATAAAAATGCAAGGTGGCACTGCCCCATGCATATGTACCCGTGTTGTGGACGGTTGTCCACAACGGCGTGGTAGCCAGCATAGGTGATGGGAGCAGCACAGGGAAGCCAAGAAAGGGGAGAGGGGATGGCGTGGCCATCAGACAGAAAGGGGAGAACTACAGAAGAAAGGGAAGGAAATCAGAGAATTAATCATTCACTAATCAACTTAGGGCATAACCCTTACATTTAAATAGGCTAACTAATGGGCTCACTAACAAGCACCTAAGGCCCATTAGCATAATTACATAAATAACTAATTACCTAACTAACCAAATTACTTAAATATCCTTATTACATAATACTAATTAAAGCCTAATTACCCTAGCATGTGGCTCCAGTGGCAGCCTTAGAACATGCACAACAGAGCCCTAGAATGTGCACAACAACCCTCCATGTCGAAGTCCACGAGGAGGGAGAAATATGCAACATGTACATGGCTACTTGTGTTATCTGCAAATATCGTAGCCCTAAGTAAATGTAATAAGTACGCTCATGCATGCTACTCGATAACTATCTCCGTAGCATCTGCTACGAGCTTATGAAACTCACCTAATAGTCATTGAAGGCTCACTCAACTACCACACATCACTGTAGTAGGAGGAACTCTACTAAGGAGTTTGACTAATAAGTCCAAATGACCTCCTCTTGTCGTGCCCGTCACAACCTATCCATCGATGCGAAGTCTTAAAAGAACTGTCACATCTATGAGAGTGATGGACATGTCCCATAGGGTAGTGAAACATCTGTGTCTCCCTCCATCTCTAGACAGGAACTGTCAATAATGGTCGATCGAGACAAACGTACTGTAGATGAATGAAATGTCCAATTCCTGCTTTCTCGATATAGCATAGAATACGATCATCTACGGGCCAATGGCAGAGATATTTAAAATGTTTGGTGCACTCAAGGCACTCAATTTCCTATAATAAATTTTAAAATTATAACCCAGCGCAATATATAGTCCAAAAAATGAAACAAATTTCATGAAGAGTTATAATATCTTTCCTCGCCAAATAGAAGTCGACCTATGCGACTCCTGGGCATAAGTACTATCTCATCAATAGGGCCTGGCCCAAAAAAAGGCTCCACATGATCTATATGATATGCGAAGAATTAAGATTGTTAAGAACATATAGCCATATCAAAAATAGAGAATAAATAAAAAGACTAATTGTTTGTTTACCAATCAACAGGAGGGTTTCTACATGATTTACTATTATGCCCACTTTGTTTGCACCTCCCGCATTTATACCTTTCTCTACCATCTCTCTCCATGGTCATATGGTCTATTGTATTCCTAATGCAAACAGACCCTGGGCGACCAAGTTGTCTTGTTTCCATAGGAGGGAAAACACATAAGGTATATCCCTTTCCCAATCCTCCCAACCACAAGGAGAATGGAATTGTGCCAAGTACTCCATAGCATGCACTGCCTTGAGACATTTGAATGCTAAATGGCTTATGTGCATGCGATGTGTACCTTCTACATTACACACAAAATTCATAATTTAACATCCTAATTTTCATCAACAATTATAAGATTCAAACATGATTCACATCTTAATAAACCTTACCTCCAATTAGGTCTACTTCCATCGTCAATAAGTGTAGATGATCTATGACGTTCATTTGAAGCTACTGTGATTGATAAATTTCATTCTTCTTCATCATCCATTGGCATTTGCATATGCATATGCCTTTTACTGTTCACATTTCTTTTAGAGCTCGTGTGAACTACTTTGCCTTTCACTAGGCACTCGAGCCTCTTTTTTGATAAATAACTCGAAACAAAATATGTGAGGCAAATGGTGAAACATAAAGCTCATTTATGCATCATCATTTATACATATAGTGCCGATCTCGATCCATATGTTGGAATTTGACATTTTATAGTAATTTTTCATCTCCTTTGATCCCACCCAACCCTCCTATCTACTTGCGTCTCAAATTCATCATAAGTAGACGATTTCTTAATTAATAATCCATCTGTGTGTCCTTCATAGTGAAGTACAAAACTAACCATTGCTTTTGTCATCTCTATCACTTAATTCGTAAATAATAAATTACATAAATAATGCATTCATCAATTGCCTCAAAATAACTACTCTACTTAACAAAATATGAGATTAATCAAATTTAATCTAAAAACTAGCAGTAAATAAATAAAGAGAACATCCACGAAACATTTTTCTTTATCCTTTCTAGTTTTAAATAAAAATGATATCACATCTATAATCATTGCATCTGATTAAGAAGCATCAAAGTCAGCACATAAATGTTCTATTCTACAAGTGACACAATAAACATACCAATCAATAATCATAAAAAATCCTTGTCATTACAAATGTATTCAACCAATTGAGCAGGCTATCATCATATTTGCCATTTACAGATAGACGACAAAAAATCTGACATTCCAACCAACCCAATCATTGTAAACATCAACAATCGTCCAATTTTCGGTCAACCACATTACTTACAAATAATAACATTGATGTAAATTCAACTATTCCTTAATCAAAACAAACATACCAAATCATTAAATAGATTAACAAAAGAAAACATTTAAGCAAAACCTAGAAATCCCTCAATCGAACAAGCGAAAGCATAGAGAGGGATCAAAACATTGTAGCCATCGACGATTCAAAGCAAAGAAAACCCAAATTCTACCTGCAGTGGATGGTTTTTTGACAATGCGAGGGTGGGGTCGGGCAAATTTCTTGCGAAGGCAGATTTGGGTGAAAAGGGGATGGCGGTGGTGGCGGATTTGGCTGAAAAGGGGATGGCAGCAATGATGGATTTGGGTGAAAGGGCATGGCGACAATGTCTTTGGGCGAAATGGAAAAGTATCAGGATGAACTAGAATGCCCGGGCGGGTGTATAAAGAAGTGGATTTCGTCTTTTAGAAGGACAAAATCAACTTTAAGTTGAAAATCAACTTAGGCAAATAAGGGTAAAGTTTTCGTCATTTGGAAGGATGAAATCATCTTAAGTTGATTTCATCCTTCCAAAGGACGAAACTATTTGAAATAAGAATTTCGCCCTTTAGAAGAAAAAAATCAACTTAAAGATGATTTTGACCTTCCAAAGGATGAAATTAATTATTTTTTTTTAAAAAAGCCACATAGGAGCTAGTGCTTGGCTAGCACCTACATGGCGAAATTCAACACCACTTTGGAAAATATTTCCCAATGTGGTTTAGTTTAGTAATTATCATTTTTAATTATTATTTAAATAATTTTCCCTACTATAAACTTCCTTGAACCCTTCCCCTGACCCCTTCTCGTTCGTTCCTTTGTTTATGTGTGTCTTTTTTACTACTTATCACCTTCAAGAGTCCTCCTTGCCCTCGTCGCCTTCACCACCTCCTCGAGACCTCAAAAAAAGCTCAGCACCTCTCCACCATTTCTCTCATCAACACTCTACTATATGCCCTAGCCATGGGCAAGGGTCACCATGCACGCTCTCTATCCTCCTCTCCTACTGTTACCGTTAAGGTTGCAACCACCTTCTTCACCATTGTCAAGGCCACTTCAATCTACAACCTTTAAACAAGCATAGATGTGGTAGGTTTTTGGAACTAGAGCAATTGTCATCCTAACCAATTTCTAGCTTTTCTCGTGGCACTAGTAAATTCTTGTGATCAGTAACATAAGATCTCTAATTTTAATTCGGTTTAATTTCCTTTTAATTATAAAATTTGTGTGGTTTTGCTTGTTTGCTAGTTGATTTTCGGGTTAAGGGTGAGTAAGTATGGCTTAAATAAGGCTTAATTTCACTTTTTATAAGTATTTGTGTCAAATTTGATAAATCTAATTTTTAAGAATTTTGTGGGATTTTATCGTAATTTTTTCTTAATTAAAGATGCATACCGTGTCGTGGCCCCCACTTCCATGTTGGACAGTGTACGACCCACTTGACCCCCTAATCCTCTATCACTTTTTTGGTGTAATTAAATTTATTTTTTAGATCAATAATAACCCTAATTAGCCACTTAGGGCATATTGGACCTATTTTACAACCCAACAGTTAGTAAACCGAACCCAAAACCCTCACTATTTAAAGAAATCCTAGCCCATTTGCCCAAATGGGGAAAGGCTATGCTAGGAGAAAGGGGGTGCTCTACCACCATTTCCGAAAGAAGAAAAACATATTAATTTTATTTTTTTGCCCTAATCACACCTAATTTTTTGATTTTGGTCTTAATCCTTCTTATCTTCATTTCCTTAATTTGATTCTTGATTTCTTCCATTTAAAATATAATTTTTAATTTTGATTTAAAACCCTAAATGAATGATTTTCCTTTTTAACAAGGGTTGTTATAGATCTACCTATTTTCAAGTTGATTTGAGCCTACTAGTTAATTTTAATTAAGTTTTAACAAAAATCCTAATTTGTAGGTCGGATTTATTGAGGATTGAAGTTTTTTCGTGGATCCAAAGTCTTCAGAGAGTAAAAGAGATTTTCCTTATGTAATTTATCCATTAAAATGCATGATTGTTGATGTACGTGGGTTCTTGTTTCATTTTAAGCTTTAATAGTAATTTATTAAAAGTTTGTTATTTATGGTTATTTTCTTGTGATTAAATATAAAAATGATTAGATCAATCATGTCCTAGGGTTAGATTTTGATTATATGTTGTTCTATGGTGATTTTAGAATTTATCTTAGATTTTTGAATGTTTTTTGTTTGAATTTTGGAAGGCTGAAGACGAACTTGGAAAAAGGAAAAGTGAATTGTTAAGGGCGTTCAAAAGGGCCAATAGGGCATTCAAACAGGCATGTCTAGTCGATCAAACGGCCAGCCATTCAAATAGCCTATATGGCCGATCAAACAGTCAAGTGTTCGAATGGCCCGATAGGGCATTCGATGTGCCAAATGGTAGATTTTGACATTTTGGCTATTTTTGTGTAATTTCGGTCATTTCTTGTTCTCTTTTCATAAATCTAATTCTTTATAATTATGATGTCTTATTATTACCTATAAATGCTAATGTGATTGCATGAGAACTATCTTTGAATTATGATTTATCTCAAACATGAATAGGACAATACTTGTTTAGTTTTAGTATAATATTCTACTTATTTCAAATTCACGTTGGATGACTTCTTTATAATTACTTGATGATTTCAGTAGGTCTTCTTAACCATGATAATGTATGTATACTTGCACATGTTATATTAATTTTAAGTGATTCATGTTTAACATATTTTAGCTTAAGTATGAATATGTTTATACTTATCTACGTCTAGCATGATGTTATACTTGTTTTGAACTCATATTTTGATGTTTCCTTCACATTTACTTTATGATTTCAGTAGGGTGGGACTATGATAATATTATGGATGCTTACATATATAATACTCTCTCCACCCTACATTAATAGCTCCATATCTCATTTTTGTTATTTTTATTAACTTCTCTCTTTTACTCATCTAACATTAATCTCTTATAACAGTTAAAATACTAATCCTTCTGCTCGCTCGACAGAACTCTGCCCTTTCCATTCCTTGCTCTCTCTCCCTCCGGGCTCATGGCATCGACCTTGGCACCTCGCAGCGGTGACCGTGGATATGCTAGGATCTCCACCCCGGATTCCACCTAGAATTCCGATTACAAGTCCCTGACCGTGGTAGCACCAAACACCCCTTGTCCTTCAAAATCCTAATCTCCATCTTCTTCCAATCTGTTTCTTGCCTGGAAAATCTCGCTATCCCTTTCTTTGTGTTCTGCTTTCAGGAGATTCGGAGAGCACTGTCGATGATTAAAACCGTGGTAGCGGGCTTGGAGAGGGAAAACCAGTCCGACATGGTACATTAACCACACACCTCTAATTGGTTTTTGCGTGAAGTGATTTTTTTCTTCTAAACATTTGGGATTTTTGGATTGTCGCAATTGAATTTCTATTCTTATATAGGTGAGGCAACTGGAAGAGATCCAGGCCTTGGCGAATCACTACCGTCCGGGAGACCAGGTGGATGTTTATTTGCCATATAGTAATCATATCTAATTTTTGTTTTTGTAGCACCACTCTTAGCTGCCATATATAGAATGGTCTTGCAGGAGGAATTGATGGCATTCAGCTGTAATCCTAAGGTCACCCTTGCCCCTGGCTACATCAGCACCTCAACCACACCGTAGTGATTATTCCTCACAGCTTTGTGCAAGGCCGTGCAGTCATTTCTGTTTTTCATCTCAAGCAACTCCGACACCAATGACAAACTCTCCTAGCCACGAGCACATTCCAGATGCATACAGGTAATGTGAGGATTGCCAGCCCTCACTGCCAAGTGAAGGGTAGAGTCACCCCCCTTGTTTTTCTAGAACAGGAGGGAGGGATGGTTCATGCAGAGCTCGCCCACTATGTTGACATGGTTGAATCTTGCTACAAGGTGGAGAGCCGTATTTCCGTTGGGTGTTCCACCGTCAAACAGGTTACTTCTCCCGTTGGCTAAGTATTGGAGGCGGCACAGGTTGCTGGCTTTCACTGCCATGAATACTTCACGATCCATAATATCTCTCTCTCTCGACAAAACTCCTTGCAACGCCTCAACTTTAATACCCGATTAGAATCCGTTGTCTGTTTGAGTAATTAATTTTCATGTGAGAAGCATTAGAGATGTATGCTGGTTTAAATTCAACTAAATGGAGCAATTAATATAGAACATAGTTTTTTTTCTATTGGAGCTATTAAAATAGGACGGAGGGAGTATTGTTTATAGTGTGTTCTTGCTTCACATGTTTTAGCATAGGTTTCAATGCTATCATTTATGTACACTTATACATAGATATTTATGATTTTATTTGACACAAATGGACCATGTTTCATTCATATATGGACTAATTTGAGTATATTTACTTATACTTGGGCTCATGTAGCATCTAGTCACGTATGTATTATGTTGCATGTATCATCAAAATGATTTATAAATGAGATTAATCGTGATTAGTCGTGGTCGATCAATTAGATGTAATTGGATGTTATATTAATCATTCAGAGACTTATCGAATCAGATTTGTATCTGAAAGCACATGGTTTCATTTTGCCTTCCTTTGAGAATGTGGTGCCTCCCCGGGTTGAGATGAACAGATTGCTATGTGAGTTTATTTGATAAGTTATCTAGACCCTAAGAATCAAGGATGGTATATCCGTGTGCACTAACTTACCACACCGCACTAGTTTTTCTTTTAAGGAATTCTGACTTTACCTGCAATGTTAGTCCTGGGCAAGCAAACTGCTCTAGTTTTCCTTCTTGGAATTTGGACCTTCTTTTCTAAAGATTATCTTGGGTGAGGGAGGGTACCTTCCTGGTTAAGGAACCTACCCAAATCGCTCTAGTTTTCCTTCTTGGAAGTTGGACCTTCCCCTTAAGGGATTGTCCTAAGCAAGCGGGTTTGAGAGATAATGCTCATTGACACAAGTTGTGTAGGAATAATGAAGCTTATGTTACACATGTGATTATAGTATGGATTTGCATGGACATGCAGGATGGTGTGTAGTTGATACACTTGATTTTGTAGGATAAATGTTTATGTTGAGAAATGATTATGCATAATATGAATGTTGAGAATTGTTTTATGCAAGATGTGATTGTTGTAATGAGATTCATATGTTTACACATGATCCGTATATGTTTTGAGCTATGCATGAACCCATGATGCAAGGGAGCATGATATGTGTTTATGATATGTGGGTTATAACATGATGTGCAGGTGGCATGACTATGTGTTTATGGAATATGTTATACATTGTGATATGTAAGTGGCATGATTATGTGCATATGGAATATATTTGATATGATGCATAGGTAGCATGAGTATATGTTTATAAATTATAAATTATCACATGATGCACAAGTGGCATGAATATATTTGATTAGTCCTGTAATGAATGGGACAAAGGTTGAAGCGGAGGAGGTGGAAGATGATAAGAAAAAGGAGGCAAAGGAGAATGAAAAGGAGGCGGAGGAGGATGAAAAGATAGGGGAGGGGAGGGGAGGAGGAAAGGGTGGCAGATAAGGATGGGACAAGGGTGGAGGAAAAGGAGGAGGATGGAAGAGGGGGTGAGGTGGGGGGTAAAGATGTGGAGGAGGAGGATGAAAAGATGGTTGTTGCTCTTAGTGCTGAAATAGAGGCAACTGATGGTGGAAAGAAAGTTGTTGACGATGAGGTACTTGTCTTTTTTGTTTAGTAAATATTCTTGCATATAACCTAATCTAATATTTTTATATTACCTTATGATCATATAGGATGAAGAAAAGGACAATAAGCCATCGAGTATGCATAAAATGAAAATTAAACTAGTGGGAAAGGTGAGGAATAAGAGTAAATATAGAAAGACTCCCTACACAGACCCTCACAAAAAGAGAAAAAAAAAGAAAATCTACTTAAAAAGGTTTATGATATTTGTTACTAGTCCCAACAGTGTACTTTTAATAATATTACTTATTTAATTGCCATTTTCTTATATTTGCGGGGTTTGTAATAAGTAGATATGAAGACCTTGGGGGCACCCTAATAAACCCAACGTTCTTAACGGGTTTTACAAACCATAGGAGTTGGCTTAGAGATGAAGTATGCATATTGATTTAATTAATTTTAATATATGACTCTAAGAGCTAACGAGGAATCTGATTCAATCTATTGGTTTCATTTTCATATAGCACATTCATGCATACATGACACTCCTACACAACCATAGGCCTATGTGGACATTTGTTAAGGACCATACATTCTACTATGTTTATTTTCAAGTAAGTGTTATTTTTTTTTCAAACAAAAAACTGTGAACTGTCAACTAAATAACTATCAATAGGATAACTATGAAGTGGATAATTGTCAATTGAATCTTGTTAAGTTGAAGTACATAGTAATGTGTTTATAGAGACTACTTGTGCGGAACTGCAAGGAGGCATTGGATAAATAGACTGCATTCAAACTTGAATATGGCAAGCTGCCAAAGTTAGAGCAAGTGGCAGCCATGTGGACAACAGTCCCGGACTCATTGAAGAGCCTATTAAGTGTGCATGGAACACCATTTTTTGAAATTTCACCTCATAATTTCCCAGTCTATGTCAACAATAATCATTGGATTTTAGTTGTGCTTCGTATATGAGAACAACAGATTTTGATTTTTGACCATCTTACTTGAGGGCTGCATTGGAAGGGTATTATTCTCAGTTGAATAAACTATAGGTCCTTATCCCGCTAATCCTCTATAAGTTTGGATGGTTACCATTTGTTGCATGGTGGAAGCCGGAGATTGTTGAGGTAATTGGTCACCCCATACTGGTTAACTGTGATGATTGTAGAGTTTATGTTTATTATACATGTGGTATTTATCACACTGCTTTGCTTTTGATTTCACTGGTGAGGATGTGCCCTAGCTTAGGAAGTTAATAGCTTACCAGTTATTAACAAAATTTTTTTACGTTGGCATAATCTTGGAGGGAAATATTTGTTCTCCATTTTTACATTGTTTACGTAAGTGATTTTTGCTATTTCTGATTACATCAAATGATTTTTATCAATATTATGAAGTTGATATATAGTCAGAGTGACCTAAGATTAATGGTTTGAATTTTATTTGGTTTTTTAAGTGCTTATCTTCTTCTTTGCACTATGTTTTGCATGATATTTCTTATTGTTCTGCAAGCAGGGGTATAGGCAGTCATCATTTATTTGGTGGGATTTTAGTTTTCTCTTATTATGATATGAAACTTAGTCAATCATCATATATTTCTTTTGATATCACATATTTTAGTCATACTTATTTTCTTGTTTAACCCATTTTTTTTTCAAAGGATGGCATTGGCGATTAATTTGTGTTCATATTCAATGCCCTCTCTGAATAGGAGAAGCGAGCCTTAATTCAGAAACTTGAGTAGTGGAGTTAGAAGATTTGATATGAAACCATCATTCAAAACTATATACATGCAAATTTGACGAAGAGCCTCATCGGAAATCCAAAGTTCCTGAAACCAAATGCCTCATAAATGACTTGAGGCATTTCATGCTTCCATTTTTTCTATCAACAAAAAATTGTCAGGCATATCCAATCAGTTAAGAACTACTGCCCTTGGAGGCATGTCCCCATCCCCAATATTCTTCCTCCTGCGGTGATTTCCCTTTCATAGGAGAGGTTTAGTGTAGAAAAAATAAATAAAAAACAAAAAGGAAACATAAGGCATTGCACAAACATTTGAAGACAATCCAATCTTTTAATTACCAAATTGTTAGTTCTTACAATAATAAAAAATGCATGTTCTTATGGCAATTTAATAAAATGAGATATTATTTTTGACCCCTATCAATTGGAGTGATATGACAATCCCTATAACTCATAAAAACAATCACATTTAGCCTCCTTTTTTGCCACTCTACCAAATTGTACCTCCACTCAATGTACTAGTACAATTACTCGCATTGACTAGAATAGATTCTCCATGTCAAACTGTCAAATTGGAAAACTGCCAACATGATAAATAATCTGCATACTATAACATAAACTTATGCAACATAGTTGATTTGTATACAACTGATGTCCACAAAATTATATTTTTATATAAAAGTATATAATTGATGTCCACAAAATGATACTCATTTCGTATAGAGAGAAAATGAGATTTGTATACAATTGATGTCTCCAAAGCCCTTTGTATATGTGTGATACACAAAAAAGAAACTATGGATAATTGCATATAAGTAATATCAACAAAAAGTTGCTTTTGTCTACAAAAAGTTGCTTTTGTCTACAAAAAATTACTTTTGCCTCAAAAGATATATAAGATTTCAAACTTTGAATTAAATTTTGGAAACTGTCACCTCCAACATCATTTTTGTTAGGTTGTGGCATATCTACTGCACTATGGCTACTTAGGTAATCGATTTTGCTCATTTAGGTGCAAGCCCAAACTTTCTAGGTGTATCTTATTCTTCTTTGATGAAGGCACTTGTCTCTTCGCTTTATAATTTGTGACTAATGGAACCTCTCCTATATCCTGCTGCTATTTAATTATAGAGTTAAAACTCTCGCACCCATTAGAAGTCACAATGTTATACCTCTTTACAGGAAAGCGTACATTTGCCCATTTGGCTACATTTACATCGACTAGCAACTTGTATGCATATGGATTAATCCATTGTATGAGGGACATATGTTCATCAAATTCCTACACATGGTTTGTCTTTGTTGCAATGTAGAAGTGGGGGGAGAGTCCTGAATATTTGAATATTGCATGCATATTGGATCACACATGATAAACATAATACCCATGTACACAATTCGGAAATACTTGTGGAACCTGTGAAATGATTGAACGGTTTTTGTTAGATATGATAACAAGCCCTTCAATATGGCATAGTGCATGCTTTAGATGTGTGAGTACCCAATTCCATGCTTCGTTGTTTTCTAATTCTTTGGTCACCAATGTAATGGGGTACAAATGATTGCCACCATCCAAGGTTAATGCCATAAATAAGATGTCTTTGTACTGTCCTTTCAAATGTGTGTCATCTATGACAATGACTTTGTGCATATACTTCTTGAAATTCTCAACACACATACCAAAGGTTACAAAGCACCTTTAGAATGATTTGTCTTTAAGGTCGTATTTTATCTTTGTGGTAGTCCTAGAATTTATCCTTTCCATTTGGTGTAGATAGGCTAGAAGGTATTCATAAGACTCCTTAAATGTTCCCCTCAACTTCTCCACAACAGCCTCTTTAGCCTTCTAAGCATTACGGTAACTTATGGAAACTCCATACTTTACATGATATAATTTTTTATATCAGATAGTGTGTAAGACCTACATCCCTCCAAACGATAATATACAACATCAGTGATGATCTCACTTTTTGCTTGACAATGATCTTCAGTAAGTAATGCCTTCATGTATGCACCAAATTCATTTCCTTGACTTTGAACATAACACATCCACTAATTCTTGAGGCATGTAGTCTCCATGGGTAGTTCTTAACAATACATCTGACTATATATCTTGATTTATTTTAATATATAATCTTGAACTGAAACTTTGTGTACATGGCCATGTTGTGTAGGTGAAGGTGAAACATGCCTTTGTCCTTAAACTATTGACCAATTTATATCACTCGTCGATTACAAACATTCCCTAATTGTACCCCAAAGTCATTGTTTACATAGGGATACTCCCCAATAATATCCATTTTCTAGGTCAAATTGGTGGGTTCTTTATCATGTCCCAATCTCTTTCTTTTATCACCTTCATTGTTCCTAGAATTACAAGTGTCAACTAGAAACTGCCAAATTTATAATGTTTCTATTATTTACATCCTTTTAATTGATGTATTTGGAATTGATATTTGTAGACAATCCATGGTTTCCACTTTTGCATCTAAAGGTGTAGGGTGCCTACAGTTGCTTTCATTTATTCTACATATTCTAACATAATATATTTTGTATCGGTAGTCTCATATATCTACATACATAATACTAAAATACAAATTATATTCACAACATTTTCTATACCTTACATCGTTAAGCCAAGGTTGATCTTTAGGATTTGGAGAGCTCGTAACATGTTCTTTTGCACCATGATTTACCCCTTCTATAATATCGTCTTCATTTGTAGATGGTGAAGCATAATAAATATCTTGCCCACAATCATTTTTTCAGTCTTCTTCAACTCTTCTGATGTCAAATTCAAAGTCATCTATAAGTGTGTTTGGGACATACTCATTAATGCTTGAATCAATCTAACACTCTTGCTTTACACTTGTTAGTTCATCATGTGTTACTTTTGAACCAATGTGAATGCAAATGCACATGTTTTCTTCATCATAATCTCTTCCTCTCAATGAAATAACTCATCTCATTGGAGTTTATTTTTGTCACAATTAAGATTGACAGTTGTGTTGTATGGAACACTATAACAAGTGCACTTCTCCTCCCACGTTACACTCATTCTTCCTATTTTTACCTCCCACTTTGAAGTTTTTTCTTCTCATCTCCTTCTCCCACTTTGGCACATTGACACTAGTATTCCCATGAGTAATATTTAATTTTCTTACTTTAGTTATCGTTAATGGTATTTCATTCAATCTTAACTTATTCTCTCGAATGAAGCAATTGAGAGTTCTATTATCATGTATTTCAAAAGGTGGAAGGTTAATAGGAATTGCAATAGGATATATAAAAATTAACTTTAATGAGTACTCTTTCTTTGGGCCAACATTGCCTTGCTATTGGTTGCCTACATACATATTAAATAACTTATACAATATTATTCCAATACAATCAGATGCGAATGTAGTTTTACCTAACAACTGTTGCATACATTATCCAGTAAAAACACATACATCAAAATACATATATTCGACTATTTAATCGCAGTCATACGGAAATCTAATAAATCATCAGAGTTAAACAAAAGCTAATAAATTAGCAAAATCACACATCTCACCCTATGATAGAGCGGAGCATACGAATAACACAATCACACATCTCACTCTATCACAGAGTGGAGCAGAATATCATATCACAACAATTCATATCAGATCTCATCCGACCATATGAGATTAAATCATATCAGATCATAGCATATCAAATCACAACACATCATATCGAAATAGATTGGATCAAAGTAGAGCATATTAGAACACATTAGATCAGAGCATAATATATATCTTAATTAGCACATGCCTTCATATAATCATATATTTAATTAGCATATCAAAAAAGCTTACTCCCCTAAAGTTCTTCAGAAGTAGCAGTGTTCGGAGTTGCTACTTCCTTCAAAGCATCCTCCCCTTCAGACCCAAAGACTGCAAATGGAGCTTGTAACATCCTTGATTTTTTTGCAAATTTCTATAAATTTTTTGCTCAAATTTTCAACAAAGAAATAAGATGCTTTGGCGTATCCGTATTTGTAATTGATCTTGATATTCATAACTATATGAGTCAGGAGTGGTGCTTAGTTGCATGTCATGGGCCTCGACGCACCACAAAAACTTTCGATGTGAAAACGAGAGAGAAAAGGACGAGATGTGAAGGAGAACAAAAATAGAAAGAAAGAGGAGGAAAAAGAAATAAAAAAAATATAGAAGTCAATAGGACACACCTCAGCGCGCCCGACCCGCTAGATGAAGAGTGAAGGGGGAAGCCCCCCTTCACTTTGTGAGGCTAGAGCAACCGCCACTAATGGCCACCGACTTCTGCTAGGCAGGCCTCGGCCTACACCGCCGCCGCCATCACCCCAGCCTAGCTCCGCTGGCTACGCCGCCTTCTACCTCCCTCTTTCCCCATTTCAGTCCGGAGAACTGCTCCTTCTATTTTCACTTTGATCCGTCGCCGCTGGCTACATGGCCTCCAGCCCACTACCACGGCTTCGCCCAGTCCAGGATGACGTTCGGGCACTACCTTCCGAGCCTCCCCGCCCCTCCTTCTCCACCATGAGGTACAACTCCTCTACCCCCCTTTTCATTTCTTTTTTGTTTCTATGTATTGCGGCCACCAGCTATGTTGCCGCTGATTAGCCTTTTGCCTCACCTCGGCCTGGCAACAACAATGCCTCCACCCCCGGTCCGAAGCCTTTTTGTCAATATGGCTGCTAAAGCCCTTTTTCGTCTCTCCTATGTCCGTGATGTCATGCCCCGACACCCACCCTACTCGAGCTGAACCCGGCCCAAGGGACAGTTGAAGCGCACGGGAGCGACAATGGATTGATTTATAAGGTGCGAAAGACTTTAACCCATCTAGCGGGTATTCGACACATACATAGTGCATACCTTTAAACCTTTGTGCAAGAGAAATAAGTAGAACAAAATAGGACTTTAACTCTAAACTAGTCTACAAGTCTTAAACAGGTCTAAAAACATAAGAGTTACATAAGTCTAAAACAAGAACCACCATACATGATGTTCTATTATCATAACAGAGTAAATCAGAAAACAAAGCAAAGTTTAGAGGCATCCACACCTACTCCCGAGCTCTCCCCAATCATTCATCATATAGAGGATCCTCATTGACTGTATGTCGCACCATATAGCCCCAAAACAAAACATAGAAAGTGGGATGAGTAAAACTCAGTAAGGTTTTAGATATGGTAACGGTAAATCAGAAAAACAACCATGACATATCAACATGGTCTATCAGATCTACATATCAAATAACATCCCATTTCTGATTACTTTCCTTACCCTAACCATACTTAAACATAGGAAATACCTTGCATGTAAATATCTCAACATACCATACATATCCATGCACGACCATTCTCCTTCATAACAATCAACCTACATGACATGTGTCTACAACACACAATCATATCGTGCATATTCACATTTAACCTGCATGAGAGTGTCTCTACCACACAATCATATCATGCATAATCATAATCCATCAACCTACATATCAAGTGTCTCTAACACACAATCATAACCATGCAAGTTGATAAACAGTCCTACTTAATTGGCCGAAGCATAAGCAATCCCTGCTCACTCCAAACAATCCCTAAGTTTGAAGGAATTACACAATTTGTGTAAGTTCCCCAAAGGGGAAGAATACCCCCTAATAAGTAGGTGCACTCGGCTACACTAGCATGAGTTCTCAAGGTCTAGATAGTCTCAACAATGTTATTCTCCTTATAGCATTGCTGCTCTTCTCAACCTGGGGAGGAAAACTTGTCCTTTTGGGACGTAAAACCCCGTCCTTTCTGATGTAAAACCGAATTAATAAGCCTTCGATTGATTAATCCAGTAAGCAATATCACACAATTGCATCCAATTGATGAACAAAACTAATCTCAATAAAATCTCGTTCGTAAATCCATCTCATGATGCATGCAATATGGTACATACATGAGCAATGACCACATGAATTCTAATTCATGAAACGTGCTCCCCATCAGCCATAGAAGAATCATTTCTAATCATAAGAATCAACAATTACCATAATTACCTCCACATGTGTGTGTTCATGGTAGAAACATTCTATTCTAAGCATATGGGCATGCATTATAAATACCCCATTACCAAACTACACACATGCTATTTAACATTTAATCATAGCTTCTTACTCAAATCATGAGTGAAAACCATTGAAAAATGCAATTCGAATCAAGTGCAATCTCATGCTAGACTTAAGTAAGCATAATCATTACCACAGTTAGAACTAAACATGGCACCATCATTCACGCATAATTTAATCATTATATATGAAAACATATAAGTCCATTCTCATGTTATAACCTTCCTAGAATCATATTCAAAATATGAGACATCATTCAATCATGGATTCAAGACAAGAATCTATAACATGCTTAACCGAATAACATGTAATTCACATGATACTTAGACATTCATCATAGCTTCCAACATCAAATTCATACCCTTCCGATAGCTTTACCTATCATATATTACTCATCATAAACATAAGCAATGATACTTAAGGATAAAAACTAAAAAATGAGCAAAATAGCAAAAATAGCCAAATTAATGTTTTGGCGTTCAAACATCCTATAGGGCCGTTTGAACGCCTGACCATTCGATTGGCTTGCAAGATGTTCCATTGCCATAACTAAAATTCTTGGTTCATCTTCTCCACTTCGAGTCCAAAACTGAAACTTCACATAAATATCTCAAACCTTCAAATCTCACTCCCAAACACCATAATAATGAAATTCGTTCTTAGGAAAAAGTAAATCTAGTCATTTACAACAAAAAACACCAAGAAATCATAAGAAAGATTTAGCTTTTCTAGATTCACCATTAAAGCTCAAATCCATGGAAACCCACATCAAACTCCATAAAATATCAAATATGAAAGCACAGATCTACTTAGGGCGATATCACTTACCTTCAACGAGCTTCTTGACTTGAAATAGATCCTCCAACACCTTCAAATCCTACCCAAAATAGGGTTTTTGTTAATACATGCATAAATCTGATTTAAAATACCTAAACCTCTAGAAAACTAGTAGATCTAGGGTATATTGAGTTAAAAAACAAAATCCCTTTCATAAGGGGTTGAAATAGAGGTTCAGATAAGTAACTCTTTGGGTATAAATCAAGATTAAACCTTGGCAAAAGAAGAGATTTGGAAAGTTTAGAGAAACCCGTAGAAATTAGTGAAAGATTAGACTAATCTTTACCTTAATTGCCTTTCCTTCTTTGGAAATGGGAATTAGGGCTCCTAAGCTGTAGATTCCAATCTTTCCCAATTGGGAAAGTGGCTGAGCCTTTCTATTTATAGTAGGCTTTGGGGTAAACCTAATAAATAGGTGAGGTATAAATAAAATTTAACACTAAAAATTGAAAACTTACTTATTTTAAGTCCAAATTGATATCTAAAAAATTTGAAACATTTAAATAGTCTTAAGATGTTGTTTGGGTCATTTGGGACATATAGTCAAAATTCCAAAAAAATCCCAATTGACTTAAATTAACATAAAAATCATAAAAGTGAAGAAAATTTGATTAAAATCATTGTCAAGAACCTTAATTTTGAAAATAAGTAAAAACCGATCAAAGTTAACACTAAGCCACACAATAATTACTAAATTAAATAAAATGAATTGGTTTGAGTTTAGGGATCTTACATGTGAGTACGCAACCAAGTCCTTGGCCCTTTTGTGAGGCTTCGACAATGCAAATTCATTGCCACTAGTTGTGGTATGTGGCCGATTTTGGCGTCATGTGGTCACTAAGTGTTTTTAGCGATTGGCCGACCTCCAGTTAGCCACCCCCCATTGTGTGGTAATATTTACCATTTCTAGTGGCACGACCTTGTGGCCGGATGCCCTTGTGGGGCCAATATTTTGCTTCAAGTGAAATTAGCCCCGCCTTGTCGAGATTAATTCCTGCATCTCTGAAAATCTTTGGGACAACTCTCTTAGTGGAATGCTTTTGGCCACCTATTCCGTCATCTACACTGCCATAGTCATGTGCTCGCTTTCAAACTCGCGTGGATTACGAAGTAGTGTCGTGATAGCATGCTTTGATTGTGTAGTAGCATATTAGGAGTTTATAACTTAATGTTTTGCATGATAAATGCTAATTAAATGAGCATGTTTTATATATGTGAACTATGTGTATGCTAACGAAGACTAAGGTATGATAGTAAGTGGTTGATGATTTATTTGTATGGATTACAGAATGTGATAAATTTGTGTGGTCGATGGGCATGGACATGTATATTTGATTGAAAGCTTATCAAATAGATGTTTCATGGACTATGATGGGGAGATTGTTGGTGACAAAGACGTGAGTTTGACGGGTGAAGGTTGGACTTGATGAGATTTGAGGATCGATTTGGATTGAGTCAGGTGGTACGTTGGTGCAATGTGTAGGAGGCCTAGGGAATGTTGGGATTTGGAAGAGTCAAGGTTCATAACATCCTTGGGGGATTGTGAGTTAGTGAGAGTCGACAACATAATGATACACGCATAATGTATGTAAAGTGAATTGTAACAGAAGAACAATAAGGAATTAGTAAGGGTTTGATAATTGGATTTAGGTATGAAGGGTTTTAGTTGAGGAGTTCAAGTAAGATAATTTGGTTTTAAGGTGGATGTTGTATGATGTAAGGCCGTAAATTTATGATGGAAAGAGTATGTTAGTAGTGAATTCGAGTTTGACAAGTAAGGCTACGCAAAGATTCATAAGACTATGAGGGTAAGGGTGGATGATAAGCTAAGTAAAGAATGCTACACTTGTTGATTAGAGTTTCAAAATGAGTGTGGTTCTAACTTAGTTGGATGAAGAATGTAAGACGGAAGTAGTTATGAGCATAATTATACATGCATAAGTTAATATGAACTTGAATTGTATGTAACCCTAATCCGATAATGTTGTGAGTTGAGACTAAGGGTTTCAACGAATTAAGATCCGTGCTAGTCATAAGTAATCGACTGAGCATCCTTCCTAGTCTAGCCATGGTGTTATCCTGCGGGATTTGGTCTTGGTGTTGTCTTTTGGCCTAGACATTTGATGCTCTGTGAAAGCACTGTAAGTTTTCACCCCTTCATGGGCATTATATGTCTTTCTACCTATATATGGCACTATATGTTTTGCCCAAGAGTGACACTATAAGATTCTTGCCCAAGAGTGGCATCATATGATTTTCGCCCTTAGTTGGCACTATATGGCCCTTAATTGGCACTGCATGGCCCCAGATAGTGGGCATTTGCATACTCAGGTAAGTAGTATCATGAATCTGCTCATACCTGTTTGATCTTGTGCCCCAATGAGCATAGGTGTGCCTTGCCTTCGAAAAAGTCAATGACATCTAATTGCTCCCCGGAGGTTTAAGTGACTCCCCAGTGACATTCCCTTCCTTTTCAACACATGAGCTTATTAATTGTAATGAGCTTTAGTTGTTGATAGTATGTGTACGACATTAAGCATAAGTTTTATACATCAGATTTTGAGTAAGCGGTATGTGTAAGATTAAGAGTAAGTGTAAGTGTGAGCTTCTAAGGAAGACGATAAAGGTAAGCTTATGAGTAGGAGTAAGATTGTACGAGTAAGGTCGTACGAATATGTGTATGTTGTATGTGTAAGCGTACAATTGTAAGAGAATCTTGGTAAGACTCTGATTTAGAGTGTAAATGTAAGAGTATCACATAAGAGTAAGTGTAAGTTTAGCTAGTGCGATGATTTGTGTATGAGACCTTATTTATGTTTCATATCTTTCTTGCTTCATATGTGGTTGCATGAATGCCTCTGTGTATATGAACTTATGAAGTTCATTGATTTGTTTCCTCTACTGGGTATTTTCCAACTAAGTATGAAAATAATCATTTACCCTAATTTTTTAGCCCCTTGGTCTAGAGGCTTTTGAAGGTCGATCGATAACTTCTTAGATTGGACTTTGTTCTCCGTGGTGGGCTGTTCTTCCATGACTTTGAGTACAAATGACTCGTAGTGAGGCTATGTGGATTTTGGTGCCACAATCTCATGTTTTGATTAAGGTGAGAGTTAAATGTGTTAATTTTTTCGACTTGTGCATATGTGTATGATTTAGAACTCAGACTATTGAAGAACTTGTACTTAGAGAGGTTTGAGATGTATTTTTTTTAAGATCATGGTCATGCCAAATTTCACTTTCAAGTTTTCGTTTTGGGTCACGCCTGAGAATATTGATTTTGTTGTGTGATGGACTAATTTATGAAAATCATTTTCACATGTTTTGAATTTTGTTGTTTCCTTTAATTTACATTCGTATTTTGAAACAAAATTTTAGAAAAGTTTTAAAGTAAATGCACGGAAAAGCCACAATTGGTATCAGAGCTTTGGCAATCTGACTACAAGTTCATAATAGTCACAAGTTGAGAGTCGTGGTATGTAAAGTAAGTCTGAGCTTTGATTGGAGGGAATCTAGGTGAAGATTTTCTATGATTCAACTTCTTTTTGCACATAAGCAGAGTTAAGTTGAAGTTAATAACTGTGGAGGGTTTTGGAGGGTTAACCCTCACTTTCGAAGCCTACGGGGAGAACCAAAGGCAGTTATAGACCGATTTGAGAGTATGAAGTGGTGGTTGAGGTTTTGCATATTCTTGATGATTGGAGTGTGGTTAAGGCCACCTACACTCTGATTGAGGACAAAAGCAACAAGTAAAAATGTGTTAGACGTACCTATTTTCAAATCGATCAGTCTCTGACCGAAAAGGAGTAGTGAAGGTTTTTAGGGAATAATTTTCCGTGACCATCATTGTTGGAAGGGTTGAAGTTCCTTTTGTTGTTTGCAAGGGAGAAGGTAAGGAATGGAGTTGAAATCCGCTTCATTCTCTTTTGGTGATTTGTGAATATGAAGGGATTTTTGGAAGAGTAAATGGTTTGGACTTAATTGTCTTGGCTATGGACAATGTTGTGGCTACTATTGTAAGAGTTCTGAGAAGAGAGTGTTGACTTGTTTTGGATCAATGTTTGGCTGGTCGCATAGTGAGCGGTCGTAGGCCTCCATAAGAAATAATGGATGTTTAAGCACCCTGATTGTCAGAGTGAGGCGAGGCAATACTAAGCTAAAGGTTGCAGAGCCTTTTGGTGAGTTTTTTTTAGAAGTTATTATTGGATTGAGTCCAGAGCAGCTGAGTTGTGCCAAGGATATTCTTGATATGTTTCCCTGATAACTTATCAAGGTTTCTGCATGAGAAAAATGTGGAGTTCATTGGGAGTTAGTGCCTAGTGCACTCCCTATCTCTAGGGCATCATGGAGGATGACCCGTTGGAATGGATTGAACAAAGGGGAGTTAGCAAAACTTATGGTGAAGAGTTGCACTTGATCAAGTGCATCTCCTGGTGAGGTACATTGGTTTTGTTTGTGAAGAACATCCTTGCAGCCATGCATCGACTACCAAATGTGGAATTGTGTGACTTTCAAAAATAAGTCTCTTGCCTAGGCGTGATGTCCTTTATCATATGTAATGGTCAATCAAGAATTTTAAGGAATTAATTGAGCTCAAATTATGATTGGTTTAGGGTTTGGGACGAGGATATTTCTAAGACAACATCGCAGACTCGGTAGGATGATTTTGAGTGTTGAAAGAGGTCATTGCAGAGTTGTTGTCTATTCTACCCTTTGGTCAATGGCTATTCAGAAATAAGGATTCTGACAATAGAGAACTTGATGTGTGGTTGTGCCTTTGATTAGAAGTGCTCTTTTGATCTCACTTTCCATTTAGTGAGTTTGTTTATCATAACATATCATTTTGGTAGTGGAATGATCCATGTGAGCCTTTTGTGGAAGATATTGTGATCACTAACTGTTTGGATGAAGTGAGCATCAAATACTCCAATCTAACTTTGTTCGACTCTATGCAGATAACTTGAAGTTAGCTAGAGTAGGGTTGCATACAACGTAAGGCTGATGAAAGAATTATACTATTTAACGATGAATGGTTTTTTAGTTTGAGGTTGGCTATTTTGCATTTGTACACATCTTCCTGGTGAAGGGAGTTATTTCATTTTAGTGAGAGGAAAGTTAAAAGCTCGAGGAGTAGGTCCTTTCAAGATTCTCGAATAGTTGGTACAAGCAACCATGGAGTTACCTTGTGACCTCAACTGAGCGATGATCTCTTGTTCTAGGGTGCACTTTGACAGAGCTTCATCTTGGCTTAACAGTTTAGGAGTGCTTAGATTAGATCTGGGCAGACAAAATGAGGTTTTGAAGACTTGGATTATTCCTATGGTGGAGACCTTGTGGCGATGCAATATCTCCCGTAATGGCGATGTGGCATGTTCTTGCGGATTTGAGAGAGTTATATCCTGAGATGTTTCTTGTTTCAATTGTACGTTTTAAGTTGATTATGAAATTTTGAGGACAAAATTTTTCTAAGGGGGAAATGATGTAACATCCTAGATTTTTTTGCAATTTTTTTGCAATTTTTTGCTATTTGTTCTCATATTTTTAATGAAGAAATTAGATGCTTTGGCGTATCCATATTTGTAATTGATCTCGATATTCATAATCATTAAGAGTCGGGAGTGGTGCTTAGTTGCAGGTCATGGGCCTCAAAGCACCACAAAAAAAATGGGGGAGAAAAGGACAATTGCAAAGGAGAACATAAATAGAAAGAAAGGGGAAAGAAAAAAGAAAGAAAAAAATATAGAAATCGTTGAGTGTGCTCCACCCTTTGGATGAATAGTGAAGTGGGAAGCCCCCCTTCACTCTATGTCGCGCCGCGTGTTGGGCAGCACAGCTGATGCAGGTGCTGGCATCAACGATAACTTCCATCCATTTCTCATAGTTTCATATATATCTCATATTATTCTACTCAAATAATATCCTAACTTCAAAATGTGATAACTTCCTACACTGATGTCAGAATCACATGTTCTTGTTATCGATGGAATCATATGGATGAGCCCTTTGAAACTACACCACACATAGCACACTTCTTGAGGTTGCAACTTTTGCTCTCGACCTTCGTTTCACGTGTTCTTCGATATATTACGCTTGTTACTTTGAGCTCCACCCCTATATGGGGAATATATCCCTTAAAACCCCCTAAAACTCAAGTAAAAATTACATAATTACTCCTAACCCCTTGGTTAAGCGTAATCAGAAAATGGGTTGTTACAACAATATCATAGGAAACAAAAAAAGTTTAGTACCCTGACCTTTTAAATTACCTTAAATGTCAGAGTGCCGCCAAATCGTAATGATAAAATATGGGCCAAGATCAATCGTGTACAAATGAGTAACTATTCATTAATTTACGTAGTTACAAAATGTTTACAAAAAAGGCTTATCATGCCTTACCAAAATCAAACTCGTGAACATCCAAAATTAATACATAACAACACAATGTGATAAAGTAAATAAAAAATGTAGATCTTTCGAAGTTCTACAGGCAATCTTCATTGACATGAACTTCTTTGTTCATACCTGCAGCATCTAGGGGTGAGTGAGTATAATTATACTTAGTAGATAAATTATAATTTTGTTAGCATGCTAAAACATAAAGCATAAAAAAAGATGCATAAAATATTCTTCTAATAATTCACATTTAAAAGTCAACTCAAAATAATATTATTGAAGAACAAAATCAAACACATTTCTAATATAAAAAGTCAAATAAAATAGTTCTAAGCAGAATCCGATAAACTTGGATAAATCATTCATAAACAGAATTCGATAAATAATTTAAAATTGGATAAAACATCATTCTTAGAATGTCGCCGATACTAGAGCAACATAAACCTGTGCTTGTGGGACAACAAGATTAAAATAAAAGAGATCTTCCCACGATATTTAATTTCATAGGTGTGCCATATGCCTTCGTAGGCGGTACCTAGGAGTCATTACTTCGATAGCTTTTGGGTTTTATACCAAATAGCTACCCTTCAAAATCGATGATAATTTTTGGGATTCATACTAAATAATTACCCTTCAAATTTGATCAAAATCAATCGTAATATCATTCAAATAATACTAATATCTAAAAGTCCGTATCGTGATGAAATCCATCTTAGAGGTGTACGATAACGCTATTATTTTAGCGTTCACCTGACCCCTAATAAATATTATTTGTTTTGAAACAATCTTTTATGAAAGAAATACGAAATTGTACAACATATTCTAGCACAAAATTAGAGTTTAAAACCACCTACCCTTCATATTTGAAATTGACCAGAGTAACGGCAAGCACTCGGAGCCTTGTCTCATCCCGGGCTTGGAGCGGCGGGTGGAATCTCCCCTCGCACCGGGACAAGATATCCTTATAGGCTCGAAAGCAGTGGATGGAGCCTCCCCTTATGTTAGGACAAATTCTCCTTTAGGACTGGAAGTGGCGAACAAAATTTCCCTTTAAAGTAGAACACTTTCTTCATCCCGACCCAAAAGTGGCGGATGAAATTTCCCCTTACCCTGGGTCATTTCCCCCCTTTACAAGTAGCTAACTCTAAAAAATGGACCCCTCTATGACATAGAGCGCCCTCGAATTAGCTAGGAACATTTTTTTAATGGAATAAATTGGATGAGAAACAGCTTAAAAACGGGCATTTAAAGCTTTAAATCGGGTAGAGGTCAGAAGTGAAGAGAGGATAAAAATGGTGTGAATGCAAAGCTACCCCTCCCTTTTTATAACAAAACAAAACCATCGGTAGTGCGCATTCGACGACTAAAATGTTGTCGTGAGTCAGCAATGACGCACGAGAATTGTAGGCCATGGCTTGCTGTTGTGCAGGCCATGGCACTATAGGCACATGCAGCAATTGCTGCAGCATCAGAGATGACGCCTATGGCATGAGCAGTACTTACGCATTTTTTTATTTTTTCAAAATTTCGTATTTAATATAAAACAAAATTTAAAACTTCAAATAGGCGTAACTCCTTACCTCGAACTCAGAATCGCGCATTCTTGGTATAGTTGGACTTATATCGACAAGCCTTTCGAAAGAAGATCACACAAGGGTATGTTTTACCATCAATTTAAAGTGGACCCTGCCCATGACATACTCTCGAGGCCATAACCTTCTATCCCAATGTTTTATTTAGTCATTCTTAGGCTTGATATGTAACATCCGTAAGTTTTTAAGTACTTTTTATAATTTTTATATGTGAAGTATATTAAATAGAGCTCGGTGAGACGAGCGTAACGAACCCAAGAACATGTGAAATGGAGGACGAGACGAAAGGTTATGACATCGGGAAACTGTTATATAGGTGGGAACTAATTTAAAAATGTGAGAGAACCTGTCCAACTTTGGTCTAGTATCGAAGGACTCGTTAATACGAGTCCATCAGTATAAAGAACGCATAATTCTAATATCGGGATAAAAAGATATAAAATTTTTAAGATTTTAAATTAAAATAAAATAAGGCGCGTTAGAAATCTAACGTGCGTCAGATGCGTGCATCAGAAATCTGACGTGCATAAGAAATGCGCATCAGAAAATTGACATGCGTTAGTGACACATCTAACGCGTCTGATGCGTGACGCGTGTCTGACACGCGTCTGATGTGCGTCACTGTCTATTTCCTATAAATAGCGGCTAATTTTGATTCAGTTCATTTCAAAACTTCTTTTCTCCATTTCTTCTTTGTTTTAAGTCCAATTTAAGTAATTTAAGAGGCATTTCTACCAAAATCGAGCGTGCTGAACTTCTGGCGGAGTTATTTTTCTATTTTGAGATCTCTATAGCCCTGAAATCTGCTATTTAATTTCGGCCTACTTGGAGTATTATTTATTTTCTCGCTCGAAAATCAAGGTAGGGGCTTTTGTCCTCTTTTATGACTTAAATGCTTGCATTGGTTGTCTTTAAAAGTTTATATGAATAATTCTAGTTACTTTCCGTGTATGTTTTATAATTGCCTCGTATACTTGATTTATTAAGTGTTTATCTTTTGAATTTAATTCGGAATTATGCTTCATGTTATATGTGATATAAAGAAAATCTACCTTCGCCATTATTTTAAAGTATGGTAAGATTGAAAGACGGTTTTCATGAAATTTTTGCTCTATCAAAATGATTTTAGAAAATACGTACAATCATGACCACCGAGTTGTTGAGATGAGATAGAGAAGGGGTAACTGCCTCGTTGGAACAAGCGACTAACCCTACCTTTATAATTGTTGTCAGTAACACGACCATGACTTGTAAAGGCGATGCTAGGATTTTGAAAGATTGATCTTCATAGAAGAAGAAAAAGAGAAGGAAATTCCCGTTTGAGTCGGGTGTAAGAGGTTTAATTGTTTGGAACTTAAATTGGTAGACGTACCGATAGAGTTTTATAATTGAGAGTACACAGGGAAATCCGATTTGGAATCGGATCCATAGTACGCACATTAGCCTGGTGAGCCCCTAACGAAGGGCAAGATCCCTGATTTGCCCCTAACGAAGGGCAACTATCAAGGCTACGCGCGCTAGGGTAGAGAGTATCATGGAAAAACTCTCTGCTCTCTAGATCCCGGCGCCCCATGAGCACGGGTGACTCTTCCCTCTATAAGCACGGAGTGTTTTACGAAAAATCTGTAGAGGAATAAGAGGCCGCTGCTTTGTACCCGCAACAAATTCTTTAATAATAATACAAACCCTAGAAGCATCTTCGATACGTAGGGAGAAGCCCTATGGAAGTTTTTGGGTGAGAGGCACACCCTTACAGCTTTTTCGAAAAGTATTGTCTATTTACCTTGTGATTTACAGACTGCCAAATGTTATATTTATGTCTAATAGGAAAAGTACCCGTACTGAGTAGTTTAAAATACTCACCACCCCCCAGACCTTGCAGGGCCTAGTGTGGAATAGACAAGTGTAGAAGAAAACAGTAGAAGATACTTTTTGGAAGCTTCAGCTGGTGACCACAGAGTCTACAATCACACAAATAGTCTTCTAAGTATATTTTTATATTTTTTGGCTTGAGAAGACTTGTTTATATCTTTACTTATGTATTTGTACACAGACAATATATTTCCTGGGAATAAAATATTTCTTGTTACGTTTATGGTTATCCGTGTATGGTTGCGACCCGAGCAAGCACTGATTTTACTTTTCAACTCTTTATATATTTTATAAAATCTCAGGTCGTGACATGATATGTCCATCTCTCTGAGCCCTATCTAATATTTTTGGGCTCCTCCGAACAAATCAAATTCAAAATGGTGCAATTTAAAGCAAATCGTTATTGGGCCCTAAAACTCTCTTATGGGCCCAAAACTAAAACATTAAAATTCTGGGATGCTACAAACTACCCCCTTACAAAAATTTTGTCCTCAAAATTTGCACAAAATAGTTATTCTTAAAATCACATTTACGTCCAAAATATTTACGAAAATGAAAACAACATTTAAGAAAAAAATAATATTATTTAAAATATATTTACGATAATAATATTAATGCTAAAATACTTAGTTACTTATGTGTACACATTAGAATCTCGACTTTGTTACTAATTGTAGCACCCTGGCCTTTTAAATTACATTAAATGTCAGAGGTTGCCTAGTCGTAATGATAAAATATGGGCCACGATCAGCTATGTATAAAAGAGTAATTATTCACAAATTTACATAATTACAAAAACTTTACAAAACAAGGCTTATCATGCGTTAACAAAAGCAAAGTCGCACACATAAAAAATTAATACATAACAAAAGAATGTGATAAAGTAAATAAAAAATGTAGATCTTTAAAAGTTCTACAGGCAATCTTCATTGATATCAACTTCTTTGTTCAGACCTGTAGTGTTAGGGGTCAGTGAGGATAATTATACTGAGTAGATAGAGTTAAATTCTATTAGCATGCTAAAACATAAAGCATAAAAAAATGCTTAAAATATTCTTCTATTAATTCATATTTAAAAGCCAACTCAAAATAAAATTATTAACTAACAGAATCAAACACATTTCTTATACAAAAAGTTAGATAAAATAGTTCTTCACAGAATCTGGTAAACTCGGATTAATTGTTTGTAACCAAAATCTGATAAATAATTTAAAATTGGATAAAACATCATTCATTTAATGTCGCCGATATGGGAGTGACACACCCATGCCCGTGGGGCAATGGGATCAGAATGAAAGAGATCTTCCCACAATATCTCATTTCATGGGTACGCCATATACCTTAATAGGTGGTACCTAGGAGTCATAACTCTGATAGCTTTTGGGCTTTATACCAAATGGCTACCCTTCAAAACCGATGTTAGTTTTTGGGCTTTATACCAAATAACTACCCTTCAAATTCGATCAAAATCTATCGTAATATCATTCAAATAATAATAATAATATCTAAAAGTCCGTATCATGATGAAATCCATCTTAGAGGTGTACGTTATGCTATTAATTTAGCATGTGCCTGACCCTAAGAAATATCATTTTTTGAAATAATATTTTATGAAAGAAATATGAAATCATATAGCATACTCGTAGCAATGAATTAGAGTTAATTACCACCTACTCTTCGTTCTTGAAATTGACCAGAGTAACGACAAGCAGTCAGAGCCTTGTCTTGTTCCTGGGCTTTAAGTTGCAGGTGGAACCTCCCCTTGCACTGAGACTAGATCCCCTTTCGGGCTCGAAAGCGGAGGACGAAGTCTCCCCTTGTGCTAGGATGAATTCTCCTTTTGGACTGGAAGTGGCAGTCAATTTCCCCTTAAACTAAGACACTTTCTTCGTCCCTACCCAAAAGTGGGGAATAGAGTCTTGCCTTACCTTGTGTTGTTTCCCCCTTTAGAGTAGCTTACTCGAAAAATGGATTACGTCATAGAGCACCCTCAAATTAACTAGGAATGGTCTTTGAACTAAAGAAATCAAATGAGAAACAACTTAGAAATAGGCATTTAAAGCTTTAAAGAGGGCAGAGGTCAGAAGGTAAGAGAGGAGAAAAATGGTGTGAATGCAAAGGTACCCACTCTCTTTTTATAACAAAATGGAACCATTGGATTCATGCCACATGGTGCGTCTCTGACAGCTAAAATGTCGTTGTGCATCAACATTGACGCATGGTGCATGTGTCAATGTTGATGCACAACGACATTTCAGCTGTCAGAGACGCACCATGTGGCATGAATCCGATGGTTCCATTTTGTTATAAAAAGAGAGTGGGTAACATTGACGCATGTTGCATGTGTCAATGCTGATGCACGTGAACTACAGGCCATGACATGCTGTTATGTAGACCATGGTGTGTTGTTGTGTAGGCCATGGTGGTGTAGATGCCTACAGCACACTGCTACAGGCCATGGTTTGGAGAAGCTGCTACAGCTTCAGCTCTGCTGATGTATTTTTTTTAAAAAATTTATCTTTTAAAAATTTTGTATTGAATATAAAACAAAATTTAAAACTTCAAACAGGCTTAACTCCTTAACCCGAACTCAGAATTGCTCATTCTTAGTAATATTGGACTCATATCGGCGAGCCCTTTGAAGTAAGATCACACGAGGGTATGTTTTATCTTCAATTTAAAGTGGGCTCCACCATGACACACTTCTTGAGGCCATAGCCTACTATCTTGTTGTCCAATTAGCGCATTCTTGGGCTCAATATGTTCGTCTTTTCGAGCTCTATAAAATATCTTAAGGCTCCTCCGAACGAAGCAAGATCAAAACTGTTCATTTTTAAGCATAATTATATTGGGCCCTAAAACTCTCTCATGGGCCCAAAATTAAAACATTAAAATTCTAGGAGGTTACAAGAAGTGCCCTCATTCCTAGTGTTTAAGGTAACATAATGTGGATGCAACACATTACATCGAACCATTAGGGTTGTATTATATATTACTTGCATGATAAGTATGTGTTATTTACATTCATGAGCTTGACTTTGTCCAGCCCTAGCCCTGCAAATGAGTGCAATGAGCCTTTGTTTATTATTACTGGACTTGTGTGACTTCATATTATGTATTTTGTTTACTCTCTAATACATGTTTTATTATTGATGCATTAGTTTATAATAGTAACTTGAGATTAATG
This sequence comes from Saururus chinensis, assembly GCA_035235625.1. Classification (NCBI taxonomy): domain Eukaryota; kingdom Viridiplantae; phylum Streptophyta; class Magnoliopsida; order Piperales; family Saururaceae; genus Saururus; species Saururus chinensis. The sequence continues at coordinate 13,951,081 of CP141148.1, forward strand.
ACGATTAATTAAGAGATATTGGTTGTCGTTGGATTGGGGGGAGAACACTGAATAAAGATAAAGACTAAAATACCTTTAATAGGGTTTGGGACCGGTTCATGGAGCTAATAGAGCCCTGATATAGAATCTTGCCTTAGCTAATGAACCGAAGGTAGCTATAGGAGTTTACCCTAGTCCCATGGAGACTAATAGGGTTTGGGATATTTTCTGAGTTATAGCTCATTGAATGAGCTATGTATTGGGCCGATTTACAATATAAAGAGGACCTAATTAGTTGGACAATATTTGACTAGATAAAAATAATCGAGTATAAGTTTTGAATATTTTGGGGGGTTAGTAAATATAAAGACCTAAGGCTTCTATGAGTTACATTATTTTTGTCATTGAACACATTTCTCCAAGAATTGAGATGGTGCATATTGTGTTACTAGTACATTTTCTTCAACGCCATGACTGTTTGGGCCTTGGCTAGTGAGGTCTTTATCACAGGTTTCTTGCAGGTTCACATAACCATATAGTGCGTACGAAAAGCGGAGTTGCATGAGCGTCATGAAAGAATTGTGTTTCTCGCCAACCTGTGTCCATGAACACAGTTGTGATCCACTTCTCCATATTCGTGGTAGGCTATTAAGAGCTTTGGGATTTGGGTCAAATTGTTATTAAAGCAGTCTACTCCAATGTTGGAGTTAGGTATTCGGGGATTTCATTGAGAGTCGAGTTATCTTTGGGTAAACTCGTATTTATATTATGTGCTTATTTCCTTAAACTACGAGTTTAGTGTATTGAAATTCATCGAGAGTTATTCGGTGAAACCTAGAGTTTGGTTAGAACAATGAAGGGTGGTTCGTATCATGCGTCATTTTAGTTGACATATGATTTATCTATTTATCTAAGGGATTAGATAGGGTAATTAATTATTGAACAAGGGTTGTGAGATAATTAATGATATTGTTTGCTATTAATTGTTAATTAAAATAAGTAGAATAATTAAATGACTTACATGAAATATAAGTTGTTTGAAAATACTTAAGCATTGCATATTTGATGCTATGCTTCTTGAGATACTATAGTTTCTAGGAAGAACTATGTATGGATCCAATCTTGTTTGAACTAACATTAGAGATATTGTATAATGAGTACGTAGGCAACTTACATCTTGTTATGTTAGCCTGATCCGAAAAATATTAATAAATTCTTTTGCCATTTTGGAAACTCTTCTCCTGATGGTAGAGAGGTTATGTTGTTGTTTGGTTTGGTTGATTGTAGGTTCTTTAAGCAAGGACTAGTGAGACCAGGATAAATGAGAGTGGGTTGTAGTTCCTTGTTTTTACAGCTTGTTAAGTAAATGTATCTTTGGCATGAAAGCTAACTTTGTATTTGAAGATTGATGTCAGACTTGTACTTAGATGGATAGCCTGCTTTTTATGGATTTTGATATGTATAATAATATCATATGATTTGATATTTGTATTTATGAACTCCAATTATCATGACATGGATATTTAATCAAATGATTTATTTTGCACTTAAGAAAGAAAGAAAATTTCCTCGTGACTCACTGGTCATACTATTTAAAACCGGTTTTAAAAATCTAAGTCATAACAATTAGAATATATATGTTTAGGACTATAGTGATCATAAATTGAGACCCATTTATATGAACATGGCTCATGTGATTGCGTGAGCCTGGGTATCACATGTTGTTGAATGTCAATCTAATGATGCACATAACTCAAAGAGCATATTGTTTTTTACCCACTTGCGTCTTCGGATTGAGATGTTGGAGCTCAAGCTAGCATTTGTGAGCCCATGCTCATATAAACTTTTTTATAAATTATCTATACATATAATTATAAGCACTATACTAACTCATATTCACTCAACCTAAGCAACAATGAGTTTAAATCTCAAAGGCTTAGTTTTAAGTCATAAGTTAGCGAAGATAATGGTGTCAAAGGACTTTATATTGTGGAACACTCCATTTATATTTAAAGCCAACAGACAAAGTGTCGCATTTGATAAATCTTGTCGAGTGTTTTCTAATGGTGTAAAACAATACATAAATTCATATACATATAATATAGGTATAAATACATCAAATTATTATTGAAAAGCATATTTTATGTGTGGGACCCAAAAAAAAGTTTGAGAAAACACGTTCATATGGCATCTCATTTAATAAAGTACGTCGAGAGCTTTCCCAACAATAACAAAAACATGCAAATCCATATTTGAATATATAGGATGTAACCTTATAAAGTTAAATCAACATAACCTTAAAAGTAAGTCTCATATTGTATCAACAACCAATATTAGGTTACATGTAATAGTCATCGAAAAGAAACTAATTATTGTAGGTTGTCAAATATAAATAATTTTCTATATAATGAAAATTTTAAATATTTGGATTGAATTTGAAATATCGGTGAAATAGAAATTGGGAGGTTGTTTGGCAATCTGTTTGGAAATGAAAGAAAATGACCTACAATGTCTTTCCTCTCCAACTCTCCTCATCGGGAGGGTTAGCGTAGAAAAAGAATCTCCTCACATCACAAACTAAAGGTGAAAAACATAAGTTAAATGGGAAGAAATTTAAAATTTTATCATCACTCAATTTGCTTTATATAGTAATATGATTGATATATATTTTATTAGTGGAGATTCTGTCTAATATTTATCTTTTACATCTCTATTTATTTGTTATCATTAATGATGGTATATGGTTATCATGTTATTTTTATCTATATTCAATATTTGTCAATTTCTTATAAAAGGGAGAATGATAGTAAGAATAATATGTGATTTATATTTGCATAGTTCTATGCACAAGTTATGTTTAATCACAAGGTACAAGAATTTTCAAAATTAATTTTGAATGGATAAGTCTAGTCAAGTCTTTGAGTCATTAAGTAAAGTAAACATGTTGAATTGATGTACTAAATAGAGAAAAAATTTGTTTTCAATGTGATTATAAGTTTTGACCAGGAATATCCATAAAATGACACTATAATTGAGAGCAAGTGTTGGCATATTCTGGTAATAAAATTATGTTAAAATTTGAATTTAAGAGAGTTGATTTAATATGTATGGTTTGGTATGGTCAATTTCTTTAGAATAAATTATTTAAAATATCATTAGTAAATAGAATACATCATAAACTTGTACCACTAGTTGTCATGTCACCCTCACTCTTCATGGACCTCAAACTCGCTTTGGTTCATCAATACTGTTAAGGTATCTAAGTATATTTGTGTCACGCCCCGGCACACCCTGTTGGCCTGAACCCGGTCTAGGAAGGTGTGATGCAGTGCAATGATACAGAAGACTACATAGTATGTGCCATTTGTGAAAACAAATAAAGGAATGTAAAAAAGATTAATTAATAATCTTAGTCCAACACAATACTCATAACATCTAAAATGAACAAAGTGTCAAGCCCTAAGGTTGGAACATATTTACAACCATTATAGGCCATCAAAAGTATATAATAAAGTAAAGTATAAGATCATCATATCACATGACAAGTCTAACACCACCCAAATATCTAGCCCCCTCTCATGGTGCATGCCCATCCTAAAAGTCGATATAAAGACCATCTAGAGACTCGCATGACACAACATACAATCCCAAAATAAAACCACAAACAAAAAAGGGGTGAGCTTAGCTTAGTAAGGGTTTTAAAACAAAACATAAGCTCATGATAACACCACATGCATTATCAATTTAAACATGCATCACACATCCATTCTCTACACCTGTGCATTATGAGATAAATCACATGCCATATACATATTCGTACCTCCTATGCATCTTAGGTTCATTCAACATTCATAACACACATGCATGCCCTGTGCAATAATTTAAGTTTCATGGTTCATTCACATCATGTATTAAGCAAGTATCAATATTCACATTCACTGTAAGATCCCTGATCTTAAACCGGTTTTTGGTTTCCTTTAATTATTGGTTATCGCGAGACTTACGCGTTTTCTGATTTATTCGGCAATTTCGTGAATAAATAGTGTTTGTGATGGTTTTAACCAAAATCAACTTCAATATTAGTGGTTTTAAGAGATTTTAAACCAAATGTGAATTTTTGGGATTTTTTTTAGAATTTTTACTATTTTCCCAAAAATTAGGGTTTTGGCGGGACCCCTGTGGGCCCCACCGTCAAAAATTTTATTTTTGTGTCAAATGAACCTAGACATCTACCTAAGGTTATATAAAAATTTTCAGAATTTTATTAGGCTTAATTAGTGCTTAAATTTGTAAAATACCCATTTTTAGCCTACTTTTCCTATTTACACCCCATAACTTACCCATGCATACCCCAACCCTTACTATAAAAGGGCAGACCTGAGCCATTTCTATTTTTGGGAATAGGCTAAGGAGGGAGGGCTGGCCTAATCCCCACTTAGGCCCGAATTAGAAGCCGATTAAGGTAAGTTTATTCTAATTAAGCACTAATCCATGACTTTATTCTTAATCTCTTCCAAATCTACTATTTCCCCCTTGATTCAATTCATTTTTGGGTATCAAAAACTACTGATTTGTGTTTTACTACAAACCCTAACATTCAAAATTCGATTTTTACTACCAACAAGCCCTAGATCTAAGATTTAATTAGGGATTTCTTGGGTAAATCGATTTCTATTAGAGTTTAATTCAAACTCATTGTGTTTTCAAGGATTTCAAGAAGGGTGACTTTTCAATCCGAGCTTAATCAAGTGCTGAGGTAATGGGTCTTCAAAATCTCTGTTTATCCATGGTAAAATTCTTCATTTTTGGCTTATTTCGAAATAGAGTTGCTTGATTTGGTGTGTTAATGGTAAGATTAGAAAATGGAATTATTTAATCCCGATTTCTTAGGGCTTTACATTATTATGATATGGTTTGATATTCTAGAAGTCAAGAAGGACTTTTGATGATGATTAGGGTGTTAGACGTGGATTTGAAGTGTTATCAATGGTGTTTTGGTTTGGATTTGCGAAAGGAAGAAGATGGACTGTTCTGCCTTGTTGGCGTTCGAACGGCCCTTCTGGGCGTTCGAACGGCAACACTGTCGGAACGACAGTTTTCCAGTTCAGCCGATCAAACGGCCTGCTGGGCGTTCGAACGGCCAAACTGTGAATTTTAAATTTTTGCGTTTAACCGATCGAATGGCCTGAAGGGCGTTCGAACGGCTACACAGCAGATTGGTTTTCTAATGCATGATGTTTATTTTGATGATTCCACTTTAGCTTGCCAATTTCATATGAATGTGGTGTGTTTTAAGCTATGTTATGCTACTGGAAAGGCATGCTATTGAGGTTATGGAATTGAGATATATGCTTAGAAATTTGTGGAATGACTTATGTTTTGTGGCATGATGTTGGAATCGTTATCTTGAAATTATGAATGGTTGATTCCCTTTGGTTAAGCATATTTTAGTAGGACTACAACCTATTATTGGACTGATTTGTCATGATAGATTGTGGTTAGTTGTGTGTGGAGGTTGGTGAATGCCATGACTCAAGGATGAAATGAACGATCTTATATGTGTTTAGCCTTTGTGGTTGAGTTTTGAATTGAGATATGATTTCAACGACTTTTCTCCTATGATTTCCGCTGGAATTCATGTTTAGATGGTAATTCATATGTGTAGTGTGGTAGTGAGTTTAATTTCAAGCATGTTGACATGCATTATGTGAAATGCTTCTACTAGTTACACACACACGTGTGGGGGTTAAATGATGATGTTGAAGCTTGATATTGTGATTATGAATGATGCATTAGGGGCTGATGAGAGCACTTATCATGGATTAGGATTCATGTTTACCTTGCCCACGTATGTACCATGCTGCATGCATCATGAAAATGAATTTCCAATAGAGGCTTCATCGAGATTAATCGAATTTGACCGATTGGATGCAATGTGGTGAAATTGTGTGCCGGATTGATCGGTCATGGATTAATCGTAAGTTGATTGGTCCGAAAGGACATGTTTTGATTTGTGTTCCTGTGTGGAACAAGTGCATTCCCCGGGTTGAGTCTAGTTAAATGAAGTTAAGTAGGGATGAGTTGTGTACTTGTCTTGTGGATTGAGATTATGTATGATTCGCTGGACCCTGAGAATCCAGCTGGTTTGTTTGAGTGTACTGGCTTGCTAGGTGTTGTTGCTTGGGACATTAGTCTTGACAAGCAGGGTTGCCCGGGAGTTTAGACTTGATGGGCAGGAGTTGCTCGAAGGCGTTGACCTTGAGGAGCAGGAGTTGCTCGAAGGTGTTGGCCTTGAGGAGCAGGAGTTGCTCGAAGGCGTTGGCTTTGAGGAGCAATAGTTGCTCATAGGCGTTGGCCTTGAGGAGCATGTCTATTTGATAGGTGTTTGCTCAAGGGCTCCGACCTTGAAGAGCAGGTTTATTCTCTATGGGTATGGACTTGCATGTTGGACTAGTGTGCGTGTGTGACACTTATACATGCATGATGGATGAGAATGTTGATGCATGAGGGAATATGTATGTTAAAAATATATCCATGCAGGTTGATTTTGATATGATGCATGTGGGAATACGTATGTTAGAGATACATCCATGCAGGTTGATTATGCACTATGATGCAGTGTTAGGTGATATGTATGTGTGATCAGAAAATGATGCACCATGTAAATCTTTGATCTGAATGACTATATTGCTATGCTATCATATTTTTCGATGATGATAGTTGTATTAAAACCATTGCTGAGTTTGTTAAACTCACCCCTCTTTCTTGTGTTTTGTTTTGGGGCTGCGTGGTGCGACACGCAGACGGACAGAATCTCCTCTTTGAGGAAAGGTCGGAGATGGCTTGGATGTGATCATGGAGATTGTTGTGTGACTTATCTTCTTTGGTTTTATGTTTTATGTTAGAACCTTTGTGTAGGGTTCTTTGTTTTGGATTTATGTCACATTTTACAGTTGTGATGCTTATGACTTATTTTGAGCCGGTGTGGGCTTTACTTAACTAAGCTTGTGGGTTTGAGATTGTTGTTTACTTCGTGATAAGCAATACTCTTTCTTCCCTTTTATTTACTCTTGCTCAAAGGATTGTGCGTACTCCATATTTTTGTTAATCGCCTGTGGTTAGGGTTAAGTCTTCCGCTAGATCGTTCTCAATCTTCCTTCGTTGCCCCCGCGCGCTTGACCGGCCTTTGGACCGGGTTCGGCTCGGGTCGGGCATCGCCGGGGCGTGACATTCACCCTGCATATTCTAGTATATCAAACCACATTTCATCCTTAATGTTCAAATATAATCATTCCATATGCACCATGTGTATCATAAACATCATTGTCCCTACACAACCTATGTCAATAAGCATTATAATTCATATACATGCATAAACTATCTGGTGAATGTCTTACAATTGAGAAAATAACCTTGCTTATCCCAACCGAAGCACAAGTAGATCTGTTGACCCTTGAAATCCTAACATGGAAGTCCTAAGCAGTTTGGGTAAATTCCTAACGGGGAAAGTACTCCCTGGTAAGCTAGTGCACATGGACAAACCAGCCTAGAATCTCCTGTCCAAAAATACATCAATTAAACTCATTATAGCCTTCTCCTTTTCTCACCCGGTGAGAAAATCCATCCTCGAAGGGACGTAAAACCTCATCTTTTCGAATATAAAACATATTCAATAAACCTCCAATGTGGCTAATCCGAAAAACTATGACATCTAAACGTTAATCATGGTTAAACACAAGTAATCTTCACTCACAAATCATTCTCATGATGTATATGGCATGATATATACATGAGCAATGTTTAATGAGTACAAGTATAAGTAAACATACTCTAATCAGTCCTAATATGCATGAAACATGGTCCGTTTGTGACAAATAAAATCATATAAGCATAAGTAAAAATATACATACATGGTTATATTCATATTTGAGCTAAAACGTGTAGAACATGGTTCATCTATAATTAGTGACATGTGCAAGTATTCATAATTCATCGTGGATTATAATATACTAGAACCATGGAGTAAATACAAATAAATCATCGTCATACAGATTTAAAACAAGTAATGCATCATGTATAACCTAGACAAGTATAGTCATCTTCATACTTGAGCTAGATCACATCCAAGGAAGATTCATTTGCAATTAAAGTGACAATTATAAGTATTCATAACTCATCATAGTCATAGATAATTAGAATCATGAGAAAAGAACAAATAATGGAAAAAAATATACAAAAATAGCCATTTTCACAAAAACTGCCATTTGGTCATTCAAACAGCCTTGCTGCTCGTACAAATGCCTACCTTCTCATTTGAACGCCTGGTTGTTCGAATAGTCTGTTAGCCCATTTGATTGATTGGAACATTCACTTTTTTGGTTCGTCTTCAACCTCTTGAAATTCAAATTGAAAACATTCCAAAATTTTATAAAAATTCTAAAATCATCATAAAATATTATATAATCAAAATCTAAGCCTAGAACATAATAGATCTAATCATTCTCATGCTTAACCATACCAATATAACCATAAATCGCATGTTTTTAATAAATTACCATTACACATCAAGATGAATAAAAAGCTCAAATAAACTCATAATCATGACATTTCAATAAAGGAAACCACTCAAGGTAAGAACCCCTTACCTCTATCAAGCTCGTGAATCCCTTGAACAAACTTCAACCTCAAGAAATCCCACCAAAAAATTAGGGCTTTTAGTTAAACCTAATTAAAACTAGCTAATAGACTCAACTCAATCTAGGAAATGATTGACTCAAAGCCTCCTTAGGTAAAAATGAAAATTACCTAAATAGGGTTCTAAATTGGAAATGATTGACTCAAAGCCTCCTTAGGTAAAAATGAAAATTACCTTAATAGGGTTCTAAATTGGAATTAAACATATAATTTTGATGGAAGAAAACTATGAATCAAAATAGGAGAAGTGAAGATAGAGATGATTAAGGCAAAATCAGATAATTAAGGGGTGATTAAGGGGAAAACCTTACCTCAAAAAGGGTTTCATCTTTGGAAAATGGGGATAGAGCTTAGCCTCCCTCCTATTCTTAGCCCTTCCCCATTTGGTAAATAGCTAGCGCTTTTCTTTTTATAGTAAGGCTTATGGGCTTGAAATTGAATTGTTGGGCTGAAAAATAGGTGAAAATGTCCTAAGTGACCATTCAAGTGCACTTTTGACTAAAAAATAAATTTAATTAACCCAAACCCACTTTGACAAATCAATAGAAGGTTGGAATCCAAAATGGGTCGCATGCCATCCCACACGGATGTGGATCCTATGGTGGGGCCTGCTCCTTTGACTGAGGAAAAATAAAAAAAAATACCTTTAAATAGGTAAAAATTTGGGTGAAATAAGCTTGACACTAAATACTCTTAGAATGAAATTAAACCTTAAGAAATTTATAATTAAACTAACCCATTACCCCAAAAATTAAATTAAACCGACAAACAAACAAAAATTCACACAATTAAAAAGGGAAATTTAGGGATCTTACAATTTGCATATATTTAATATAAACAAATATTATCAAACCTCAATTTTTGTAACACATTTTATCAGAAAAGCAATAGAATGGAAAATTTGATTAAATTATTAAAATTTCTCAAAATTCTTTAAACCATAACAAGGAATCCCTTGGGTTGTAAATAGTAGTTTGTCAAAACTAGAAGTAGAACGGCATACTAATTAGTAAGCCTATCGATTTATGCATCTTATTTTTTAAAGATGACCTCTTAGCATCAAATGATAGTTTACAAACACACCCACAAGTAGAGATTTAGTTAGTTTTTGGATGTTGGTGCTAAGCTGCAATGACAAAGCATACTCATCATAGTATTAAAAAAAAGTACTTAAAAGTGGTAGAACAGGAGGTATATATACATTTTTCTTATGTATATGAGGCTTTTCTTGTGGAAGAATTTCCATTTTATCTTGGGTTTGAAATTCTTTTGATTGTGAGAGAAGTGTCTTTGTTGGAAACGAGGATTCTATTTTGTTGAACAAGTGCATCATTTTTCATCTTTTTGTTTGATTTGTAAATTGGGATGGAGGCAGGCTTTTCTAATCTTATTTCTACTTACTTGAAGATGTATAAAGAATTTGGACTAATTGCATAGTATGTCAACAAGAGTAAGATTACATGTGGTTTATCTTTTTAGATCAATTATTTATCTAGTTTCATTTTCCAAGGGCTTTGATAAGAACCAAAGGAAAACTTGCTTGAGATTGACATCATCTATGCCATTAATAACATGAAATTGAACATAAGCGTTTAATGTTTTTGAATTTGAAAAGGAAAATTACAACTCTTTAGCATAAATTTTAAACTATAACAAAGTGTTCAACATAATTATACCCCCGCTCCCCCCCCCCCCCCCAGCCACCCTAATTAATCTATGACTTACATACTCTAATGTGGTGATGCCTTCATCTTATAGTCAACATGAATATCACAATCAAGAACATATCCTGGATAATATTGTTTCAAATAATTAAATACATAATTTAAATGTTAAAGAACTTATGAAAAGTGATGAAGTTTTCTCCCCCAATAATCCAATTATGTCGTATTTTATTCCCCTTTTTGTCAGAAATAAACAAAAGTAAAAACCCATGATTGTGAGAAAACATAGTGTAAGCAAAGACATCAAAAATCAAATGTAAAGAAGAGTCACAATTCAAATTTTGTAAAATAATGTGTTAAAAAGTAGCAATATCCAACACAATCCATTAACTTGATATTCTTTTTCAATCTATATAACCCACAATGAACATACCATAAACTTATTAGCTACTTGACTAAAAGATCAAAGTTTTAACCTACAAGAATAATATATATAGTATATTACAAAGCATTTTGCATAATTCAAAGTCTAACAAAGATTGTTCAAGACCAATATTTAATGTATAATATAGTAAAACACATTAATCTCATTGGTCACTTGGCAAATGAGTCTATTGTGAAACTTTGCCCATACATGCTCACCATTTGATCATTGAATACATATTACTTGATTTTGGTAACTACATAAACTACCACATATACCTTTCTAGAGCTTCAAAAGCATTATGCTAACTTCCATTTGTAATGTTAGTAATGGGGTTGGCAGAGCCAATACCATTGATCAATTTTTTGATAAGCAATAAGTATAAAGACTTTATAAGTAACTTCTTTTTGCACTTTGCTATTTGCCTTTTTACTATATTATTTTAGCTTTTTCATTCATTTTTCTTTGAGAAAATTTTGGTTTCCTCTAAGCTTTCTTGAACTTGCTTATTTTATATGTTTTTCATATATTTGTCTTTTCCTTGTGTAAAGGGGACGAAAACTTTTACACTATCACAAAACATCTCATGTAGGTAAGTCTCTCCATCATCTTTATGACTCTAATAAGATATTGTGTTTACAAATGATAATCAATGATTGTACAAACATCAATTCCTGTTTAGTTTAACATGATAGTTGTCTTTAATTCACAAAGTAAGAACTAAAAAATCAGCAAACCAATTAATGTAGATGTACTATCACAAGTCTTTTTCTACTTTGTTATCCTCTTAACTTATGTTATTGAGCATTATCCATGACATGTGTCCCACTATGTGTAAGATAGATCACAAGTAATTAGATACTATTAAATATGATACCATGCTACTTGAAAAACAAAATAAAAACCAAAACAACATGTGAAATGTGTTGCATTCCCAAAAGTATTCAATCAAAATAGGTTTGCTCTAGACAAGAAATACCTATGTTTTTCATGAAATAAGTATACCTATTGGAATTCAAGGTTTTTGTGAATAAATCAGTCAATTAAAACTATGTTAAAATGTGTTCTAAGTTCACAAATTTATCTATTACCAAATCTTGAATAAAGTAATGTCAAATGTCCACATACTTTATACAAGAATGTTAAAACATAACCTACAAATGATATATAAAAATAAACTACTATAAACTTTTATCCTTATTAAAATAAAAAGAATTAAATTAGGGACATTAAAAAATGGCCTTCATGGAAAACTAAAAATATAATTGGTGTTCCCTAAAACTATAACTATTCGACATACCAAGGGATCCAACATTAGTTCACATTAGTTTTAGGGAACACCAATTATATTTTTAGTTTTCCATGAAGGCCATTTTTTAATGTCCCTAATTTAATTGAAAAATATAATTGGTTTTCATAATTTGAATTTGTCTAATTTAAGGCCATTTCAAAATTTTCTTTTTATGATCTCTCTTCGTATGATTGGACTTTGGATTAAGATTTCTAAGATGTTCACTTAGTTTTGAAGTAGGAATAACATGGGGAGTAATTCTCCTAATTTTCATGGGTTCTTTAGTCTTTACAAACTTAGTGCCACATTTAAAATATGAATGAATTATTTCAATATACCCTAGTTCTCTTGTATCACTACTTCCTTGTCCCAATTGTAATTTCTTATTAAATTTATCTTGCCTTATAGTAAAAATTTTCTTTTTTGGAAGCTTTTAAGTTATCGCCTATGAGAGTTTAATATCAATCTAGATGGCGATAATGGATCACTAGATTACTATTAAAACTAGTACTTCGTAGATGTAAAAATCAAGAATTCTAACTTCTTTGTGCAGGAATTTCTATTAACCAACAAAAACAACAAGACTAAGTATCTACGCATTCATGATCATTCTATGAAGCAATCAAACCATAAAGCATGTAAAGTACATAAGCACATACACAATTGTTATATGGAAAACCCCAACTAGGGTTAAAAATCATGACAACCACTTTTGGCTTAAAATCAATGCACTAGATAGTTAGACACTATATAAACACAAACAAACCACTAACCTTTGTTGTTGAGTCTAACCTAAAAAAATTATTTTGATTAGATCTCCAACAAATTATTTTCATTGCTAGCCTTCAAGTCTTCTCTCTCCTCTTGTCATGAAACTTTTTTAATCTACTTACTTTGTCGTTGTCCTCTACTAGTCTCCACAACAAGCGTTATTGTTCTTTGACTTTAGCCTTGATTCTCTTCAACTCCCTTGAAGATTGCTGCAACTTCTTTTTGATTTGGTTTGTGTAAGATTTTTTCTTAGTTGTGTCTCTTCATGAAATCATCATTAATATAAGCATGAAGCTCAAAGATGATCTCCTCTTGGAAAAATACGAAAAGAATTCTCTCCTTTCTTCTTTATGAACTTCTAGGTTTTCTTCTTTTAAATTTTGTAATTACCTAGCCTTTAAATATTCCATTAAGTTGGTTTAAGTGTTTTACTTCAATTAGGAATAAAATCGCTTCCGGAAAGGCTTAAACTAGGCAACTATCACAGACAACAATCTATCGTTGTTCATTGTTTCAATTAAAGTACAACACTATAAGCGATTGATCGTTCGATTCTACGATCAATTGATAAACTCTTGGATTAATTTTCAAAGGTTGATTTAAGTGTCGATCAAACGATTGGTCCATTGTAAAGTGCAACGATTGATCAATTGAATAGTAATTTTACTATTTTATCCTAATTCGGTCTAAAACTCTCAAATTCACTTAATTCACTCATTCATTCTAAGTGAATTGTGTATGTAAGTGTGTGCAAATTAAACTTTTGACTTCAAAACTCTACTTAGTCTTCAACCTTAATCAATAAGATTATGTTTGCTCCTATTTTTAAGTTAATCAATTCCAACTTTGACTCAACCACAACTAATTCTAGTCAAATTCCTAAGACTAAAACCATACAAAAAGTTTTGACATAATTTTTATTATTTAAATTAGCCAATTACAATACATACGTCTCATATGCTCTTTTAACCTAGATCTTCAATCTTTTGCAAGCATGGCTTGTTCTGAAATTTTCATGAAACTCATTTTCTTAGAATTTTATCTTATCTAAAAAACTAATTTTTCATATTTAAACCTCATTATAAGAGAACAAGTCTTTCTCAAGTATTGCAATCCTTACTCTAGAGATTTATTTTTCTCAACTTCTCAAGCATAGCTTGATTCTAAAAAATATAGGCTTGTCATCACAAAACAAATTTTTAGCATGCATGGTAGCAATTTTAGACTTCATAGGTTCTATAACAATAAGATTGAAATTAGAAATTGAAATATCACAAACTCTACCAACATCTATATAGCATAATTGACCTATAATTACCCAAAATTAGAATTTTACCCCTCAACTATAATTTGTGAGGGTGAATATACATTACCCCTAATTTTAAGAATTATGAGATTTATGCCCTTGTGTCGCAAAAATATCCAAGCAACTACATTTACAAAAGTGCAAACTCCCTAGGTGTCTAGAGCATAAGTAAAAGAGTAAAAACCATAAGATGAGGGCTTTTTACTTGGATACTTATTTTAGGAAAAACTACAAGTTACACTATCTTGACCAAATCATGACTACTTAAACAAGTATAAAGTTACTAATTACAACGAATGACTCCTTTCTTTCTCTTCGATTGGTCTCCACACCACTAACTCTGCTGACTTTTTGTAGCACCTTCAATATTATTTACTTTTCATGAGTATTCAATTTGATATTCTCTCTCCATTTTACTTTGAATGATCACCTTGACCTTCTCATAAACAAATTTAGCTTTGAACGATCACCCCCATTTTATCAATAACTTTAGCTTTGATAATTCACTTGATTTTCTCATCAACACTCTCAATATGAGCCTTAGAAGAAGGTTCCAATCTCACATATCTTCTCTTTACTCACTCTGACCCTAAAATGTGTGAGTCTAATGCCCTTCAATACTTGAGGGTTATGATAGTGCCTGTCATGGCCTGCCATACCCCCTTGGCCCAAACCCCACCAAAGAGAGATGACAAAGGTGAGACAAATCGAGTTCTAACCCTATCCCAGGCTAGATCAAAATACACATCACTCCACTTTCTACAATTGCAATTATCAGAAGATAAACAAATTAATTATAAGTCCATTAGTGATTCATATACCCACATAATGTTCATATACACATATTAAGTCTTAAGCCTTAAAAGGCAACAAACATGTTTAAGCCATCAAATTAGGTTCTCCCATAACATGCAAAGTATATTAATTCCGTCACAAATTACATCAAAATCAAAGAGAAAGTCTATCCCATCATATAAGAGCTATCCCTACTCCATGTGCATCTAATTGCCTCTTTGCTTATTAAATAAATTATCCTGAGAACCTGCATGACACAACCATATAGAGGATCCACGAGAGATACCCCAAAACAAAATAATGCAAATGGGGTGAGCTTAGCTTAGTAAGGGTTTGCAAATATAGAGCTCACATTAACACCAACACATAGTCTATAAAAAGCATAACATAAACCTTATGCAAAACTAGTGTTAATAAGACAAGAGCATGTCAAATCCCTCACAGATATAACCTGTGCAAATATCTCATTTAAGCACCATAATCCACAAGAAAAATATGTACATAATGTCTCAATCATGTTTCATAATCCACACGCACAACTTGTGCTTTCAAGTGACATATTCATACATATCTTGCATAATCAAGTGTCATGATCCTTATACAATTGTGTAAATATAAACACCATAATTCATATACAACCCTGTCTAAATAAGAATCATTAGCATCACAATCCATAAAATCAATGTTATAGAAATCCTGGTACATGAAGATATTGACCCTACTTACCTAGCATTCCTAGGAAGGAAATAATTATCAATTTTATCTTCTTCTTTTTTACACATTAGTCCTCTTTTATTAATTTTTAAAGAAAATCACCAATGTATTCAACTTTTGTTTTTTTTATCTTGAATCTCGCAAAACCACTCTTAACCAAACTAGGACAAATTGTTTCAAACCCTAGTAAAGATTAAGTTCACATTTTACAACTCACTTTAACTAGAATCTATCAACATGATTTACCTAAAAAGATAAAAACAATCAAAAACTCATAAAATTATGCCCATGCTTTTTTCAGAGTTATGATATTTTTCCTTAAATCAATTTTCTATGGCTTGGCCTTTTTTGAATCCTCTCTACTTGCATTATTTATTTTTTTATTTTTTTCATTCTTTTCCTTTCATTTTTTCTTGATGTCAAGCGGAAGGGACCTTCACACTAGCCTATGTCGACCTAAGTAGGTATCCCTTGATTGTTTATAATTAAACTTTTTGCAAGTATAAAAAGTAATTGTACTAGGATAAATATTTAATGGTTGTCGAACCTCAGAGACAAATGAATTAATTACTAAATCTAAGTGAAGAATTCGTTTATTGAAAACTAAAAGAACTTAGCTTCAAATTTAACAATGAAAATAAACAACTAAACTAAAAGGAAGATATCAATATAATAAAAATTACTTAGAAAATCAAATTCACTATAGAGCCATAACAATTTCTTAACCTTTAATCATATTCTAGTGTGAATATGAACAAGTATTTTCAGTTACAAGCTATAATTACTTTAAAAAGAATTATTAATTAAATCCATGACATAAACTATCTTCGACAATGGCATGACTCATCTAATCTTAGTATAACTCATCTAATTCATTAATTATATGAACATTAAAACTATTGTAAGACTATCTCATCTAAATCACAGAAATTAAAATCGATGTAAATCTTTAAATCATATAAGTCTATATGATCTACCAGACAATAAATCAACATAGAATTGAATAAACTTGAAAAACTCTTACATTAAAAAGGAAATCCTTGTCATACAATTGTCATTAATCACAACTAAAATCTAAATTAAAAAGAAAAAGAAACCCAAACTTATCTATAATTTTATCAACTCCTTAGTAAAAGAAAATTTGGCCTTGCATAGTAGAAAAGGCTCTTGAATCTCCATTGAAAGATTTGAATGCTCATTTATCTTATTCTCCCTTTTTCTCTTCAAAAAATCTACTGTAATCCCCTAATTTTAAGCCCCATATGATTTTATATATAAATAAGAGTCATAGGAGGAAGTCTAATAGGAATTTTTTTTTTCAAAACTGGCTCAAAAGAGGAAACTGTGCATTGAGTCGTTTGAATGCCTCCCATTGAACGAGATTTTTTTTCTTCAAAATTACATGTAGCCATTTGAACGGCCTTATACTATGTTCGAATGCCAATTAAGAAACTACATGAAAACACACAAGTTAACCTTAATTCCTTATTATTCACATTATATTAACTCTTAAATAAGACTAGAAAATAGAATAATTGAGGGTAAAACAACGTACAACATATACTTATCAAATACCCTCAAACCTATATTTTGTTAGTTCTCGAGTAAACAAAATAAAATAAAACAACTAATCTAGAAAAATAAATAAATTTCACTTTTGCAGGACAATTGCATTTATGCAATAAGCCTTTGAACCCCTAAGTGTCCTTAGTTATATGAGCTATCTCTTGAGGGGTTTGCAACAATGATACCCATAAACATCTCAACCTAAGAAAAGAAATAAAACAAAACAAAAAAGAAATAAAAAAATCACTTAAAAACACATAAGTATTTAAAAAAAACCAATCACGAATACTTGACACAAGTAAATAATTTCGATTCATTTACTTTCAAGTAAGGAATCATCTATTCTATAGCCTCACCTTGGAAATAATTATGCAACTACATATATACATTTTACAAACATGAAGTGTAGAAACATGTAGTCATACAATTTCACTTTTTATTAATAAGCATATCTTATGTGACCCATCAACCAAGCTCATTAAAGTCCACTAACTTAAAAATATAACAATGACAATCTTTGACCTTTAACATCTCATAACAAAAACTCATGTAATGACCTTCAAATTTTAATTAAATTAAGGGAATAAGAGCATAATATACCTCAAAATATGACTCGTGCAATACTTAGTTATACTAAGCTTTCTAAATAGTTCATGTAATAAGCATTAGGCTAATATCTCTAATCCAGTTGACTCAAGGCACTAGGTGTTGAAGCACTCGTCAGGCTTAATGACTCGAACTATAGAGGCTACAAAACCAAATAATTCATAAAAAGAATTTATCTCAACTTTTCACCTTTTGACACAAACCCCTATGCTTGCCTAGGGACGAGGCCCGATTACTCAGTGTAAAGAGAAATGAACTTTTATCCTTTTCTCCATTTTTTCATTTTTTCATCATCATTTTTTGCAATCAATCAGTCTCTTTTTAATATTTTTTTCAACTTTTTTTCTCATACATTTTTTTTATCATCTTTTTTTCATTATACACTTATCCCATTTTTTTTCAAATAATAGGCAAGCATAAAGATCTATCATAAAACATTAAAAATTACTCAATTACCACATTTTTTTATGATTATGAGTAATAAATCATAAAATTATATTCCTACATGTTTCAAGTGTGTGAAAATGTGATTTAAAAATATAAGCATAACTTTCCAAGATAAAGAAAATAGAACAGAAATTGCTCACTCAATTGCTTTCATCACTTAGTTAATTACTTGAAATTTCTACGTGAAATTGATCTCTTTAAAAATAGACATATGCTTTTATAAGAAAATAAGAAGATAAACAACATAAAAAAATTGACAGAAATAATAAAAATATACTCTAAAACATCCTAATAGAAAATTAAGAAAGCAAAATTAGAAATAAAACATCTTTCTACACCCCCAAACCTAAAATGAACACTGTCCACAATGTAAAAGAAAATATATACTACAATGACAAGAATAAATAAGGAAAAGAAAGATATTACCTAAAAGCAGAACTAATCCATGAATCAGAAAGTGAAGTACATAGGATTGAGAAAGCATGAGAAGCATACATGTAAGGAGCATTTCCCCAAACCTAAAGTACCAAACTCCTATAAAAGAGACAACAACTATAAATAAAAGAAAAGAAAAGAGAAGAGAAGAGAAAAATAGCCATTGCATAACTAAGTATCAACATCATCGGAATCATCTGCATCAGTAGAACTCCCATCACCATCATACGCATTTGCCTCAGCTAACTGGCCATGAATCAAATCAGTTAGTCCCTGTACAAGTCACCCATCTCATCCATCTGAGCATCCATATGTGTGGTCATCAACGTCTAAAGTTGTGCCTAAGAAGAATCTATATGTGCTCGAACGTGACGCTCCATCAAAAGGAAATAGTCATCAACAAGAGAATGTGGTGGAATGTGCTGCTCAGTTGTGACCTTTGGCACACCCTCTGTGCCCAACTCCTCCTCATCCTCCTCTTCTAATGCTGGTCAAGGTGGGCAATGTGTGACCATCTAGTTTAGGGTTGCCTGAGAAATGACCCCTAAACCGCAGCTCTTGGGTGCATATGAAGGAAAATCCAATCGAAGGTGATAAAAAATCCACTCCAAGATGAAAGGATAGGCTAATCAGGCATCCACTTGTCCATATACTATATCAGCCATCTATGCGAAGACAAATCAGGGAAAGTCGAGGTGAATGCTCTTTGCACGATACAAAACATACCAAAGGCGGGCTAAGGTGTAATCGATTGTCTCATGATGGTGGAACTATTGTCTTACTCCAATATCAGATGTGCAAAACGATAGTCCCACTTCATGAGAGAAGTTGACAATCCATATGTGAGGGATGGGCCTCGCTCTTGCCCCATAAGAGTCCCTGTGATAGTAGAATCATCGTGGAACTCAAAATTAGCAAAGGAGGGATAGGTGAAGGTGGAGAGCGTGAGACCCATCACTATGACTATAAGAGTGGGGGTGATCATAATCAAAATAGATCCAATAGTGCTGACAATATATACCTGCTCCTCAAGAAAGGAAGATGCATAAAAAAATCGCACTTGCTCTTGATGCACTTGAGCATCAGGGGCCACAGTTTGTGAGAAAAAGGAGCATCAATCCTCTTGCTCCATAAGCCATGTCTGGGTGGTGTAATGGTGGTGACAGACTCCACCTGTCGCTCCGTAAACAATAGCATGAAGAGGCACCTCGTCAATGGCAGTAGTAGAGGGTGAAGCGCACAAAGTAAAAGGGGCGCTCTTCCTATTCTTTGGGGCTTTAGAACTATAACCACGTGCCATGGATATGCAAAAAGCTCATAAAGAAGTGCCAAAAGTGTTATGGAAGCAAATGAAAAACAAAAAAAGTTATTTTATATGCCCAATAATGTCAAATATTGACCCCTAGCAAAATATTTAATAGAAATGTCTCAAATAAGAGTATAATATGTACAATTAAATAATAAGCATTATTAATAAAACACTTACATATAAACTGATTCATTATAGCCCAAACAATTGGAATTTTTTACAAAAGCAATGCATGATAAAAAATTGAAATTAACAATGCACAACACATAAAGTATTCAATCAAACTAGGCCAAATCATAGCCATAGAGTATATAATTTGATTATGACAAATTACCACAAAAAATTGCATCTACTTTGGCCAAAAGTGAAAGAGGAGTAAAAAAAAAGAATTTGGGGCTTACCGGGTAAATGGTGGGACAACAAGAAATGTAGGCCAATTGGCTCAAATAGACACCAGAAATGGATTCTATGCGAAAATTGGGAATGGGGGGGGGGTGATTTTGGACAAAAAAACTCTCTTCGGATAGTGAAGGGCAGCATGACAGAAGAGAAGAAGGCAGGGTAGAACAGAATGCATTGGTTGGCTGAGCCGGCCATTGTGCGCGCATATTAATAGACAAACTGACTGTTCAAACAACCATCTAGTCTGTTCAATCCGCCTGTTCGATCAAGTATTCACCTGATCAAATGACTTAACTTTTTTTCTTTGATTTTTTAATAAACTTACAATTAGTCAACTACATCAACTAAATTAACTATGTGGATCTTAATAAAATCAAATAAAATTAAATTGTCAAAAAAATAAACCCGAAGAAAAATAAGGGTTGCCTCCCTTGAAGCTCTATGTTTAATGTCTTCGGCTAGACGGTGTGCACTCCCTCAATGTAGTAGTGGATCAATCAAATCAATGGAGTCAATGTCATCCCTTTCGACATCTCTCTCAATGACAAGCTTAATCCTTTGACCATTAACTTTGAAAATCTGATTATCGTGTGGATCAAAGACTTCAAAAGATCCATGAGAGAAAACATGGGTAATGACATAGGGGCCATTTCAGCGAGATCTGAGCTTACCTGGGAAGAGGCGTAATTTAGAATTAAAGGGGCAAACTTTCGGGTTAGATTGAAAGGACTTTCAATGGATTAATCAGTTGTGTAAAGCCTTAGTCCTTTGTTAATATAATTTGGCACTCTTGTAAGCTTCATGATACATCTCTTCCAATTCATTAAGTTGGAGTTTGGGTTGGGAACTGACTTTGTCCATATCGAAATTAAATGATTTAATGGCTCAAAAGGCATGGTGCTCCAATTCAATGGCCAAGAAATCTTACTAAAGTCCTTGATGAATCACTTATAGAAACTGGCATGGCTAAGAAAAGAATGAACCTGTCTCACCGTAGTGGGGGGAGGCAGGTTAGCTATAAGGTCAACTTTGGCCTTGTCTACTTCAATACCACATTTGGAAACAACATGACCTAAAACGATGCCCTCTTGAACCATAAAATGACTCTTCTCCCAACTCAAAAGTAAATTAGACTCCTCACATCATTTAAGCACAAAAGATAAATTATGGAGATACTCATCAAACAAAGCGCAAAAAAGCAGAAAAAACATCCATAAAAACTTCCAAAAATTTATCGATCATATCGAAAAATATGGACTTCATGCAATGTTGAAATGTAACAAGAGCATTACACAAACCAAATGGCAGACATCTATAAGCAAATGTACTAAACATACAAGTGAAGGTGGTCTTCTCCTGAAAATACTTGTACTAGATTATACCCTGAGCAACCATCTAGAAAATAATAGAAATCCTGACATGCTAGTTTCTCTAAGATTTGGCCAATGAATTGCAAGGGAAAATGGTCATTTTTGTCATGGAATTTAACTTTTGATAGTTTATACACACTCTCCACCATGTTGTTTCCCGAGTAGGGACTAACTCTCCTGAGGAATTTGACTTGGTGGTAAATCTAGACTTCTTAGGAACAACCTGGGTTAGGCTCACCCGCTTACTATCAGATATAGGATATATGATACCCGCATCTAAAAGATTGATAACCTCCTTCATGAATACCTCCCGCATGTTAGGGTTCAACCTCCATTGTCCTTCTTTCGAGGGTTTGGCCTTGTCCTCTAGGTGGATTCTATGCATGGATGGATGGGTCTACCCCCCTAAGGTAAGCTACCGTCCATCCTATGACTCTCCTATGTATGACGAGAATCGTAAGCAATTTACTCTCTAGGTTACTAGTCAAGAGAGAGGAAGTAATTAATGGGAGAGTATCCTTGGGTCCTAAGAAGGCATACTTGAGAGCGCTAGGTAAGTTTTTCAACTCAAGTGTAGGTGGGGACTCTATAGAGGGCTTAAGAGGTGGGTGGCTGAGAAAGGCAGGGGCTCAGCCTAGAGCCTCCAAGAAGAATACTCAAGAACACTAGCAACTGCTAGTTGGCTATGGGCCTCCTCTAAAGATGGGTCACTAGTAGACTCTTCTAACCCAGGGTATAGTAAAGTCATTTAAAGTGCATCTCTCATTGCAGCAAGGGGGAGGGCTTCATTGACAAAGTTATCTAAATGGTTAACTGTAAAACATTTAGAGTCACACTCAATAGGTGGTTGGTTAGATGCATGAAACACATTGAGTGTCACCTTCATGTTCCTAAAGGACATCTCCATCACCTCCGTTCGACAATTGTTACAAGCATTAGTAGTGGGAATGAAGGGGTGACCTAGAATTACGAGGATTTGGTGTGTGGAGTTGAAGAGATGTTCCATATCTAAGACAAAAAAGTCAATAGGGAAGAAGAACCGGTCAACACAAACTAATACATCTTCAATGACTCCCCGAGATTTATGCATGGAACGGTCGGCTAACTGAAGAGTAACCAATGTGGGCTGCAAGTCTCCTAAACCTAATTGCTCATACACCTGTTGTGCACGTGCACTTGATTCGTTACTTGTCTTTATTTCAGTACACTAGACTATTACTTCTGTTTATTTCAGTACATTAGGCTAGTTTCCCTTAAATCAGTAGTTGAGTGGCATTGTTATTGAACTGTGAACTTGTGTTAGGCACGCTAGTGGGCCACAAGATAACCGGGCCCACTAGCGGCATGACTCCTAATGTGGGAGGGTGCGACTCCCCATAAAGGGTCATCTCCCTCCTTGGTTCGGTAGGGATGAATATCACTTTACTGTTTTGCAATTTTATTACTTCTTCCTCTCTTCCCTGTGTAGAACTCCTTGTACCGATTGTGCCCACATTGGGCACATCATTGGTATCGGAGCTCTATCGATCCTCGGCCATGGCAAGAGGCAAACAGGTGGTTGTCTCTCCTAAAATTCAGCCCATGAAGGAGATTGAAGTTTCAGCGGACAATCCCTCACCCGCTACCATGGCCGCTCCAGCTGCCACGGAGGATTCCACATTGGCGCAACTCATCTCCATGGTGAAGGCATTGACTGCAGAGGTTGCACAAATAAAGGCAAACCAGTCAGCGTCCACAGTGTCCAACCTCGTCAGGACCTAGGATGTTGCCATGGAAATTGGGGATTCATCTCAAGGACTGGATGGGTGCACCCCTGGTCCTCCAGCCATGGAGGACAGGGAGACACGTCAGTCCCACGTTTCCCCTACCCGTTGGATTGGCAGACTGCCTGCTGAAGGTGGACGCCAGGTGTCACAACCTGGATTTTTAAAAGCATTTTTAAATAGCACGAACAGTAAGTAGTGAGATTTTTTTTAAAATACAAAACAAACCCTTCAATTAAATATCCAGGTCATGATAACTGGGGTTCACAAATACGAATATCAAATCATATGATATTATTTAACGTCTAAAAATTCATAAAGACCAGCTCCTCCATCTAAGTACAAGTCTGTCACCCGTATGAAAATAAATAACAAGTTGACTCTCATGCTTAAGGTATACTTACGTACCGGAGTTGCAGAAACGCGGAAACCTCTTATGCTCGCCTGCCTTGGTTTCACTTGTCGCCTGGAGAATCTGTAACAAAGCAAACCAAACTACAACCACAACCACAATGAAGCATCTCCGCCTACAGGAGAAGAGCTTCCAAATGACAAAAGGTTTTATTAATATTTTTTGGATCGGGCCAACATCACCCAATGTTAGTTGCCTATGTACTCATCAGACAACATCTCTAATGTTTCCAACAAGATCGGATCCAAACGTAGTTGTGCCTAGAAACTACTCTATCCTACGAAGCATAGCATCACACATGCAATGCTTAGATATTTTCAACCTACATTTTAGTAAGTTCTTTAACTGTTCCACTTGTCTAATTAACAAGCAATATCAAACAATGTTATTAATTATCTCACATCCCTTGTTCGATAATTAAAACTATAAAATCTGTAACTCAAAGATAACTCGCCCCTCGAGAAACCCCCAAACATAGTACTCCAACCTTGGAGTAGACTACTTAACAGTAGCTTGACCCAAATCCCCAGGGCTCTCAATAGCCTGCCACGAATTTGGAGAAGAGGATCCCAACTGTGCTCATGGACACAAATTGGAGAGAAGAACAAGCCTTCCATGATGCTCATACAACTCCGCTTTTCGTACGTACTAAATAGTCCTAGGAAGACCTGCGGGAGACCCACGGTAAAGACCCTTTGGTCGATACCCAAACCGTAGTGGCAATGAAGAAGCATATTGCAATCTCCAGCATCCCAACTCTGGGAGAAAATGTCTTATAAGACATTACTAATGTATCCATAGAAGCCTCAGGCCCTTATGACCATTGACTCCCCTGAACATCTGAACTTAAACTAGATTATTCCCATCCAGTCAAGTATTCGCTCAACCATTTGGGTCCTCTTCACCTTGTGAATCAGCCCACTAAATAGCTCATCCACTGAGCTATGGTTCATAGAACATCCCAAAATCACCTTCAGTTCATTAACCAAGGTCAAATTCTATGTCGGGGCCTCGTTCACTCCATGAATTGGTCCCAACCCTAAAGAAGGTATTATAACAATTATCTTGATTAGGTGTTCTCCCCTCAATCCAACGACAACCAAAATCTCATGATTAGTCTTTATTAACCTTAAGTTACTGATATAACTTAAAACATCAATAATAAAAGCATACATCAACATAATCAACATAAATAACGTGCATTCACACCAATGCATAAATAATGAATAAGGGCCCATTGCACTCATTTGTAGGGCTAGGACTCAACGAGTTCAAGCCCGAGAGTATAAACAACTCTAGTGCATCCTGTGAGTTACATATATGACACTCCAGTCGATCGATGCACTCGGTTGCAGACACGTAAAACACACTACTTTAAACCTAAGAATTAGGGTTCTACCCCTTATTTCTCATGACATTGCGACCCGACAAGGTCTTCATGTCACTTACTGGTCATGCTCCTTCCTTTTAAAGTCATTTATAGGGTACCCTAACTCTTGATTCACTAGGTCATCTGTTTCGACAGAAATAGAATATATTGCCCCTAAGGGCATTAGGGTAATTTTACTACCTAAGGTATGATACCCTCCCTTGGGTCATTCTAGTCATTTTACTGCCCCTCTATTGATTTAAGTCATTTACCTCTCACAAGGCTCCACTCTCAGACCGACTCACGCTTCAGTTCACACGAATGACGATGGGTCCACTCTAAGGGGTATTTCTATCATTTGGTTTAAGGCCTTAATGACATCGAATGACTCCTAAATTGAACTCAAGGGTACTATTGGGCTTCATAGCCTCAATGTAATTTTCCTGGCATGTGACGGGGTCGTGAACCCCTTGAACCGACCCAGGTTTTGACTAATGGATTACTATAAACCCTAAGGGCAAAAGGGTCAATTAACCACTCACTGGGATTTTTCTTCACTAATAGATTTAGCCTATAAATAGGTTACCCATTAAAATCTCATTGAGAATTTTCCCAAGTTTTAAACCAATTCATAGGCCCTTGAACCGGAGCCCCGAAGTCGGGCAAATGGTTTTCACAATATGATTTAACTACCAGGGGTAAAAAGGTCATTTTAGACTCTGGGATTTTTACTGGTCCTGAAACTTGGTCAAGACACTCGTAATCCTCTCAAAGTATATGGGTAATTTTTATAAATTTTTAGAACAAGTAGAGACCCTTGAACTGGACCCGGTTCAACCCCCACTTTTATTTCTCTTTTTATTTAAATTGCTGACCCAGATCAGATCCGGGCCAGGCCCAGACCAGTCGCATCCAGACCAGCAAAGACGGGTTGTCTTCTTCGGTTCTGGCTAGCAAGAACACCTGCTAGCCTTCGGCAGCCACCGCCGGCCGCCACTGTTAGCCGACGGGCTTGGCCAATAAGATCACCTTCAGGAGGCGGTTCTGTTAGACCTAGTCCCGTCGGCGCATGGTGGCTTCCGAGTGGTCTGCAAAGTTGCCAGATTTTTCTTCCGCAAGCGATTTGCACCGACGCTGCTGCCTCGCCCAGCCATGGGACCGGGGCCATTCGATTCGCCTTCCAGCGGCGATTTAGAACCCCCTGGTCCAACAGTAGGTCCACCACTGACAGTAACGTCCGCACCCTCTTTCCTCTGTGATTTCAGAGAGAACTCGAGAAGGAGCAGGGGCGTGTAGAAGCGGCAGTCCCAACTTTTGGAGAGGCTCTGCCTCCTGCTAGCCGATCAACAAAGAAGACAAGACTCAACCTTTGCCCCTCTTTTGACCGGGATAAATGGTTCGGCAGGTGGCCATAGCCAGAGCCGCCACGGCCAAGGCCACTGCGGCCTCAGTGCAGTCCACTTCTGTCGGCTGTTTTGGCGACGAGAAAGTCAATTACTATTTACAATATTGCGTGTAAACAATAATGGCAGAGATCCACACAAATTTCAATTAAATTAACAAATTCTTCACTAATCACAACTCAAAATCTTACCTATGAGGCCAAGTTGTTGTTGATCCATCATTGTTGAAGAATCGCCGGAGCCTTGCCAGAAAATTTCATCGACGGCTCTTTCCCTTTCCCTTCACAGTCCAAAAACTCCCCTAAAAGGCCCTAAATAATTCTTTTTATAGTCATGGGATTAGGGATCCTAATCCCATGAGAAATTTGGCCCAAAATACCCCCAATTAGGCCACTTAAATTATAATTTCGGAATGCTAAATAATCGGGCCCGCAAAACGACTTAAACAGCCCAGTTGCACGTTTAAATCAGGTAAACATGCCCTACACGATATGTTCAATTCAGAACAGTCGTATATCCCTCATCCGAACTCCGATTCATGCGTTCTTGGTGGCGTTTTGAAGCTCTTTCTGTCTATTTTCCATCCATATAGGATTGAGCCCCCACTTCCAACTGATGATCATGTTATTCCTATGAGAAGATCAAGGGGTCCTACACCCTAATTTCCCCGTGTACGACTTCAGGAATTTAGAAAATTCCCGGACGTTACACCAGGCCTAGGTTTCACAAGGCCCTCCAGGTGTTTGGGCAAATGCCCCTATGGTGCCGCCATTAATTACTGGTCTCCCAGCCATGCCAAACAGGGAGGTACGTCAGCCTCACACCCCCCTGTACGCTGGGCAGGCCGCCCTACCTACTGAAGGGGGACGTCCAGCCTGGCCGCCGCGAGGCG
The DNA here is from genome assembly GCA_035235625.1 of Saururus chinensis. NCBI lineage: Eukaryota > Viridiplantae > Streptophyta > Magnoliopsida > Piperales > Saururaceae > Saururus > Saururus chinensis. Next base: position 13,978,693 of record CP141148.1, read on the forward strand.
CGCCAGGTGTTCGGGCGAATGCCCCAATGATGCATCCCCCCAGGAACTTGCTTCAGGAGATGGATGATGACTGGGACGAATTTCCTGGTCCTCGCAGTGGTCCTCAGGGAGGTGAGGAACCCCGTTTGGCCCACCTACACTTCCCACTTTACAATGGGGATGACGACCCAGTGGCTATACAAGGCGGAGAAGTTTTTCGCCTACCAGGGAACACATTCAGAGGCTGAAAGACTGCGCATAGCGGCCTTCCACCTAGACAGGGATGCTTCGGTATGGTTCCAGAGCTTTGAGAAGGAGGTGCGCTACCCCACTTGGACCGCCTTCTCCGATGAATTGTGCATCCAGCTCGGTCTCAAATAAGTTCCAAGACTTCAACGAGATGCTCTCCTCTCTGCAACAGACATCCACAACCTATTATACGGAGTTTATGAAGGTGGCCAACCGCCTCCCTGATTGGCCGGTGGCAGCCTTGGTGGGCACGTTCAAGAGAGGTCTCAAACTTGAGATTTCTAAGGAGATGCGCCATTTTCCCTGTTCCAGCATGTGGGATGTCGTGCGCCACGCACGCATCGAAGAAGAGAAACTGTCTAGACAGAGGCATGGGGGCCGGCTAGGAACTTTTCTGCGGGCTGCTGTGACTGCCTCCCCTCTTGCTGCCTCAGCCAGCAGTTCAGTTGCTGGCTGCTCTGGTCAACAACCCCCGCAGGCTGGCCCAATTGTCTGCCGTCTCACTCCGGCTCAGATGGAGGAACGTCGTTCGAAAGGGCTTTGCTTTTGCTGCAATGAGAAGTTCGTTCCAAGGAACACTTGGAGCATCTCAGGTCTATCTTTGCTATTCTGAAAGCTAATTCCTTGTTTCTTAAACGTTCGAAGTGTTTCATTTGGTAGCCCATAGGTGGAATATTTGGGTCATATCATCTCTCGTGACAGCATCGCTATGGGCCCCTCTAAGGTGACCACCATGCTATCCTGGTCGTCTCCTACTTGCATCTGGGCGCTTCGGGGCTTTCTCAGCCTAACTGGCTATTATCGGCGATTCATTAACCACTATGGCGAGATTGCTCGCCCTCTTACTCAGCTGTTGCAGAAGGGGGCTTTCCGCTGGTCCGACGCTGCCCAAGCGGCCTTTGATGAATTGAAGCAAGTTATGGCGACCACCCCTGTTTTGATCCTTCTTGATTTTATCCGGCCCTTCGTGGTGGAGATCGATGCTTCTGATGCTGGCCTGGGGGCGGTACTACTTTAGGAGCAACGTCCCATTGCTTACTTCAGCAAAGCTTTGGCTGGCCACTCCCTATCCTTGTCTGTATACGAGAAAGAGATGTTGGCCATCGTCCTCGCGGTTGACAAGTGGCACCCTTATTTGCTTGGCAGGCAGTTTCTCATTCGTACTGACCATCAACCACTCAAATATTTTCTCAAATAGCAGGTGTCCACTCCAGCACAACAGCGGTGGGTAAGCAAACTCCTTGGCTATGATTATGAGGTTGTGCACAAGAAAGGATCCGACAACACCGTGGCCAACGCACTGTCTCACCATTCCACTCCAGGTTCGTGTTTGGCTATTTCCGGTCTGTTTGTCCATTCCTTGCTGAATTGAAACAAGCGTATCAGGATGATTCTCCGACCAACACATTGATTGTTGCCCTCCAGTCTGACCCTTCAGTGTGCCCTTTCTTTGCATGGAAGGATGGCCTTCTCTTTTGGAAGGACCGCCTCTGGGTCCCCGAGGTTGCAGATCTTCGGTAGCGTATCATCGCCCACTTCCATGCCTCCCCCTTGGCGGTTCATGAGGGTGCACTCCGCACCTATAAGCGGGTCAGTCAGAGCTTCTTGTGGTAGGGCATTCGCCAAGTTGTTACTGCTTATGTGGCAGCTTGTGATGTCTGTCAGCGTGCAAAGTCCGTCACGACATCTCCCACCGGTTTGCTTCAGCCATTGCCCATCCTGGATAAGGTCTGGGAGGATGTTTCTATGGACTTTGTGGAGGCCTTGCCGTTGGTCCAGCGCAAGTCGGTGATAATAGTGGTGGTGGGTCGATTGTCCAAGTACGCTCATTTTTGTGCTATGGGTCACCCTTTCACCGCCAAGTCTATGGCGGAACTCTACGTTTGGGAGGTGGCCAAATTGCATGGTATGCCTCGCACTATTGTTTCTGATCGTGACCGGGTTTTCTTCTCTCAGTTTTGGCAGGAGTTCTTTACTTTACAGGGCACTTCTCTGCACATGAGTACCGCTTATCACCCGCAGACGGATGGGCAGACTGAGGTGGTAAACAGATGTTTAGAGCAGTACCTGCGTTGTTTCACTATGTCTCAGCCCCGTCGATGGTTTCAGCTTCTTCCGTGTGCAGAGTGGTCTTATAACACTACTTACCACACTCGTGCTGGCTTTACTCCTTTTGAGGTGCTATATGGGTAGCTGCCCCCTACCGTGTTATCTTATGTTCCACATCAATCGTCGGTGGCTGAGGTTGATTACATGCTCCAGACACGGGATGAGGTTCTTCGACAGCTTAAGGTGAACTTGCCTTCGGCTCAGAACAGGATGAAGCAGATTTATGATAGTCATCACACTGAGCGCGAGTTTGCAGTGGTGACTTGGTTTATGTCTCCGTTCTTCCTCAGTGCCAGACCTCCTTATTTCAGCCTGAGCACAACAAGCTTGCCCCCCGTTTTCATGGGCCCTATGTTGTCAACGAGCGCATTGGTCCGGTTGCTTACCGCCTAGCCCTTCCGCCGGGTTCGATGGTCCACCCTGTCTTTCATGTCTCCAGGCTACGCCATTGCATCGGTGACACATCCTTAGCCTCGGATGCTCCACCACCTCCCTTGATGGGCCCCGTTGTCTCTTCAGACGTGGTTCCTGCAGCGCTGATTGATAAGCATTGTGTTCGCCGGTCTGGTCGTATTATTACGAAAGTTTTGGTTTCCTGGCAGGGGCACTCACTTGAGGATGCTACATGGATGTCTGAGGATGAGTTTATGTCTCGCTACCCATCTTGGTCGCCTTGAGGACAAGGTGTGTGCAGAAGCATGGTGGAGTGTTGTGCACGTGCACTTGATTCGTTACTTGTCTTTATTTCAGTACACTAGACTATTACTTCTGTTTATTTCAGTACATTAGGCTAGTTTCCCTTAAATCAGTGGTCGAGTGGCATTGTTATTGAACTGTGAACTTGTGTTAGGCACGCTAGTGGGCCACGAGATAACCGGGCCCACTAGCGGCATGACTCCCAATGTGGGAGGGTGCGACTCCCCATAAAGGGTCGTCTCCCTCGGTTCGGTAGGGATGAATATCAGTTTACTCTTTTGCTATTTTATTACTTCTTCCTCCTCTCTTCCCTGCGTAGAACTCCTTGTACTGATTATGCCCACATCGGGCACATCAACACCAAGGGAGTAGATTGATGCTCTCACCAAGGTGAAGGAGGGCTTTTATGGATGGAGTGTCAAACTTCATCCAGGGTCCAGGGTCCTTATACTTAGGTGGGGTGCCAAACTTCAAAAGAGAGCTAACTTGCTCAATGAGGAAGACCTTCTTAGACACATTGGTCTTGGATTTATGCTTTGAGTGTGTAGGACTTAGAGGAACTTAGCATAAGCAAGGACTTGCTTAACGACATCTAAGAGGGTAAGATTGACTTGTTTGAAAGTCTAAAAAATCTCATAAATCCTAGTTGTGCTCTTTCTAAATGCTGGGGCCATGTCATGAAATTGGGAAAAAGGTGCCCTATGGAAATAAGATCCCTCAGAAGTTGTCTTAGACTGTGGCTTTGAGGAAGGGGAAGGAGAGACAAACTCATTTGCTTTTGGTTTACTCTCTAACTTATGAGGCTTATTAGGGGCAAACTTCTCTAACTCCTCATTCATGGTACCCAAGGAATCATCCCGACCTATTTGTCAATGTGCTGACCACTCCTACGGATAGATATGGATTAAACTTGTTCATTAGAGGAATGAACTCCCTCTACTCCAAACTGACCTTTAGGGTTTTGTAAGGACTAACTTGGCAATGTACCCCCCTCTCGCTTATTGATAGCATTGGCTAGTTATCGAACTTGGGCTTCTAGCTTCACGATAAATTGTGTGAGAGTGTAAGAGTTGGGATTGAGATATAAGGCCTTGCAGGGCACTAAAGACCTTTTCTTCGAAACTCGTACTCCTACTAGGTTGGACAGACCGAGGTTATATTTGAGGTTGGTGGATAGGGTCTGTTGAAACTTGGAATGGTTACATAGAGGGTTGGTTACCCATAAACCCTTAGTTTGGTGCCTGCCAGGAATAGTTAGGGCGATTCCTCTACCCAGGGTTGTATATGTTTGAGAACGTATTGTTCTCAGCCCTAGGGAAGGATTGAGTGACATTGACATGGTTTTGAAGAAGCTAAGGGAATTGAGAGGCAGAGAGACACTCCATGATAGTATAGTATGGGTTAAAGCATATCGTGCATGTCTCTTGCATGAAGGGAGTGGGTAGATGGGTTAAAGTCATAAGGAGGTCCAACTTTCTACTCAAAGTATCAACTTTAGAGGAGAGGTTTATTGAGTTTTTTTACTTCATACAAGCCACCCCTAGAGGGGGCATCATTCAAGGTGGATGGTCTACCCTCAATTCTATTTAGCACAACATGTTGAAGGGAATTTTCATTCAAGTCCTCAAAAAGTTTCCACACATCATTTTTATTTTTTAACAAAAAAATACCCCCACAACTCGCATCCACAAGGTGGTGGTTTTGTTCGGTAAGACCCTCATAAAAGAATTGCACTAATTGTCACTCAGGGACAACATGATAAGAACACCTCCTAAGAAGATGCTTTAGTATCCCAACTCTCATAGAACTGTTCAGTGGGAAGGTGGGCAAAAGTAGTGATGACCTTTCTCATTTTGTTCGTCTTGCCTATGGGGAAATACTTTTTGAGGAACATGTGTTGCATTTGGGCCCATATTGTGACAGTGTCCAATTCTAATGAGTAGAGCCATTCTTTAGCCTTATCTTTCAATGCGAAAGGGAAAAGGCAAAGTCTCACAGCCTCATCAATCAAATTAGAGAGCTTGAAAGTTGTACATAGTTCGAAGAAGCCATCTAGGTGCCTATATTAGTTATTATTATTAAGCTCATAAAAATAAGGAAGCATTTGAATAACATTGGGCTTAGTAACGACCATTGGCAGCCTAATGCATGATGAGAGGTGTACTCATTGGGAGTGTAATACTCTATTAGAGCTTTGAGAGGTACATCTACTAATTGATATTCAATCATGATGATGGTAGGAGTGATGGGAGAAATAGTGGTAGATGTGCTAGAAGTGGTGGAATTGGTGGGGGAGTGGGTAGGGATGAAGGTCGAGGGTCACTTACCTCTCCTAGGCGTTCGCTCGGGCTCAAGGTCAAGTGGTGCTAATAGGGGGGCAATGTGCAACGACCACACATACACCACACAATGCAAAGCATATAAAAAAGAAAGAGTAAGTAAAAACTAACTAAGAAGTTAAAACTAAAGAGAGAAGAGGATCTTGCAAACCAAAGAGAAGAACTATGCTTGCCGATGTCGCTTTGCGGCCACAAGTGTAGAGAGCATAGTCTTCAACTCAACCTACAAGATCAAAATAAAAGAGAGTAAGTAACTAAGAAACAACATAAAACTGAAGTAAAGTAAAACTAAAACTAACTAGAATTATCCTAACTACTAATTTAGTAATAATCTGACGTTGTCCCCAGCAATGGCACCAAAAAACTTGATCATTTATAATTAAAACCTTTGCAAGTGTACAAGGTAACTCTGTTAAGATAAATATTTAAAGATTGTTGAACCTTAGAGACAGATGAATTAGTTACTAAATCCAAGTGAAGAATTCGTTAATTGAAAATTAAAAGAACTCAACCTTAAATTTAACAAAGAAAATAAGCAATTAAACTAAAAGGGATAGATCAATATAATGAAAATTACTTAGAAAATCGAATCCACTATAAAACCATAACCATTTCTTAATATTTAATCTAAATATAATGTAAATATGAATAAGTATTCTCAACTACAAGTTAGAATTATTCTAGAAAGAATCATTAATTAAATCCATAGCATAAACTATCTTTGATAATAACATGAATCATTTACACTAAACTAAACTATAGACATGACTTATCTAATTGTAGTATAACGCATCTAATTCATTGATTATATGAATATTAAAACTATTGCATGACCATCTCATCTAAATCACATAAATTAAAATTGATGTAAATCTCAAAACTATATCAATCTATGATATACAAGACAATAAATCAACATAGAATTGAATAAACTTGAAAAGCTCTTCTATTAAAAAGGAAATCCTTGTTATATAATTGTCATTAATCACAACTAAAATCTAAATTAAAAAGAAAAAGAAATAAAAACTTATTTATAGTTTTATCAACTCTTAAGTAAAAAAAAATTTAGCCTTTCATAGTAGAATAAGGATATTGAATCTCTATTGAAAGCTTTGAATACTTCTCTTATCTTTTTGTTTATTTTTCTCTTCAAAAAATCTACTAAAATTCCCTAATTTTGAGCCTTATATGACTTTATATAGGTATAAGAGTCATAAAAAGAAGTCTAATAGGAAAATAATTCAAAAGTGGCTCAAAATAGGAAACTGTGTGTTGTGCTGTTCGATTGCCATGCAAGCCCGTTTGAACGGGAACATTATAATTAATATAATTACATTAAATATCATAAGCATTATAAGAAATAGAGGACTGTCATTCAAGAAATATAACTAAAATTACATGTATGGTTGTCACTATTTTAGAACTATGCGCTAGTGCGTACACTTTGTTTCCAATTAACAAAAAAGTTTTTCATGCTCTCATTTGACAATGAGCCCAATGAAAGCTATACATGGAGAACTATTGGTATTTAAGATTAATGATACACATAATAGTGTAAGTTAGCATTAGTGATAATAACACTAATGTATGTAGCTTATACATGGCTTATTATTAGTAAGAAATAGGAAAAACTTTTCCCTCATTGATAACTCGTGAAGTTCGCTAGTTAGGAAAGCTTAACTATTGATATTTTTAGATGGATGCATATAACAATGCACAATAAAATAAATGTTACTAAGATAAGTGATATTGATGCTAACTTATGCTAAAATATGTACCGTTGATCTCACTTACGCTGACCTCAATTGCTAGTGAGATCAAGAAAACTCTTCCCACTTTGCTCACTTGCAACTCCCACCATCCACCACCGGGTCCACATAATCCGAAGGCAATCCTATCATGAGAGCCATGCAGCACTCGAGGCGGACGTTACACCCAGACATCGTCACGCACCCCTTTCCCGTATTCAAAATCGTGTGGTCTCCTCTGCCACAAAGCAAGACTGTCATTCGACTCCAGAAAAAAAGAAAGAGACGAAAACAAAAACAAAAAAACTTCCATTCGATTCAACGCCAGTGTCATCTCGCAGACCAAACATCTCAGATGCAGTCGCAGTTGTCCGAAATATGAAATCTCGGAGTCGGAGCTGCAGGCAGAGGTTTCTAGCATCCGAAGCTGCTTTCGCTTCTGCTTCTCTCACCATCTCCGGCCTGCCCGCCTCTGTTCCTCGTTCCGGCAGTCAATGGCTCACTCCCAGGTGTTCAAGGTACTCATTTCATTGATGGGATTTACTGTTTACTGAGTTAGCTCCTCCTTACGCTGATTTGGGGTTCAAGAACTGATTAAATTTTGGCGCCAAGAACAGAACTGAAGACCCTTTTCGGTGATAGATAATTTAATTCTTAGAGTGGTTCATTTGGCATCTTATGTGGTTCTGGCTGTGCCCAGTAAATCAAATTTTGAATTATCATAGATATTTTATGTGTTCAATCAGTTGGCTGCGAATTATTTGCAAGAAGAGGGAGCAAATTATGTTTTCAATGTTTGAATAGTGTGCTTTCGCGTTGCTGAAAAATAATGGTGTGGAATTGGGTACAGAGGGTACACTTGTGTGGTGTCTTCAACCAATGGGAACATATTTGGGGGTCATATTTGTTAGAGGAGTAATTTTGCTCGTTCCTATCTATGTACTTTTGGTTTTAAGTCTTTAGTAGCATGGTTATATGATTGGTCAGCCCTTGACTTAAGTGAGGGCAGTCGTGTCTTTTTCTTTAATTGGCACTCTAAGCCTGCTTAAAGATTGGTCGAGTCTTGTAATAGTATTCTTCTTTATTAATTCAATTCAAGTAAAGCTCTTTATTTTCTCCAAACAAAATCCTAGTATTCAATGATTCTATCAATATTAACTTATTGTAGTTTATGCTTCATTGCCAATTTGCCACAGTTTTCATATATCACGCCTAATCATCCATATTTTATAGGTGCTAAGGGCAGCTGTGATTCGGTTATTGACTTGCACTTCTTGTTTTGAGCTGTGGATGTATAGCAATATATTTTCTTAGTTGTTTCTATACTTGTTTTGCCTTCTATACATTATAGCATACAAGAAAATGTAATGCTGATTTTATGTTATATATATTTCACTTGTTGCCCAGGGACCAGTTGCTTTATGTCAAATCCGCCATACTAAGGCCTTCACTCCCTTCTCAAATTCTAACTGGCCAGTGCTTAGGGACCGGCAAATGTTTCGGCACTCGGATATTGGAAGCTGCTCAATCATTACAAAGAAGGCTTCCACTGTTTTTTGTTGGAGTGGCTTACATCTGCAGGGCCGAAGATTAGCTCAGTCAAACAGATTCCGGATACGAGTAGAGCTTGAGTTTGCTAGTGCATTAGATGTCATTAACGATTTAGGTCTTGATACTTTGACATTCCTAGCAGTAACTGTTATGGTCGTTCCTGCATTCAAGTCCATTAGAGGTAGCCCGGTAAGAGGTCCACATGCTTCATTCTATTGAAGATACGTCTGTATAATGCTTTTCATTATTAAAATCTGTAATGGAAATTGTATGTGAACTTATCAAGGAAGGGTATCTGGTGTATGTTTGGTATGGCCACAGTTAAATGTAAATTCCATATCTACAGATTAGCATTTTCTGACAATTTTTTATTTTGAAAGTCATTTCTTGTCAAAGGAAGCAAGGTCATATCTTTCCACGTTTCTGAAGTGCATATAAAATTGTCATTGATTTTTCCAGCCAGATTTTTTTTTATTAAGCGAAAAGTAATATGTTTATGTTAAGATGAGATCCTGCTCTCCATGGTAAATTTTTGTGAACACTGTTGTACTATATTTATGGCTTAACTAATTGGTTCAGTAGTTCAGTGCCTTCTAAATATGTATGCTTACCTATAATATTTGAGTTCCTCTGTAGCTTTTAAATTGACTTGACGTACATGGGTAGTTCTTTGGAGTATATGGATCTAGGTTTATATTGTAAAATATTTTCCTCATTCTCTGTATGTCGAATAACAGGTTTAGATTGCTTGCAGATACTTGGTTTCTTTTTTGCTGGAGTTATACTAAACCAGTTTGGCTTGATTCGGAACCTCACAGATGTGAAGGTTCTGTCAGAATGGGGTATCCTTTTCTTAGTGAGTTCAATATCCATGCCTAATTTCAGTTATTCTGTTTTTCCTGCTTTCACTGTTTTCTTGCTTTTGGATTTCCTTTCACAATATTCTATATGCAGGATCACCTCTTGCATATAGTGTTTCTGACTTTGTTCTAAGGTTGCATCGGAATAGTTTATTTTCATTATACAGTGGAGATAGAAATTGTTTATTTTCTCATGAGTATGATTGTTTATTTTTCGAAAGTTAAGAGGACTTGGAAACTTGTCTAGGGATTCAAAACCACAATTTTCCCAGGGCACATATAATGGCAAGGGCAAAGCTTGCTGGATCTTGTGCTTTACTATTTTTTGAAAGTTTGACATATATAAGTATTGGTGATATTTTAGGGTAATAATCTTCATGCATACTTTAAAATCTATAACTCCACGTAACTGCTGGTAGTTGTACTTCAATGTGAGAGTTTCAACATTGTTGCATTAGAGATGGCTGCATATTCATCCTATTATAGGTATCCCTGCTTTAAGTAATGGGTTGGTACGGAACAAATCTTACCTGTGTTTTTCTCCTTGCAGTTGTTTGAGATGGGGTTAGAGCTTTCATTATCTCGATTAAAAGCCCTTGCAAAGTTTGCTTTTGGCATGGGTTTGACTCAGGTTTGGCTCACAAAAAAGACAATAAATAAGCAAATCTAGGAATTACTTCATCTTCATTGTCAGTGTCAATGTGTGCCTATGACCTTCCATACATGTGCATTAATGACAGGATGCTACTTTCTGTGGAAACATTCCCAGTTTCTGTTACTTCTTGCCTTCCATTTTTTTTTGCAGTGATTTGTATCCTTATTTGTATCACTTCTTATCTCCTGCAGGTTGTGTTATCTACTCTTGCTTTTACGGCATTTGAGCTTCCACCTAATGGTGCTATTGGGACGAAAATTTTGGAATTTCTTTTCCACTCCAGGCCTGATCTTGTAAGAGATGCTTTCAAGTTAATGCCATGTGCAAATTTATGATTTCTGTCAGAACTTTTGGCATGATTTAAAGTAGAAAGACTTTGAATCTGTTTAAGAGAAAATGTAGGTAAACATTCGAAGTGTTGATGAAGCTATTGTAATTGGTGCTGCTCTTTCTTTGTCCTCTTCAGCCTTTGTTCTACAGGTATGCACATTTTAGAAGTTTGTATCTGAACGATTTGCATGTTTTAGAAGTATAGATAGTGTCTAGTCATATGTGGCATTCCATTGTAATTTCAATTCACTTTGGCTACTCAGTTTCAGTGTCTAAAGATACTTGTGCAACTTATGGTGTTAGTCACACATGACAGTAGGTAAAAGGCCTATCTGTTATTAGTAGAGTTACATTTCAAAATGAAGCTTATATAATAATATTACTGATATGAAGCTTATATAATAATATTACTGATATGAAGCTTATATAATAATATTGCCAATATGAAGCTTATGTAAAGACAAATAAAAAAATATGGATACTGTCAAAAAAAATTTCAAAATAATACAGACAAACTTTAGAAGTTCTGAATGCTTTTACATTTGACCAATTTGCCGATTATTTAAGTATAATAATTCTTGAAAGCTATTATGAACCTAATAACTCTGAGGCAGGGGCCCTGAACAACCATCCGTTCTATAGTGTTCCACTTGTAAATGCAGAGCTAGTTATCCTTGTTCTTATAGAAGTTGATGTTTGTTATCATAATTGACATGTTTGCGAACAATGCTCATATTGTTATCATTATGTAGTACATCTTGAGTTTATAAATTGTGCATTGTAGCTTCTTGCAGAGAAAGGCGAGCTCCCTACAAGATTGGGTTCTGCAACTCTGGGAGTACTCCTCCTACAGGTCTGCTAATTTTCCATGTCTTTACCATTTCTTTCAATGAACCATTATTTTTCTTGTAAATCATGTAATTTTATTTTCTCTAGTTTCACACCTTTATGAATTTGCACTGGTCACTTTGCAGGACATAGCTGTTGTCCCTCTCATAGTTATACTCCCAGTACTTGAAAGTCAGGTACACTATTATTTGTAAATAAACAAGTTTTATACTTTTTTAAAAGGCAATTGTGAGTAGGCATCAACAGTGAAAGGAATTTTTGGTTGGCATCAAAAGCCACCTGAACAATAATCATGAGTGGATTCTGTTGTTATTAAGAAAATAGAAATATTTTTATTTTTTTGAATTCCTATAAAACAAAGAGAACGTGATTGACAATTAGATACAAGTTCCAGGTCTAAGATGAAACAATAACAAAAGCTAGGGTTTTTGGAGGAGGAGAAGATGAAGTCTATTACTAGAAATTATGTGCAATAGTACGTATGAATTCAGTGATCATGCCTCTACATAGAAGAGGAAGCCAACAATGAAAACAAGAGACAATAAATATTACACTTAAGTGAAGGATAAACCATTTGAAATATAAGAATACAAAGAAAAGACTGAATTACACCTTACCTATACAAACGCTACACTAAACACAAACAGAAAAAGCGAACAATACTACTCTAAGAATCCCTCCCCTCAAATTCCATCTCAAACTCGAGACATAGTCAACATCGAGAGTTTCCCTAAAAGATATTGAAACTGGACCATCGTATGAGTCTTCATGAAGAAGTTGGCCAATTGAAGGGATGACAGGACATGTGGCAGTGTCAAGGTACCAGTGTGGAGGTGATGATAAATGAAGTGTTAGTCAATCTCAATATGTTTCGTCCTACCATGAAAAATAATATTGTGTGTAATTTGAATAGCACTGTTGTTGTGACAATACATAGGGGTAGGAGATCGGTAGGGAGACACCCATATTGCCAAGGAGCCAGTAGAGCCAAACAATCTCAGCAGAAGTAGCTGGAAGAGCTCAGTACTTGGCCTCTGCAGTAAATCTGGCCACATATTTCTATTTTCTAATCTTCCAAGAAACGAGAGAACCTATGGAAACATAATAACTAGCGGTAGACTTCCAATCCACCACATGTCAGCCTAGTCAGCATTAGAGTAAGCACGCAAGGGAAGATTAGAGGCGGATGAAAGTCCCCTGAACTTACAAGGAATCCAGAAAACGGCAGCCCAATGTGTAGACCTAGGAGCAGAGGAGGACTGGCTAACAATACGAACAACTTGCTGAATATCAGGCAGTGACAGTGAGGTAAACAAGAGATCCAACAATTTCCTGAGACCATGTAGGATCACTAAGTAGAATACCCTGAATATTATCCAATTTCAGATTAACCTCCATAAGTGTGGCAACAAGCTTAGAATCAGACAAGCTAGGTCGTGTAATAACTTCAGTTGCATACTTAGACCATTAGAGAAGACAACCACGAGGAGAATACGCAACCTCAGTGGCCCAATCCTGCATGATTGTCACCTGTAATTACTGTCATCTTTACATAGAAGAAGAATGATCTGACCAGTTGGCGCTTCTCCAAAGAAAAGAGCAGAATCATAGGACTTAGAAAAACCAGAGAGTAAGAGTGCAACACTAAAATTCTCAAGCCAGGCCTTTGGGCGCCTGTTTGAGACCATATGAAGCTTCGAGTAACTGGCAAACCTGACAAGACTTGTAATGAAGACTAGGAAGCTTCATGTAAACTTCTTCTATATCACCATTCAAAAAAGCATTTTTCTCATCCATTTGATAAAGAGGGCACTGACGGACAGAGGCCACAAATATATGGGCATGAAAAGAGGTCATCTTAGTTACTGGAGGAAAGGTCTCTTGACTCTCATCATGGTCGACTCCATACTCCCAAGCGAAACCTTTAGCAACCAGCCTGGCCTTGTACCTTTCAAGAGAGCCGGCAGACTTGGTTTTAACCTTTCATGCAGAGCTTGCTGCCTATTGGGACCGACAAACGCTTCTTTGAAAGACAAAGGCTCACGAATAGATTAAAAGCAGAAAGAAAGGAAAGAAAAGCATAAGAAATCTAGGCAGTATTCAGTAGTAGAAGTGAAAAGAAGAGGTTCAAAGACTACCTGGGCAATACGGAGGCTCTGAAAGAGAGGTTTCAAGCAGCAATTAGTGCGCAGAGGGCTGCAACCATTAAAAAAACAACATTTTCTTCCAACAAAATAGAAGAGAAAGCTGCCAATGAAAGTAAAGGACAATAATACCCTCACTGAAGGATAAACCAATAGAAAAATAAGAATACAATGCAAAGACTAAACTACTACACTAAACACAAAAAGAGGCGAACAACTAACATAACCAACCCTTACTGGTAAATAAGAAATGATTGCTAAATTCTCCATATTATGTGGTATAAAAGCCTGTGTAGAAATCATGACCTTTCAATTGTGAAAATATTTTCCATATCCAATGTGTTATCAACGTTTTGCATCTGGTGTGTTAGCCAAATGATTCAGTAATCTGTGCCTCACGACTGTGTCTTAGGTTCTGCTAGTATTAGCTCCAAGCTAATCAATTTTTAACTTTTCATGACCAGTACTCCACAGAGGATATACTTAGCATGACCCACTAACAGGATGGCTTGCTTCTTATGGTGGGATATTCAGTTCAAATTGCACAACATCCAGGAAAATCTATTGGTTGCAATATGTAAAAACGAACCACTTGATGGATTAATGCTTTATTGTAGTAAGCAGAAAATGGATTACTGGAAAAGTTGGTGACATATTGAACCCTAGCTCAAGATACCACATTTGAGTAGCAACTTTCAGAATTGGAATCTAGATTGTGCAGACCAAGGTTTGCAATCTCGGATCTCAGTCTCGTCTCGGTCAGCCAAAGAGAAGAGATATCGGAGAGATCTCAAAGAGATCATGCAAAATGATCTCACCATCTCGGTCATCTCAAGAAAGGTTTTTCACATATATTTTTGACAATCTAAGTACATAACTACACATACAAATACATATACAAAATACTGTCATCATACATTAAGTAGAAAGTTTGACTTAACATAAATAAGGCATAGGAATCTGAAACTGTCGGCATTTCATGCTGCCTGCTAGTAATTTTAGATCTTTTTCCAGCAGTGAACCCATTGGCAGTTCAAAACATGAACCACCTGCTGCCAGTAGTTTCAGACTGAAACTGCAGGCAACGAGTCTAAAACTTCCAGTTGCATATCCACTTCTTGCCAACAATTTTAGATCTGTTGACGTGAGTATACCCTTTGGCAGTTTAGATCATGAAGAAAAAAAAAAGAAAAGAAGAAGAAGAAAAGAAATGACTGACCTGTGTCTTGCCGGAAATTGGAATTCAAGGGGAAATAATTGGCCCCTACTTACTTCAATCATTGAATGGGAATAATTGAAGCCCCAATAGCAGACCCATTAGTGGAGGTGAGGCTGTTTTAATTGTTTTTTTCCTTACTATTTTTTGTGTAAAATTGGCGAGATATGGCAAGTCCAGGCAAGAAATTACTGAGATCAGCAAGAAATTACTAAGATTTCTTTGAGACCATTTAAACAGGCAAAATAGCCTGGTTGTTATCCTTACTGAGACCGAGATCTTGCGAGATTGCGAACCTTGATTCAGACCCATAACATATTTACAAAGATGAACAAAACAAAAATGCTTACAAGCTGTTTGACTATTTAAGAAGTTATAAATTAGTTAAAAAGTAAATGTTGCCAAAGGTAATACCATTTTCTGGACTTCTTAAGCAGGCTTGACTTTTTGGATCTTGATGCTTTTACTTCCAATAGATTTTCTAAGCCAGTTTAACATGACACTGACTGTTTATGTGGAGTACTTGAGTTGGTTTACTATGTGGTTCATATCAATAACATGGTTCAAGGCCTGAGGCAGTTCAATCCAATAACTGAATGAAACTATGATCCTCTGATAAACAATGACAGAACCTTGTGGAGGATAGCATCTGGCCAAAGCTTGCAGCTGAAAGTTTGAAAGCTTTAGGTGGACTGGGGTTACTGTCTCTTGGTGGCAAGTATCTTCTTAGGCGTGTTTTTGAAGTGAGCATCAAAGTCTTCTAATGATACAGGTTTGAAATATCTTTTAAAGAATACAAACTGAAGGAATTTCTTTGAAAACAGGTTGTCGCAGAATCAAGGAGCTCAGAAGCTTTTGTTGCCCTTTGTCTGCTTACAGTTTCTGGGACTTCCCTTTTAACACAGAAAATTGGCTTCAGTGACACAGTCTGTTACTAAAATAGATTTCTTTTTCTTTTTTGTTCAATTCAATAAATGAAAAAAAATAAGAGGAATATGAAAGGATTGGAGGCATAAAATTCCAGCCTGCTGTGTATTCTATCTTTAAACACATGGTTTTCCTTGTTCAGCTTGGAGCATTTTTGGCTGGGGCACTTCTAGCAGAAACCAATTTTCGTACTCAGATTGAAGCTGATATAAGGCCCTTTAGAGGATTGTTGCTTGGACTATTCTTTGTGACTACAGGGACATCAATTGACACACAGGCACTTTCAAGATCTCTTGTCTATTTTACTCCTACATTTTATTTGTCATTTGATATTTTTGAGGCTGTTTTTGGTAATAAAATCAATGAAAAAGGTTTTCTTGGTTGAAGTTTGTAAAAGTCATTTTCAGCAATAGTTACACATATACTATTATTATACTACATATTTAGTTATTTACAGTGTAGATTGTATACATAGAATAGATTGTTTGTTCTCAATTATTAAGAAAAACACTTTTAGCACATTTGGTATAAAATAAACATTTGTGGTGGGCAATATCTTTAGAGGTTCATTTGACAGGCAATAATCAAACACAATTTTTAGAATGTGGTTCTTCATAAACCTTTTCTTGTTTGTCGAACTAATTCCTCTTCTTTAATGCTTATGCAGCTCCTTCTCCGGGAGTGGCCAAATGTTCTTTCTCTTTTAGCAGGTTTAATCTTTGTCAAGACACTGATTATAACTGCAATAGGTCCCCGCTTCGGACTTTCTCTACAAGAGAGTGTAAGAATAGGATTGCTGCTTTCTCAAGGAGGGGAGTTTGGGTTTGTAGTGTTTTCTCTAGCAAACAGGTGACTATTAGGAATTGTGGACCTTTTCTCTGGTTGTTTGATCACTTATATCAAACATGCTTTGAGCCAACTATAGCATTGTCACTAGGCTTGGAGTTTTACCTCTGGAGCTGAACAAACTGCTCATCATTGTTGTCGTGTTGTCAATGGCTCTAACACCCTTTCTCAATGAAGTTGGAAGAAAAGCATCTGAGTTTCTTGATACAAAGTTGCAGGGGAAGGAAGTATGTTTATTCAATTCTTTGTGTGGATAAATTTGTTTCCTTTGGTCTTTAGTTACCTGGACCAGGCCATAAAATTCTGAAAGCTGCTTTTCTTAACAGAAAATACCTGAAACTGTAAATTTTGATGCAAGTGAACCAGTTGTGATTCTTGGTTTTGAACAGATGGGTCAGGTAAGATGTTGAAAGATGTATATTTTTTATTTCAAAACTGAGTGATGCAATTTGGATATTCTAATGATTACAGGTTCTGGCCAATTTCTTATCAACTCCATTGGCTTCTGGGGTAGATGGTGACCTTGTTGGATGGCCTTACATAGCTTTTGATCATGATCCAAGGGTTGTTAAGGTCTGTCAAATCTGCATTGACAAAAAAAGAATATAATATAAAAGGTTTTTCTCATGCATTAAGAAGTTTGATAAGACATGTGGCACATGCATGGGCATTTCTGCCCTATCTCCTAACCGTTGGAAGATATCCCATCATATATACACCAGTAGGCTACGTCACCAACTGCATCATCATTGATAACCTTTCTTAATATAAGATGAGATCTATGAAAAGTTACAAATATAACCCACTAATCAGTTTGGTAGAGGTTAATACATTTGGATAGTATCGTTTCCAAGAAGCATCTCATCTTTTGATCAGGCAGGTTTGCCTTCACATGGCACATATTCAACTCTTGAGATTAAAGATTTTTAAAGTGACTAGTTTCTGTATACCAAGCAGGCAGCTCGAAAGCTTGGCTTCCCAGTTATGTATGGCGATGGGTCACGTCCAGCAGTGCTTCAATCTGCTGGCATTTCTTCTCCTAAAGCTGTTATGATCATGTACACAGGAAGGGAAAGGACAGTTGAAACTGTAAGAAGGATTCGGCTGGCATTTCCTGCGGTACTGTCCAAAATGCTGATGACTTGTATATGAGTAATAATTTCAACTTTTTAGAAATTAAAGCTCCATGCCATGAACTAGTTGATTTAGATCTAAATTTTAAGAAAAAAAGCTAGTGGAAGTTAAATTAGACCAGGATTAGGTAACACACATTTATGTGAACCATAAATCCTTCGATTAGGCCTTTTTCTGCAGCACTTTGGAAAATTACAGTGGTCAAGAGAAAAAGCAACTAGATCCTTCGTGTTTGTTATTGTTGTTCTGCCAAATTCAATGTTGATTTGATAAACTACTTCAACAGATCCCAGTTTATGCCAGAGCCCAAGACCTTGTACATCTTCTGGAGCTTAAAAAAGCGGGTGCAACGGATGCTATACTGGAGAGTGCAGAGGTATTTAGTAATGCCCGTTTTCGTGATCTCCTTCTTACATATAATTGCCATAAGAGATGAATAGAAGTCGTATCTTTATCGTAAAAAGAGTATTAGATGCTAACTAGCATAGCTGTTTGTACTGCAGACCAGTTTGCAACTCGGCTCAAAGCTACTGAAAGGCCTTGGAGTCATGTCAGATGATGTTAACTTTTTAAGTCAACTTGTGAGAGACTCAATGGAGCTCCAAGCCCAGGAATCGCTAAATAGAACCGAAGAACAAGAGTACAATGTTATGAAGCCACTAGAGGTATAACGAAGTGGTTTGCTGTTATGACATAACTTTGAAAATAAATTTAGCAGATTTGAATTTTTTTTTTGTGACCAGGTCAGGGTAGCTGATTTCGTAGGGCAGTCAACAGTCACCAATGACGACCAAGCACAGAACTTTGATCAATCGGATATACGTAAAGTTTCAACTTTGGACACGATTCGTATGCATGAAATCCAGACTGAAACAGGTCCATCAGGATATGAGACTTTTTCGCAATCATCTGAAACAGTGGACACCGATGAAGGGGTCAAGTATTGTCCTCTGGAGACAGGAATAGGTGCCAGTCATAATGAGGATACTAGTGACCTTGAGAAAGATGAGGTTGATAACTCAATTCCTCATACGACTAAGACTGAGAGACCATAGTCTTGTGGCTATGTAAATATCATTTTCTTTTTCTGTTGTTACCTGCCAATGATATTCCACCAAAAAAGAATTGCAAAATTTTGTAGGACATAGGCGACTATTATTTGCGCCCCTTTACGCCTACCGCTTCAAAAGAGTATCGATCAACTTAAAGTACCAGCCCAGGACATGTAGACAAGGTTTCCAGCCATTTGTTCTATTTCTAAGCACGTTGTGTAACAATAATTAAAGAGGTGTGTTTGCAAACCAGAATTTAGATATGGTAGGGCAAGAACCTGCTGATTGCAACAAAATTTCCTTCTGAAATTACAGAGTTACTGCATCTCTTTAACTTTTTAACGTCTGCTACCGCTTCAAAAGAGTATATATCAACTTCAAGTACCAGCCCAGGAAATGTAGACAAGGTTCCATCTATTCGTTCTATTTCTAACCACGTTATGTAGTTACCTTTTTCTTTTCCGAAGGGAGCTGGAGGAGGGGTTGCACAAGCACATACCAAAAATGCGTACATAACATATACATCAACCATAACTGGACGCGGGGACTAAAAATAGACCTAAAAGCATGCTATACCTTTTCCATAATAGAAGAAAAGGTATAGAGGTGTGGGTATAAAGCTAATGCTTCAGTCGTCACATACTGTGATAACTTCAAATAAATAAAGGCATAACATAGATAAACCACAAAGCTCTCATCCATAAGCTCTTGATTAGGCTAAAAACAATAAACATACGCATTGGTTAAATAGTGGATTATACACTTCCAGCTCATTTTTTGACATTTATTTGCGTTTGTCAAATCTGAAACACTTGTATATGCATATTATTGGATCTTGACATTTGAGACTAAATTAAGACTCTGTTGATGAAGCCTTATCATCTTTGTGTTTAATCATTCCAGAATCAACAAGAATGGGCACCTCGGCAGCAAGCCATGGAGCCAGGCCCAAGCAAAGGGCATGTGCAATTCCAAATCTAGGACTGCAAAAGCGCATGAACGTAAATAAGTCAAAAGAACCAGAGAATATAACAAAATAATAAAAAAAAAAGTTCTCTCCACAAGGCACATAAAATAGTCAGATATAGGCAATAGAACAATTACTTTAGCACTTCAGGATTCTATAGTGTATGCAATTCTCAGTAAGCTAGTATACTTTCTCTAAAAACTAAGGTTTATCCCATCCCAAGGACATGTCAACTGAATTAAAACTCTTGCACAGCCCTCAAAAATAGGTGGTCAAATACAATTGGTCACTCTGTGAACCTGTCCATCAAAACTTTTAACCTTCATCTTTTCCAACAGGGCTGATGCGGAGAAATAGGGGGGAACCTCATATAATGTTAACCTTATTTAGGAATTAGTTTTATTTGAGTTATTTTTCAAGTAAGAGTTTATTTAAGGTTTTATTTAATTTAGGATTTTAGCTTTAGATTTTCATGTCATATTTATAGTTTCTTGTCCAGTAGTTTATTTCCAATTAAAACTTTATGTAAGCCTATAAATAGGTATTAGCCATTGTTAATAAGATAGCCTATGATGATTTCTGTGAAAATTTCTGTGAAAAAATTCTGTGTGCACTCTGTTGAAAGAGATTTTTCATTGGTGTTGATTCCAACAGGGCCCGGTGGTGATTCCAGTGGTTTGTCTGCCGTCCAGTGCCGATTCCCTCACAGCCCTCTGGTGGGGATTCCAGGGAAAATTTATTCCTCTGCCCCTTTTCTTCTTAATTTTTCCAAGTTTTCCTCTTTCCTACGTTGTTCTTTATCAAGGGAAAACGAGTTGGTTTTGGGAGTTCAACAGGGAGAAATGCAATTAGAGCCACTAGTAAGTTGAGCTCAAGAAATTCTAATTTTTTTCTATTTTTTTTATCAAGTGGTGCCTTGTATTTATCCTGAACTGCAATGTTAAATTGCGGCCAAGGATGTATATCGACATTTCTCTAGCTGTTCTACACCCTGCATAAAATCTTACTGTTTGGGAAATTAGGAACTTTTCTTGGTACTTCAGGAAAAGAGCAACTTAAGTATGAAATCGCTGGCCACCTAAATCCTCCAGCTCGATCGTCTAAGAGTTTGTATAGGAATTGATTGATCAGGTTTTGATATTTCCGCTATACCACAAATGCTAAAGTTACTCATTAACAAAAAACGGTTACATAGAATAATCCTCATCAAGTTCTCAGCTGGTGGCAAAAGAAAATTTTAAGTCTTGAACAGTACAGAAAACTGCAGTCTGAACTACCCCGAAAACCTAAGTCACCTTATACATATATCATGTACTAAAACAATTGAATCCAGCTGACTAGCCAGTAGCCTACTCTCAGTTCGCAACCAGTACAAATACTAACTCGAACAAATATTAAAGCCTCAAGCAACAAATCAAACAGATTTTGGAAAAGAAAAACAGATATCATCACCACCCATTATATTGAAAAATCGAGCAAGGATACAGAGAGAAGAAGAAGGACGTCAATCAAAGAAAAACCAAATAAATTAAACAAATAATTACGGATACCCACCAATTCTTCGCCCACAACGGCTTGAAATGCACGGTCAAACATATCTTCCCGCCTCTGTACATCTGAAAGCACAACAACGACCACAAAATTCACCATGCATTCGACCAAATTCCCAACAGAAAAAGACAACCTCAAACTCCACGTTAAACCCAAAACTGAGGAGCACCCATTTATGCCAATACCCAAAACCATCAAATTCATACCTTGTGTGTCTTTCCGTCCAGCTCGGGGAGCTCAATCTCCGGGGCGGTAGCGGGATAGGTGACGGGAATGTCGAACTGGAGGTCGAACTCGTACTTGAGAAGGTTGTGGACGTACCAGCACTTTCCGGTCCAGCGGGTGCCCTCCGGATTGGCGGCGGAGATGCGGAACCAGTCGTTGTCGTTAGCTTTGTTCATCCCCGTGTAGGTGATGAGGGCCTTGTACTCCTCCTTGAGCCGCTGCATCCACTGCGCCCCGTCCCGCGGCCCGGCCTTCACTGAAAGCAGAGGGATCTGCGTCAGCGCCGACTTGGTGTTCGGATCCCACCCCTCCATGGCCGGCCTCTTCCCTCTCCTTCCTCCGCCGGCGATCCTGTCTGAACCCTGAAAGGTTGTCCAAGCAAATTTTCTTCCGCAGGCGTTGTTGCCATTCCATTTTAGGGATTCGGGTCGGGTCCCGGGTATGGAGCGAACCGAAGAGTACGATTGTGGGCCAAGCTGTCCAAATGTGGTCCGTTTGTAATGTAGAATTGTTTTTAGGTAGGAAGCGCACGTGAATTCTTCGTCAATCAGACGACATATGATATGCTAATGCACATTAGTGTTACTTTACTTACATGTATTTCTTACATATAAGTTGGTTTTTCATATTTTTTAAAAATGGCCATGAAGTTTCATGGGTATTCTTAGAAGGAAAATATTTTTCGTATTGGGATTGCATGACCAAAATTTATGGCTATGGTACATAAAAATTTATAATTGTACATAGAGATATATTTTGCTTTATGTACTATATACTAAGATTATGTATTATGGTTACATGTTTATCATATAATTCGGGCCTAGCTAGACATATCTTTTTTAGAAATATTTACAATTTTTAGGTGTTATAAAAAATATCCTACAAATAAGAGAACCGCCACATAAATGACAATAAATGACCCAACTTCCCCCTTTCCTTCAACTTCAACTCTATAAACAAACCGCTAAATCTATTTTACCCATATCTGGCTAGCCCAACCTTCACCTCCTCTTCTTCCTCCTTTACCTTCTTATTTTAGGCATTTGGCATGGCTGGCTATGAATAGGTCACGGAGCCATTTAAAATTTTGATTTATTTTTTTTACATGCTCCAATCTTACAAAAATAAACCCATAAGTATCTTTGACTACTTAAAATCACAAATAGATTTTAATTTTACTTGATTTTGAGTGTTCTCTTGCACCAAATGAAACTCAGACTTCCACTAATGGAAGGTGTAGCTTGCACCTTTTACTCAACTGGGATAATAAATAGTTAATAGTCTAAGTGTTAGTAAATTTTGATTATCTTCCTCCTCCCTCTTATTATTGCCTCATTGATACTACACGTAGTTGGAAGTTGTCAACTATTATTGTTTGTTATCCTGCATGGTAAAAGATGTGAGTCACAATTAACAAAAGTCCAAGTTTTGTTAGATGTTGGAGAAAGCTCGGAATCAAGCAAATGTAAAGCTTATCAGTGATTTTAAGTAGTTGAAGATGTTTGCATGCTCATTTTTTTAAGATTGAAGCTTGTAAACAATCAATTTTAAAATGGCTCCCAATGCCGATTCATGTCCAATCCCATTAGATGTTAGGTAGGAGGATGTGAAAGAGGAGGAAGAGGAAGAGAAGGAGGAGGTGACGTGGAAGGAGGGGAGAGAGAGTGACTAATGACAAAAAAAAATTAAATTTATTTTAAACATTTTCTTAATTTGAAAATAGAACTAAACAAGGTTTGCCACATTGTGGGCCTGGAATTCATCTGATCGGGTTTGATAATAGATTTATTTCTTTCATTAGACTTAGGGAAAATATTTTGATTTAATGTTTGATCGATTTTGGAGTTTTATTTTTTTAACTAGGATTCAACCAAATTTAGAGACATTAGTAGACCTTACCCGACCCATATATTTTAGGGTTTAAGAACCTAATACCTTTTAAATAGTATATCTCTTACAATATATAGAATTGTCACCTAAAATTTTTTAGATTATAAACTAGACTTAAAAGATGAAGAAAATACACCCAAAAACACTTAAAATGGACTTTGAATGACTTAGATATGACCATTTGAAGAGTATGATACATCACAATTCCGAGCCTACACTAGTTTTTAGGTGGGACATATAGAGGTACATGGGGGTTACTATTCAAATTTGACCCAAATGAGCGTAGATGACTTCAAGGTGCATTTAACAATATGGATATGTACCCTAGGGTTTTTAAATCCATTTGATTTGGTTCAAATCCCATGTTTGGCAACATATTTTTGGGTGGGAGTTGATTTTGTCCTAAGTCCCACCCTAAATCACGTGATTTGTATTATGATAGGAAAATTGATAAAACTAAATCACGACTCCGACTCTATTCTTTCTAAATCACACTAGCGTGAGATTTGGTTCAACATATATACTTTTTCTAAATTATAGGGCTTCAAGCTTCTTGCTTTTCTCTCCCCAAATCCTCACTCATCCCCAACATTGTCGCTGATATTCACATGATGACTAGAACTCTTTTCATACCTAGGTCAATTGAGTGAAGCGATTGTTCATTTTTATTGAAACGAAAGTAATAAGAACAAAACCTATTTTAGACGTCTCTAAAACACAATTCTTAAGCCACATCTTTTTTGTTTTCTCCTGATGTTGTTCATCTCTTTATTATATGCTTGGCTTCATTGTAGATTATTTTTTATAGGTTTGTTTTGTTGAAATCTTTGCAAAACTGTGGCTCCTTATTAATATAATTGACTTAACTAGCTTCAATCACAAAGAACTGATGTTGGAATTTCCATAATGATTTCTACCTCTACTCATTGGTTATATAGTAGCTTCTATAAAACTTACATTAGAGTTAATAATTTGTAGCCTACCCTCTTAATAGGGTTGTGGGTGAGTAAAGGATGAACCTTGACTAGGAGATTAGAATTAACAAATTCGTCTACTAACAACAAAAGATTGATTGAGATGTTAAGTTGTGAAGCTCTATTCCGAAGAAAAAACATATTGAAAGAGCAAATCTTGTGCTCTTGGCTTTGTAAAGGATGAAGGGATGTGCATCAATTTGATGAGACTCCGACAACTATTTAACATCATCTCCATGGCTCTTTGATGGTAGGAAGCACAGGATTGGCCATGCAAAGTGTGACGACCGCTTTAATATATATATATATATATATATATACATATATCGTCATAATATTCGACACGCTCTGCCAACACATGTGCGTCCAAACATGACGGCCGTCAATGCAGATCACAGTCAGAGATGCTTTATATTAATAATAAGCATACCACGGAGTCATAACACAACAAAATATTATTCATGCGCTTAATAAAATATTTCACACAAGCCATGGACTTAGGTTCGTAGAGTTGAAGTTTTACAAGTCTTACAAGTCTTCGGGTACATCATGCCCTTAAACTGCAGTTATATAAATATTATATATTTTCTAAAATCAGAGAGCAGATAAAATATCTGGAACACTACACTTCCTTCACCTTCGCCCCTTGCTGCATTACCTGCGGAATCTAGGGGTGGGTGAATTTTAAATACTCAACAGGTTGATTTAAAATCTAATAAAGATGCTAAGCAGAAATCTCTTCGAAAACCCTACAACATTTTCTTTAGAAACCTTTATCACGATATGTTATGATCTGCAGTTACATTAGTTACCTTAGTAGTTATGATAATAAGTACACGTAGGCACTCATGTTAGTATGCATGTTGTTGCTTTAATTCAATTATGAGTCAGTTAATAGTTAGTCTTAGCCTATATAGTTAGATGGATGCTCTATGTAGCCTGTTGGGCATTGGCCTTAAGTAGGCTAACTCGTTGTAATTAGGGATATGAAGAATTAATTAAATCTTTCTTTCCATTGTTCGTCTCTCTCTCTCTCTCTGTTTGACTATTCTCCTCTGAATTTCAGGTTCGTACTTGCAACCTCCAAGTGCGTCCCCTTCCCTCTCTCTCAACCTAATTTCCCAATCCTCAATCCTCCTCCAATCTTTCTTCTTTTCTGCACAAGATTCATATCACGATAAATTATGCATAAAACAAACCGGTTCCAAATCACAACAAATCCACAAGATGCAACACCCTACGGTCTACCCTCGGTGCTCATGGGGCAAACGAGGGCCACTTAGGGACAGAGCTTTCCCACGATGCTCTACCTTGTGCTCACCACTTGCCGATTTATTTTTCTCGACGGGCATCATCACTCTATGATTATTCCAGGTTCTTAAGCCCATGAATTAATCATCACATCGTTCAAAACATAGCAATATTCATGCTAAAATAGCTCATGACATAGTATATCTTCCATAATCAGTCACATAAGCTTAATCATGTTAAATCATGCGTAAAGAAGTTATACTAAGCACACATTTAGAGTTTAAAGTCCCCTACTTTAACCCTTGGTTACAAATTCATAACAGTTGAAGCCTCGAATAAAGAAACCGACCCCACCACAGCATCTAGTATGTTGAATTCAGTAGGAAACGCCTTTTGAATTACTCGATTCAGACTTAAAATGGTTGAGAACGGAAGAAAACAAGTTCAGAAGTGAAAAAATTGGAAACAACCCAAAAAAACAGCCCGAGACACTATTTCTAGACGCGTGCGCACATGGGGCCCGCGGGTGTGACATGCGAGCAATTCCTGCGCCGCCCGGGTCCCATCGCGCTGTTTGATGTGATGACATGCGTCGCGATTGCAGCGAAAGTCATCACGCGCCCGGCCCACGGTCCCACGGGCCTGGGTCCATGCGGCAATGCACAGCGGTGCCGACTGATGCTAGCCACATGTGTCAGCCTTTCTTTTTATAATATTTTTTTATTTAAAAAATAAAAACTTTAAACGCACGTATCTTTATCACCCGAACTCCGATTCACGCATTCTTGACACCGTTGGGCTTGTATCGATGAGTCCTATAAAACTAGACCCCACATGGGTAGGTTATCCCGTACTTCTAAGGTGGGTCCCGCCCATGTGGCACTCGAGGCCGTAACTTTCGGCCCCGATGTCCAAATCAAGCGCTTTGGACGCTGTTACATTCGCTTTTCTGCACTCTACCATAATCTCATGAAGATTAAATATGTAACAAACTATAACTAATTAAAAGAATGCTACAAACTCCAAAATTAACGTCTTAGAAAACATACTAAAAATTCAGGGTCATTACACAAAGTCAGTTTGAGTGTGTTGTGTACCCACACAAGGAGGCCATGGTCATTGCTTTTGTTGCCAAAATTATGTTTTTCATGTGAGTGTTATGAGGACTTTTGGGTAACATCTTCTTTTACCATATCCATTAACTTAAAAGATTTAGTTTTATTCTAAAATAAAATTATACACCACACTAAACATTTCACTAAATAAGATAAGAGATTCTACATTTCTTTTAGAACTTGTCCTTTACATGCTCTCGATCCAACTTGGCTACTCTTTCAGTAAACTTGCATTATGAGGATGCTGAGTATACGAATATAGCCAGTAGGATGGCTAAACAAGTACTATGTATTAACAATTACACAAAATTACACTACATCATCACCACAACAATACTATCATATCCAATAGCAAAAGCATCATCACCAAACATAAGTGGAGCAAACATAATATTCACAGGTACTTTCTCATGAATTCACAATCCTAACGTGATGTCACTTAGGAATATCTTGCTCTATAAGTGTAAGCCATAAGGTTCTCTATAACATAGTAGCCACGTCTAGGAGTATAAGATCACCTGACTAGACCATGAACTACTTACCACCAACTTCAAGTATTTTGAGGTCTATCCTCTCCATCCACTCTATGAAGCTGAGTCTCACAGGGGTTATAGACCCAAGTGGTTAAAGTCCCAACATCCATGATCATCGAAACCTCCTATTACATTGCATGGGACCAATTATCTTTTGATGTTCTAGTCCATTCAAAGACATCTCCCAGGCCACGGAAGTGGTTCTACATGACTCTCATCCTTAGAAAGCCGAATGTCCTTAGTCCTTTTTATACTAAACCCTTTTCATTATGTGGCTAAAAACTCACTTGAGGATCCATTCAGACATCCTCTTCTCCTTAAGTACCTTTATATAATAATCTCAGGGTATGATCCATTACAAAGATTTCTACACACATAAGGGCACATATACCCAAACATCATCATAAATCACATCATCATGTTTCATAATAATAGTCTAAGACTTATAGCATTAATTGATAGCATTTATCCCAAAACAAACTTACTATCAATAAACTCATCGACATGCCAGTGAAGTCATCAATGATAATTGGTAACTCACTGACATGTCAAACCTTGTTGAAAGTGGAATAGGGAGGTCAACCATTCTCATCGATGCTTCATTGATGCATTGACCTCACTGCAAGTGACCCATTGGTGGCACACCGATGTGTCAATTCATGTCATTAACTCATACCTTCATCTTCTCTTATCCATCAGTAGCATCACCGATGTGTCGATAAACTTACTGATGATCGAAAAGAGTAACATAACTATCTTTTTTATTTAAAACTCATCTAGAAACATGTTGTAACAAGATATTTCATATTTATTATTTTATAATCAAGGCTACATTATTTCATAGCATAAAACACTCATTTAACACAAGAATATGATCTTAATTATAATAATGAATAGAGCATTCTAAAAAATCATGCTTTCACATAATCAATCACAACAACATTGTAATTTAAATTTGTCATGCATACACATGATGTTTCTCAGTACGATGTTAGTAAACTCTTTCCTCAACCCAACGAGTCTCGACGAATCCAGTTTTTCTCACCCTTCTATTGAACTCTAACACGCCCTTTGTCTACCATCTTCTCCCCAAAGTAGGAGAATTTGTAGGATTAGGGTCATAGTTTAAAGTGACCTAACTTACAACATTCAAAGCATTTCATATTCTTCTTATCTTGTTTAGTTTGCCTCTCATCTCTCTTCTCTCCTTGTTTCTTCCCATAAATGTGTCCCAAATTAATAAATCTAAAGTGGAGTTTTCATGAATTTCTTGAAGTTCTTAACCATTAAAAGCATTAGTTCTTTATCATTTCCAGATTCTTTAGATTCATCTAAGGTGTTTAACACTTCATTTTTCCTAGAAGTCCTTTTAAATACTTTTAGGGTATTTTCCCTTGGACTTTTCAATCAACTCTTTTTTGTTTTCATAGGACTCTTCTTGCATTGCAAAAGTTCTAAGGTTCCCAACCAACACCTTTATGTCTAAGGTGTCAATTTTTTTAGATTTATTAATAGTAACCACCGTAATCTTGAATTTTGAGGACAATGACCATAAAAGTTTTCTTACAACAAGGTATTTACATATAGACTCTCCTAGTTGATCACAAGTTGGCTATATCTGAGATTTTAGCATAATATTAAAAAAAATTCTCTTCTTCACTCATTATAATGCTTTCAAACTCTATAGTCAAAATCTGAAGCCTAGACACCTTCATGTCTCAATTCCCTCATTATGTTTTACAAATTTCTCCAAAACAACTTTGGTAGACACACAATTAGAGATCAACCTATATTGTGATTTTCCTAGGACATTGAATAATGCACCAAGGGCTTTACTATTTTGATTAGTAAGTCTAGTAACATTCTCATCTCATTCAATTTTATCTTTTAGAAATTAGTTCTCATCCTTATCTTTGGTCATTGGAAGACTTCTTCCGTTAAAATATGCTTTCTAGTCATTCCCATCTAGAGTTTATATAAATACTCCTATCCTATTCGTCCAATATAAGAAATTTTGTCTATCAAACAAAGGTGGTCTATTCATCGGATTTCCCAAGTCTCCATGTTCATTCATTGAGTTATTCAAACCATCCATTGAATTTAATCAATAAAAAACAACCCAAACACCACAAATTAAAGCACTTAAATCAAGGAAAGTTATGAGAGAAGCATATAGCAATCTAGGGCACACAAATCAATAAGTTTAGGGGATGTCGTATATTAAACTTTTTAGAAACAAAAGTAGAAATAGAAGCAAAATTTTTCAATAATTTACCATCGAATCATAATTATGTTTGGTAATGAAAGTTTTTAGAATAAATTTTGATATTGCGTCAAACCCATTTTTAAAACTTTAAACTAGTATAACTCTTTCTCCCAAACTTGGTTATGTACATTTTTGGTACTATTACTCTCCTAAATTTGAGCCCTATCAAACAAAATCCCACAAGGGTAGGTAATTTTGAGCTTTTAAAGTGGGCCCCACCTATACGACATGCTTCTCAAGGCACAAATTGATATGAGACGTGTCATGCCCCGGTATACCCCACTCATGACCAAAACCCAGTCTAAGGAGGAGGCGGTATGCGGTACAATGAAGTGAAGTAGAAATGCGGAAGACTTAACTCATTCTTGGGTGAAACACATTGAAGTAAGTGCACATGCCCTTTGTGCAAAAGCAAATAGAGGAATAAAAGGTGACTAATTATCAATCTTAGTCCACACATACCCACATCATCTAGTTAATACATAATAACAAGCCTCAAGGGTTAAACAAGTCTAAGCCAACAACGGCTAAACATAGTGTGAAGTAAAGTTAAATATAAGTTCAATATAACAAAGATCCAATCTAACATAACCCAAATGGTTATAGTCCCTCTCATGAAGCGAGTCCCTTCTCATGCTCAATGTAGAGCCCATTCGAAACACCTACATGGCATAACATGCAACCCCAAAACAAAAACCACAAACAAAGAGGGGCAAGCTTAGCTCATCAAGGGTTTTTAAAATGGAATATAAACTCATGAAAACACCACATGCATTCTCAATCTAAACATGCATCATATATCCATTCTCTAAACCTATGCATTATGAGATAAATCACAGTCTATATACATATTCATGCTGCCTATGAATCATGATATAAATCACATTCCAGAAATACATATTCATGTCACATGTGCATCGTAATATAAATCACATTCCTCAAACACATATCCATGCCACCTACACATCGTAAGTTCACCCATAGTTCATATCACATATACACATCACGTGTAACCATATGAATCTCATTATAGCATTCACATCTTGCATGAATCAAGTATCAATATTCACATCCTACATAATCATATCTCAATATACATATTTACCCTGCATAATTAATTATATCATATCATATTCCATCTTGCATGTTCAAGTATAATCATGTCATACACACCATGTATAACATAAGCATAATTGTTCCTATACAACTTGTGTGAATGAAAATTATCATCCATACATATGCATACATTATCAAGTGAATGTCTCACAATTGAGAAAATAATTCTGTTTAATTCTAGTTAAAGCACAAGCAGACCCACTTGCACAGGACAATCCCTTGTGGGGAATGTCTGAATTCCAAAAAGGAAAACTATAATGGTTTGGGTAAGTTCCCTAATTGGGAAAGTACTCCTTTCTCACCAAGACAATCCCTTGCAGGGAAGATCTGAATTCTTACAAAGGAAACTAGAGTAGTTTGGGTAAGTCCCTAACCTAAAAATACCCCTGGTAAGCCGAAGCACAC
This sequence comes from Saururus chinensis, assembly GCA_035235625.1. NCBI lineage: Eukaryota > Viridiplantae > Streptophyta > Magnoliopsida > Piperales > Saururaceae > Saururus > Saururus chinensis. The sequence goes on from CP141148.1 coordinate 14,009,670, forward strand.
GAACATACCAGCCTGGATTCTCAAGGTCCAGATAACACATTAATTTCTCATATAACAAATCCACTCTTCTCAACCCGGGGAGGCAACCTGTCCTCAAAGGACATAAAACAAAAACCCAGTCCTTTTGGAAATAAAACCGATTCATTAAACATCTGAGTGGTTAATCCGTCATCCAATTACATCCAATCAATTAATCACGGCTAATCACAATTAATCATCGCTTATAAGGCATTTTTATGATGCATGTGACATGATAAATACGTGAGCAAATGTTAACTGAGTACAAGTATAGGTAAACATACTATAATCAATCTATAAGTGCATGAAACATGGTCCATTTGTGACAAATAAAATCATATAAGCATATGCAAGAGTGTACATACGTAATAGTGTTCATACTTAGGCTAAAAATATGGAACATAAATCACCTATAATCAATGTGACACGTACAAGCATCCATAATTAATTATAGTCATATCCTACTAGAATCATGCAGTAAATGCAAAGAAATCATTGAAATATGGATTCAAGACAAGTATACCATTATGCTAAACTTAGACAAGTATAGTCATCATCATGCTTAAGCTAAATCATAATTCAAAGAAAGTTCACATGTAATTAAGGTAACATTTATAAGTAGTCACAACTCATCATAGTCATAAAGAATTAGAATCATGAGAAAAGAACAATAAATGGCCAAAAAATCCAAAAAATAGTTGTTTGCACCATTCTGCAGTATAATAGTTTGAATGCACTGGCAGGCCGTTCGAATGTCTAGCTTTCAAATGGCCAAATAGCCCATTCAAACGGTCGACCATTCAAATGGCTATTAGCCCGTTCGATCAATTGAAACAATTCACTTCTCTAGTTTGTCTTCAACATCTTGAAATTAAAACTGAAAACATTCCAAAATTCTATATAAATTAAAAAATTATTATCTAATTTCATATAATAAAAATATAAACCTCGAACATAATTGATCTAATCATTTTCATACTTAATCGTACGAAAATAACCATAAATCACATACTTTTAACAAATCACCATTAAACCTCAAAATGAAGCAAGACTCAAACAAACCTACAATCATGCATTCCAATGAAGAAAAACCACTCAAAGTAAAAATACTTACCTCTAACAAGCCTTTGAATTCTTTGAACGATCCTCAACCTCAAGAAATCCTACCCAAAAATTAGGGTTTTAGTTAAACCTACTTAAAATTAGTTAATAAACTCAAATCAACTTGAAAGAAGGTAGATCTAGGTCATCCTCAGGTTAAAAATAATACACATAATTAGGGTTCTAAATAGAAATTAAAAATAAGATTTTAATGGAAGAAAATCAAGAATCAAGATAGGAGAAATGAAGATAGAAGTGATTAAGACCAAAACCATAAGATTATGGGTGATTAAAAGTAGAAAACACACCTTAATCTAAGTTTATCTTTTGGGAAATGGGGGTAAAGCGCTTCCTCCTTTCTAACATAGCCATTCTCCATTTGGCTAATAGGCTAGGTTTTCCCTATATAGTTTGGGGCTAGGATTACAAACTGTTGGGCTAGAAAATAGGTCAAAGCACCTAAGTGGCTAACTAAGGTTATTTTTAGCTTAAAAATGAATGTAATTACACCCAAAACCCCTTAAATAATATAATAAAAGATTAGAGGGTCAAATGAGTCACACGTCGTTCAACATGGAAGTGGGGCCCATGGCGAGGTCTAAGCCCTTAATTAAGGAAAATTAGGAGAAAATATCATTAAATTGGTAAAAAAATGGGTAAATCAAGCATGACAGTAAAAATCTTAGAAATGAAATTAAACCTTAATAAAGTCATAATTAACTAACCCATAACCTCAAAAATTAAATCAAACCAGCAAACAAGCAAAACCACACCATTAAAAGGAAAGAATTAAGAGATCTTACAAGAGGTAACCGTTGAAAAATAATAAAATTTGTAATTCTAAAATAGGGGTTGGGAGCCAAATACAATGGAATCACCTCATGAGGTGATTTGGTGATCCCGACTAATTTTGTCTCAAAATAGCTTGGAATAAACTTTCAGACGGAATTTAAAATTTCATCAACCTTTTGCACATAAACATAATCCCAATAATTCGGATTGGAATTGAGGCAAAATCCATGGAAATTTAACATCCAAAAAGCCCCTTAATCAAGTACTTCTAAGAGAAAAACTAGTAGACTAAAGCAAAATTCAAACCCTAGTACAAGAAATCAAACTATGGAAATTTAGGCAAGGTTATAAAATACTAACATGGAAAATCTGATTGATTTCATGTAGCAAAATTATTTTTTCAATAATTAAACCTCAACTACCACTTGTGAGTTTAATATCTATCTAATTACCGAGTGGATAACTAGATTGCCCCTAGTTTAATTATCAACAAGGATAAAGACTAGGGGTCTGTTTGGATTAGTGAAAAGTGGGGGAAAGGAAAAGAATCTTCTTAAAATCCCCCAGTTTTCACCGTTTGGTGCAATGGGGAAAGAGAAATTAGAGTGAAAACTGAGAGAAAATGGATGAAAAATGAGCCTAAAATTTTTTCACCCATCAACCCATGGATTTTGGGAGAAAATCATCAAACTAAAGACTTATATCTTTCTGCTACTACCGCCACCATCATTGTCACCATCTCCACCATTGTTGCTGCCACTGCCACTGCCATAGGGGAACGACAGTTTTGGCTAGTACCATCTGACTTGTGGCGGCTGAGCTAGCCAAAGTAGGTGGAAGATGACGGATTCAGGTGGTGGAAACTCTCTTGGGGTCCAAAATATGCAAAGCATAGAAGAGGGAGAGATATGCGAGATGACATACGATAGTAGGAGGGCTGGGGAGAAAGGTGTCAGCTTTGGCCAGCAAGACGATTATCATGGAGGCTGGGCGGACCAAATTTTGGTGAAGTTTTGTAGGAAGAAGCTGCAGAGGTGACACAAGAGAGATCGGAGTCCGCTCGGGGGTTTTGATCTCTTCAAAAAAAAAAATACAAGCGCAACTTGTTGAGCCGTGATCTGTTTTGACCTTTTGTTCTTCTTCTTCTTCTTTTTCTTCTTCTTTTAACAAGCCTCCTTCTCACATATTGCTCATCAACTTACATGTCACACCTCCAAAATTCAAGCCAAGGCCGCCTCTTTACTCACCCATGCTTCTTTAACCACGCCAAATCCCACTCTTTCATGCGTCAAGGACTTCTTCTACGTGTTGAAACCCTCTCCACATGCTGAAGCATTATTTTACATGCTAAATTTAATTTCCTATCTCCTTTTCACTTCATTATTTTTTAGCGCCAATGTCTTTTGTGATGTATCAAGGCCCACAAACCATGACTAGGCCTCGCACTCAAATTTACAATTATGAATATCTGGGCAAAATATTAAAAATAAATATGCCAAAGCGTCTAATTTCCCATCAAAAAATGAGGAAACAATAGCGGGAAGGTTGCAAAAAATTGAAAAAAAATTAGGGACATTACATTCTTCCCTCAGTAAAATTTCATCCCAAAATTACAAAATCAACTTACAATGTACAACTAAAACAACAAACTGCTCTGACATCTCAATCCACCATCATGGAAGCTTGTTATTACCACAAGACTTTAGCCACATGAAGGACCTCTGTCTTCAAAACTTACTATGGCCTGCAAGGACTTAATTCATAAGCTCCTCAATTGTTAGGACAAGATGGAGTTTCGTCGAAGTGTACTCTAGTACAAATGAGGAATTCGATATGTACTTACAAAATGCATACACATGAAAGTCATCAATACTTCAACAAGCTGAGGTGGCAAAACAACTCTATGGCCATTGATACAATCCGCTCCAAAATTTTGAAAGGACCCATACATCAAGGGTTCAACTTTCCTCTCAAACTAAACCGACTAACTCCCTTCAGAGGGAAGACGTGGAAAAACACAAGATCACCAACCTCAAACTCAAGATCCCTTCACCTTCAATTAGCATAATTCTTCATCGACTATAGGATATTGCAAGTCATTGCTTAGCCACATGACCTTGTCAGTGCAAGCCACACGACTTTAGATTTTTGGCATCTATGACTCTCTTACATCATTCCAACTCGTCAGCAACAATGCATTTTTTCATACGATGCCTTGGGGTGAGTTGTTATTATAAACAAACTCAAATCAATGGAAAGTGTCGCTCCAATGAATCCTTCCAATCTAAGGCATAGAACATGGGCATATCCTTTAGCATTTAATTCCTCCTTTTGGACCAGTCATCATTCTAAAGATGGAAGGAAAACAACAAACTTTGTCAATCAGTCCAGAATGACCTAATTGGTCACATGTCCTTTATGTGTACGAGGCAATTTACAACAAAATCCATCATATTGAGTGCTCACTTCTACTCTAGAATCTCCAAAGGATATAGGGATGATGGCAGTTTTTGATGCCATGAATCAACATGTTGACAACTCCAACATTGTACTACATCTTTATAGATGTCCCTCCTCATATATTATTCAACTAGTCTTTAGTCATGCTTCATTATATGGGCTGTCAAACCCCTTTGATTTTATATTCATCGCATACACCACCATGTTTACCTTCTTCGTGTGGTAAAAATGAAGGAATCATAAATCTTCAAATACTCGAAGATGTCATTATCAATTATCATGACAACTCTATCCAAAAGCTTCTAAAACACCACATTTATCACCTCCATAAATGTTACAGGGTTTTGGTGAGTGCAAATGACATCCTTCAAAACTTTTAATAATCATACCAAGTTTGCAAGGTTGTCTTGGGAATATTTGCATGACGAACCCTGAGCAGTTAATAACTTGACCACAAGTTAATCCACATGAACTCTTCATTATTCGTAACTTATCAAAGGATCATCAAACTTGAGCAAATGATACTTATTTGACAAACACCTGGTTTAGTATACATTTATAGATGCATAAACACAAAGACTCATCCTTCTTCTTCACAAATGAAACCAACGTAACCCCAAGGTGATACACTTGATCAGTAGCACCCCAAAACAATAAATTATGTCAACTCAACCTTGAGTTCGTTCAACTCTAGCAAGTCATCCTTTGCGATGCCATAGAGGTTTAGATTGTACTAAGCATTAACTAAACAATGAACCCCACCATTCTGTTAGGCAAAAATCCCAATAAATCCTCAGGGAACTTGTTAGGAAAAAGCTTGACAATGTTTAGCTTCTCTAGACCGAAACCCTGAAACAACTTCTCAAAAAACCCACCAAAAATGCTCTACAACCTTTACCAGTGCATCATCTTGCCTTTATGGCTGGCACAAAGCGTAAAACATAAAAATTCAAACACCCTGAATATGACATTCAAACCTTCAGAACATACAAATGTCACTTACTTTTTTTATAGTTTACTATTGTTCACTAAGTGGTCAACCCATCATCAAATCCAAAATGAACTAACACTCTCCTTCCAAAATTTTTGAGTGGTAACCTCAACACTCACAAGTGTCGAAGTAGTTACCTCAAAACTCGTCCACAATCTTGGAGGCTCAGAATGCTTCCAATAAACCACTCTTATGCACAATTCTCCGGAAGGAGATAAAGAGGTTCTCGTACTCCACCGCTTACACACTCCATTGCTTATTGTAAAAAGGGATTTCAAATCCTCTGACAACCAAGGTGGCAGATAGTTACTTTCCAAAGAAAATCCTCACATACTCTTTCTAGATCATAGGTGGATCAAATAGGAAATGACTAAGTTAGACAAATTTTCATTCATCATTTGTGCCATTTAGCAAAGCGTAGGTGGCCTTAACCACTTTGGTCATTTGGAACTTGCCTGACCTCAAAATGACACATTGAAATCTCAATTCCTTCATAAGCAACCGATGGCTCTCCTCAGCATAAAATGTGTGAGCCAATTGCTAGATTCCCTTGACAACTAATGTGTTTTGGCTTGACTCCACCCAAATGCAAAAACATATGGGTTCATGGGAAAAATCTTCAGCCATATTCTCTCAAAACCAAACTAAAATTTACTCTTGCATGCCACAACTCTAGACTTGTCACTGTTATGGACTTGTAGTTAGAAAGCCTAAGCTCTGGTATCAACTATCACATCTAAGATATTTACACACATTTTCCTTAAAATTTCATGAATTTATTTGCAATATAACGTTTGTATATAGTAAAAATTGATGAATTTTAAAACCTATAAAAAATATTCTTCATAAATATAAATCATCATACATAAGTTTTTCAACTTATAATTTGTCAACTCATTGTATTGCCAAACCAAACAATCTCAGGCGTGACACCCGCCCCCTCTTTCAATCACCCTACCCCCATTAACACAATCGATTAATATCTACCATCCATGTATGTATAAGGCAGGAAAAAGTGTTTTTAATGCTTCAATTTGACAATGAGCCTTGTGTAAGGAATGCATGAGAGCCCTTCATCCATGAGATTAATGGCATACACGCTAGTGCATGTTAGAGTTATTGGTATTGGTGCTAACATGCACCACATGTGTGTCGTCGATATCAACTAGGCTAATATGCATTTCTTATGCTGGGTTCCTTGTCAGAGTGAAGCATTAAAAATGCTTCCCCCACCCTATATATGCATGGATGGTAGATATCAATCGACTCTGCTAACAGGGGTAAGGTGGCTGAAAGAGGGGGTGGGTAACATTAAAAACTCTTCTGGGGTTGGCTGGCCATACTAGAGAGGTGGCAAACTCCTCGTTCTTGTGGTGCTAATGAGCCGAGTCAAGTCAAATTTTTACCTCGTGAAGCTTGAACTCGAAGTCGGAATACGTGGCTTGAACTCAACTCAAGGCTTGAATGAGCTTGAGCTTACTAGTTTGAACTCAACTTGAACCAAAAACATGACCTTGAACTCATTCTATTACAATGGCAAGCCAAGCTCGAATTGAGCTCGATTTGTATATAAAATTAAACCTAATTTTGATTTTAAATTTTCAAACCAATATTCAATAAATAAATCAATTACATAGAATGAGTTGAGCACTTTAAAATTATGTGAAAAGTTACAAATAAAAGTTAATATATACTCAGAGTAAACTTGCTCAAAGCCTCAAACTAGGCTGCACTCGAGCCTTAGTTTCTCCCAACTCTCTAGTATATATAGTATCAAAATGTCATTATTGATTGAGCATGTATAAAAATACACTAGCTAATTGTATAATCTACGGTGTCCCTTCTTTAGGATTTTGTTTTCATGTTATGACTACCCTCAATTTTGGTCTATGTATGTGGCGAGACATCTTAGGTATGTTTACATCTCATCCTTCCAATAATGATTATCAAGAAAATCATTTGTATTGGCAACAAGAAACTTGGAGTCATGCCGTCTTTGACCCATCCTAAATAAATTAATCTTGCCTTTATCTTATGAAATAAAAAGAGATCCCACTAGTCAATGCTAAATAACTTTGAGAAAATTATTGCAAATTTTTAATTTCTAAGGATTCCAACATTAGTTTTTATATAAAATTTGAAAAAATATATTTTAATTTGTTTGACATGTAGAGATGGTAGATAATATTACCAATACATGTTTCTCTAATGACTAACATATAATTGATATGTAATATAGTCTATAATATATCCCATTTTTTATTGGTTGTACTATATATATATATACTTTATTAAATCAAATTTCTATGATACATATAAATTTCAACATATATCACATGTGGACATATACGTATTATATGTCTTAAAAATTTAACTTATCAATATCTCTCTCTATATATACACATACACATAATACATAGACATTATATATTATAATATATAAAATATAAATTTATTGTATATATTTTTTGGGATTAATAATTGTGCATATTTACAAATAGGTTAATTTATTTTTATGTATATTATAAAATACCTTCATAACCTTCATTTGAGTTTGAGTTTGAGTTTGATTTTTATTTGAGTCGAGTTGAGCCAAGGTATGCTCATGCTTAACTCGAATATGTTCAAGTTTGAATTAAATTTAATCGGAGCCACTTTGAGTCGAGCCATATTCAAATTAAATTAAATAAAAATACCTCTACTCAATGAGTTAGCTCGGCTCGTTAGTACCCCTACTCATCCTTAGCCATATTGTATTATTTATATGTGAGGAATTGACCAAAGTAGACATCTACTTTAGTGAAATAACCAAAGTGTGAGCAAGTATATTCTATTTACCAAAGTAGACTTGCTCACATGGGAACTTGCAAATGTGTGAAGGCTTTAAACTGACTACCCTCTCCTTCATCATATGATAACCCGACGGGAAAAATCATCTACATTGGTCGCTTAGTCTAGGAAAGTGTCTTCTTCTTCTCTGGTACGACTTCATCATGTGGTAGTTTTATCTCCAGTAAGGCTTCCTACCTGGGTTGGTTTATCTTTCGAGTTACTTTTGTTAGCCCAGTTGTATCCTTCTTCATGACTTTTCTCTAGCACGTCTCAACGTCCAATTCTTAATATTCCTTTGATGAAGAAGATTGATTCATATTATTTGGGATGATGAGATATGTGTTACCATATGAAAAATGGTATTTTGGGTTGGTTATATATTAGTTATTACATAGTTTCTGCTAGTAAGATTTTTGGGTAACTGGAAAACTGCAAACGGGAAACTAGAACATTGGAAGACTAGATAACTGAAAAATTGAAAAAGTAGAAAACTGGACTGCTGATATGATACGAGAAGAGCATGGAAAGGGAGACACAAAGTTTGTTGTGTGTTTGGGACGTACATTGGGATGCAAGTTGTAGAAAATATAATTGAGACAATGCACAATCAAAACTAATTGAAGTTCCATGCAAGGTCACTTATGATGCTCTCTTGAATACGTTATATGAAGTGTGTAAATGGTCAAAGAATGAGTACTTATTAAAGTTAAGTTTTATATATCCGATTGCAGTGCTTATTGACCTTCCACCTTCTCAAATAAATGATACTGGAACTCTCTATTGCTTCCTTCGAGAGAATAAGCTAAGATTGAATGGAATATCATTTATGATAACTAAAGTAAGAAAAGAGAATATTACTAAAGGGAATATTAGTGTCAAAGTGCCAAAATGACATGAGGAGATGAGAAGAAAAAGTGCAAAGTGGGAGGAGAATATAAGAAGAAGAGGAGCCATGTGGGAGGAGAAGGGCACATTTTTTAGTGTACCATACTAGGTCCATGTTGCATCCCATTATGTTAGTATGGTTTTCTATATATTGCTCATTTGTGTGATAGAAAATGGAAAAGAACGAGAACTGAATTTGTTGTATTAGCATTTTTAATACAACATAAAATAACCATCTAAAGACAATATCCATCTGAACATAATTCAAAAACATTGAACAGAGTTTTATGACAAAGAATAATTCAAAAAATTAAGTTCTATTTACAACAAAGATAAATTTCATAATTCTACATTGGGCACCATGAAGGGTGGGCAGGATGCAGTCTAACTTGGGAGCACCAGGAAGCTTAGACATTAGCTTAGGTAAGCTATCATGCGATCAACTAGGGATCACTGTAGGTGGGGCACGTCTCAACGGGGGATCATCCTCACTGACGTCAACGAGAATGGCCTGTGCCAATTCTTGTTAGTGCGCCATAATTTTAAGTTGTGCTGAGAGAAATTGTCATAGACCAATCGGTTGCCGTCCATGAGAAAGATCCTCAATTGAGACGTGCACCACCTACTGTGATACCCAATTGATCACATGATGGCTAAGCTAAGCTGATGTATAGGCTTCCTGGTGCTCCCAAGTTAGACTACATCCTACCCACTCTTCAACACATGACATGCTTGATTGTTTATGCTTTCTTCTCTGTCTCCGGAAGGGCATTGTCATCCTCTGAAAAAAAGGGTTCAACAACTGCATTAGTAAAGCCTTCAAGTAAATGTTATGAAAAGAAATCATTTAATGGATGACTAAATTCATACCGTAACCCTTTTGTTTGTCCATAATTGGTAAGCAAGTAACTTCCTTAGCTGGGGCATATCCTCACCAGTGAAGTCAAAAGCATACAGATGTGACAAATACCACATGTATAAGCATACAAGAACCCCACAATCATCACAGTTAACCTGTTTGGGGTGACCTACTACCTTCACAATATCCATCGTCCACCATCTGGCACACTCTAACCAGCCAAACTTATAGAAGAGTAGAGGTTAAGAACCTGTAAGTTGCCCACTTCAGTGTTATACTTTTCCATTGCCTAGCCGGAGTAAAGAAGGTCAAAAATCTGAATATTAGCTTCCCATATACGGAGAACCACCAAGATCCAATGATTGTAGTTGACATGGAGTGGGAAGTAATGATGTGAATATTCTGAAAATGGTTTTCCTTTGACACTTAACAAGCTCTTCAAAGAGGCTAGGACTTATGTCCACATGGCTGGCCATTCCTCTAAATCTGACAACTTGCCATGTGCATCTTTGAATTCCATCCACTTATCTAATGCATCCTTGTAATCACGCTCAAGCAATCTCTACAAACATATTACAATTAACTTTGAGTTTGACAGTTATCCACCATCATATTAACATTTATCCACTATCCTATTCATAATTATATATTTCACAGCTCAGAGTTTAGTGTATTAAAAAAATGATAAGACTTACCAAGAAATGCACTGAGTGGAATGTTTGGTCCCTCACCCATCGAGGCCTATTGTTGCGCATGAGTGTCACATAAGCATCAATGTGCTATATAAAAACAAAACAAATAGATTAATACATATTCCTCCTTTAGCTCTTACAAACATAGATTAAAATGAAATAACACTACAACAAAATGTAGTATTAGCGACGCATTTATTAGTGACGTAAAGATAAGCATCGCTAAAAACAACTGTTGCGACGAATAAAAAAGCGTCGCAAAAAATGAACTATTAGCGACACATTTTTATATGCGTTGCTAATAGTTATATATTTGTGACACTTAGTTTAAAGTGTTGCTAATACTAATCATATTAGTGACGCTTATAATAAAGCATCGTTAATAATTCCTCTATTTGCGACGTTTTAAACAACTATCACTAAAAGATATATATTTTAAATAAATAAAGAAAAAACAAAAGTATTAGCGACGCTTTTCTAGCATTTGCAATAGCGACGCTTATTCAAAAGCGTCGCTAATAGTGCTACTATTAGCGACGCTTACAAAAGTGTCACTAATAGTTATGAATTAAAAATAAAAAATAAAAATTTTGAATTATTAGCGACACGTTTAAATAAGCGTCACAAATACCATTTCTAATAGCGACACTTGTAAGATAGCTTTATTAATTAATTTTATTTAATAAAGAAATATTTAAAAAATATAATAAACTTCCTAAATATAATATATTTTATTCAATATTTACTATTTATATATACAATAAATAAATAATAAATTTTCAATGAAAATTAATGTTAATAATAGATTAAACTTTCACTATTTACATATAATATATTTTATTTCTTAAATTTTATTATTAGTTTTAAAATATAATTTATAATAAAAGAGAGAGTGAAGAGAGGAGAGAGAGAAGGTGAGGAGAGAGAGGGAGGGAGGAGAGAGAAAGAGAGAGAGGGTAGAGAGAAGGAGAGAGAGAAGAGGGTGGAGAGAGGGAGGAGAGAGAAAGTGGAATTTTTTTATATTATTTATTTAAAAATTAATTTAAAAAATATAATACCTTTCAGTATTAGCAACATATATGCCTATACGTCGCTAATACCTTTAAGTATTAGTGACATATAAACATATACGTCGCTAATACGCTTAGTATTAGCAACATATATGCCTATTAAGGCTGCAAACGGGCCGGGCCCTGATGGACCAGGGTAGGCCCAGGCCCGGCTTGAAAAAAAAAGTTACAAGGCTCGGGCCGGGCCCAGAGCCAATGCTAAAATTCTTACCCGTTTTTAAATTTGAACGGGCTCGGGCCGGGCCACGGGCTTTCGGGCCCAAACTTACCTAATGTAAAATAATTTCCTAACTTCAATTTTTGGGCTGAGATTTTTTGGGATGGACTGAGATTTTAGTGATGGGCTGAGATTTTTGGGCTTGGGCTTAGGGTAACTGGTAAGGGTGCTAACGAGCCGAGTCAAACCGAGTTTTCAAATTTTTTGACTCGAGCTCGATTTCTGAAAGCTCAGTTCGAGCTCGATCAAACAACTCGATTCCTGGCTCGAGCTCAGTTCGGCTAAAAACTCAAAACTCGACTCGAGCTCGAAAACATATTATAGCAACTCGAACTTGTGTTTGAATTGAGCTTGAATCCCATTTACAACCAACATTATTTTTTTCTATAAAAATTTATATTAATTTAGAGAATCACACCAACATTACAAAAATAAAAAAAATTATAATAAACATAATTTTATTGTATTAAAGTTGTAAATATTATTTCAAAATCCATGGTTAAGATAATAGTCAATAAATACCCAACAAAAAAAATTCATTTGTCACCAAAAATTTAACTAATGTTATTCAAATATCCCATATAATAAATATGATTATATAAGAGTCCCATTAATATCAGCTCGAGCTCACGCACACCAGCATGCGCCCGGGCTGATTGGGCCGTAGGATTCACATCCAACGGCCCATCAAACTCACGGATTTAAATAATATTAACTTTTTCTATTATATAAATAATATTAAAAATAATAATTACCAAAATAACATAAAGAAAAAAATATTTACTAATATGGTGTTTCTTTTCGCGAGCACCTCCGTGACTTTTGTTTAATTTATTTTTTAATTTTATTCTTAAAGAGGAAAAATTCAATATAATGTACTAATTTGTGATTTAAAGAGGACTAATTTATTCACACACTCTCTCTCCTCTCTCTATTCGCTCTCTCTTTTCTCTCTATTCATTCTCTCTTTCTTTCAGCTATCTCTCTTTCTCCTCTTTCTCTCTCTTCACACACTCTCTATTCACTCTCTCCTCTCTTTATTTCTATTCAATCTCTCTCATCTCTCTTTTGGCTATCTCTCTTATTCTCTCTCTTCACCCTCTCTCTACACTTTCTCTTTTCTCTGCCCTCTCTTCTTTCTCTTTCTCTCTCCCTATCTCTCTCTCCTGTGCGTGAGGTGAGCCCTAGCTCTAAGAAGTGGGGATAAAGTAAAAAATTTTAATTTAATTTTTTCTTATTTATATATTATATATTAAAATATTAAATTTAAAATAAAATATAATGTATTTGTGAATGACAAAAATAATATTTCTTAAAATTTTTCATGATTTTGTCTTTTAGAAGAGAGGAGAGAGAAAATACAAAGAGGAGAGAGAGAAGAGAGATAACCGAAAGAGATAGGAGAGAGAGAATAGAGAGAGGAGAGAAAGAGTGAATAGAGAGTGGAGCGAGAGAGGAAAGAGAAAAAAATAATTCATTATTGATTTCGTTATTTGGAAGGACAAAGTTAGTACATTGTATTAATTTAAGTATACTTATTTCATATTTTTAAAGGATAAAATTATAAAAAAATATTAAAAAAACCATGTAGGTGTCAGCGCCTAGTTAGTGAAAAGGAACATCATATTGGTAAATATTTTTCTCTTTCCGTTATTTTGGTAGTTATATAAAATTTCTCATATAATAAGTTACAAAAGACTGAACTAGTCACCAAAAGTTATGACAACTCTTATTCACATATTTCATATCTAATTATTCTAGTGACTACAAAAAAATTCATAATAAGAGAATTATTTGAACTTCTGCAATAACATATTTCATGATGTGTGGATTGCCTGTAAAAAGAAAAATCAATATAATTGGAATTAAATAGTAAAATCTAGACTTGGTTCACTGGATATATTTATAGGAAAAATCTAGATATAGTTCACTAAATCTCTAATTCTAAACTAATATAATTGGTTGAATTAAGAATGTTTATCTGCAAGTAGAACAACATATTTATATTTGTTAGGATTAGAATGATTAAAGATAGTATTTAAAATTTAAATAATATTATATAGATGAATAAGGGTAGAATAGAAATAAAATAATTTATCATACCTACATTCTCAATTTTATTAGTAGTAGGATTTATATTTGTTTAAAATATAATAGTATAATATAGGTATTACATATCATATTATATAATATATCATATACCATTTATTAATGTATATATAGGATATATATTTTATAAATTAATATAAAATATTATGGGTACATGAAAGGTAAAAAGTTAAAAAATTTATATAATATGGGTATAATAATTAAAAAGTGATAGATAACAAATCGAGTCGAGTTTGAGCCGAGCTTCGAGTCTATTTCGAGTTGAACCGATCAGGTGTCCAGTTGAGTTGATTCGAGCTGGCCCATGTTCGAGATCGGCTCGTTTGATTTTGAGTTCGAACCGAGCTCGAGTCAAGCCAGATTCAAGTCGAACCAAGTCGAGCCAGTTCAGCTCGACGAGCTGGCTTGGCTCGTTAGCAGTCTTAGTAACTGGGTTAATAACTAGGTATTGGGTTTGACATATAGATAATGGGTAGCAAGCCTTAATAATTACAGGCCGGGCCGGTCTTCTATGTGTTTTTTCCCATGCCCAGGCCCAGCCCTAATAATAACATATTTTAAATTTTTAGGCCTGGCCCGGCCCGGCCCGTAGCTTATATTTTAAGGCCCAAGCCCGTAAATTTACAGGCCGGGCCCAAATTCTTTCAGCCCTAATGCCTAAGCGTCGCTAATATATTTTTATTTTTTATTTTTAATTAATTTTTAAATAAAAAATATAAAATAGAGAGAGGGGGAGAGAGAGGAGAAATGGTAGAGAGAGGGAAATTTTTTTATTTGTTTTATATTTTTATTTAAAAATTAATTAAAAAATAATAAAAATAAAAATATATTAGCAACGTATATAAATATACGTAGCTAATACCTTTGAGTATTAGCAATGTATAGGTATATACATCGCTAATACCCCTAGTATTAGCGACATATAGCCCTATGCGTTGCTAATACATTTTTATTTTTTTAATTAATTTTTAAATAAAAATATAAAAAAGAGAGGATATAGAGAGAGGGGGGAGAGGGAGGAGAGAGGGAGAGAGAGAGGAGAGAGGGAGGAGAGAGAGAGAGAGAGGGAGGAGGGAGAGAGAAAGAGAGGAGAGAGGGAGGAGAGAGGGAGAAGAGAGGAAGGGAGAGAGAAGAGGGTAATACATGAAAATACATTTACATTATTTTGTATTTTAAAAATAAAAAAAATAATAAAAAAAATTAAAAATAAAATTAATTTCTACTAATCTTTCTCATCTTATCCTTAGAGCCAGAGCTCATGGTGATGCATGTCGAAGAGAGAGATCAGAAAGAGAGAGAGGAGAGAGAGCTAGAAGGGAGAGAGAAGAGAGGAGAGAGAATGAGAGAGAGAGAAAAGAGAGAGGAGAGAGAGAGAAGCGAGAGAGTGAGAAGAGGGAAAGTGTATAGAGAGGGAGGAATTTAATTTAATTTTTTAAAGATTTTTTTATGAAATATTATATTTTAAAAATAATTTAAATAAATAAAAAAATATATTAGCAACATATAGAAATATATGTTGCTAGTATAGTAGGTAATAACGACGCTTATATATATGTCGCTAATAGGTATAGTATTAGTGACGCTTATATCCAAGCGTCGCTAATACAATTACTTTATTTTTTATTTATTAGTTTAAAAGTAAAATAAAAAAATTAAAATTTTTAAAAAACAATAATTTTCACTAATCTTTCCCCTCTTATCCTTAGAGCCGGAGCTCATGGTGACGCACATGGAAGAGAGAGATCAAAAAGAGAGAGAGAGGACAGAGAGGAGAGAGGGAGAGTGGGGAGAGAGGAGGGAGAGAGAGAGAGGAGAGAGGGGGAAGAGAGGGGCAAGGCAGAGAGGGAGGGGGAGTGAGAGAGCGTGAGGAGAGATAAAGAGGAGAGAGGGGAGAGTGAGGAAAGAGGAGAGAGAGTAAATAGAGTGGGGAGAGAAAAATTAAGCTATTAGCGATGCTTTGTATTGAGCGCCGCTAATAGTACATTAATTGGCGAGCTTAATAATAAGCATCACCAATAATAATACCATTAGCGACCGTCATTACCGAGAATCGTTATTATCTTTATTTTTTTAAAAATAAAATTTAAGCTATTAACGACGCTCGTTCGTTAACGAGCCGACGCTCGTTCGTTAACGAGCATCACTAATATCAAGTATTTGCGACACTGTGTCATCAATGTCGCAAATTACCTATGTTTTGCGATGCTTGTGAAGCATTGCAAAAGTTATCACACGGGCAAAAATTTGCCCGCACGCAAAATATTGACTGGGTGTGAGATTTTGCACACAGGCAATTTTCATCCCGGGCCTTTTTATCTAAACATCTCCTACGTCGAACCAGTGTCGGCTCACCTTCCTCCACTTTTCTCTCCCATCGTCCCTCACGGCAGCTAAGGAAGTCCCTCAGGAGAAGAAGAGGTCTGACACAGCTGCGGAGTGGGTGAGAGGGCAGCTCGTCGGCCGGGGCAGCTCGTCGGCCAGGGCAGCTTTGCCGCGGTCCACCTCTCCACCACCACAGCCGCCCAGGTCATCGCCGTCAATCCCTCTCGATTAAGAGGGAGGAGCGCAAATTATGGAACACCTATGAGAGTCCCACTGCGACGTCAAGTCGGCTTTCTCAATGATCTCCACTGGAAGTCTAGGCGGCAAATCCCAGAGTGCTAGATTCCACTGCGACATCAAGCCTCACACTTGCTGTCTTCTCTGGGTGGCGGATCCTCCTCTCCTCTGTTTTCTATTCCGTCTCCCCCCGCCAAGTCTCTGTTTTTTTTCTACCACCTTCGGTCAACACTTTGCCACCAAATTCCCCTCTCTCATCTTCGATCACTGTCGGCGAGCACCATCTTCCCCCAGTGTCTCTTTCTCCGGATCCCCCTTCCCCACCACTCCCCTCTTTCCTTTGTAGCCTTATGCTGATTCCAGTGGTGACAAGCTGCGGCAGCGGTGGTAGCAGCAACCCGACCTTTTCAGATCTGAAGATGATGGAGGAAGGCCCAACCCGGAGTGGAACCACTCAATCAAGTTCGACCTCGTGGGTGTCCCAGGCCCTGAGCGCACTACCCTCTTCGTCGAATTTGATCTCCTTGCTCAGACTGCTGTCTTCGGAGCTGAACTCTACCGTTGTTCTGGTTTTTGCTGATGTTCTATTTTTTGCCACCGTTCTATTTCGCCGGGAAAGAGATGACCTGCAAACTGCAGGTCGCTCCTACCCGCACTCGGTGTGGGCTGACCGGCTTCTATGGGTTGACTCGTGCCTCACGAGGGTGTAAAGTGCACCGACCCAAGTCACGGGTCTGCACTGACCCATTTGGTCTATTTTTTATTTTTTTAGCGACGCTCTTTAAGAGCTAATACAATTATTATTATTTTTTATGTTATTTTTTATTTTTTTAATTTTTTTAAATAATTATCAGCAATAGCAATGCTTAAATAAATGTCACTAATAGAATATTATTAGCGATGCTTAGAAAAAAGTGTCGCTAATAATTATATTTTAAATTTAATTTTTTTAAAAAGTATTTTTTTAAAAAAAATTAAATCATTTTTAGTAGAGACGCTTTATAAAGCATCATTAATAATATAATATTAGCGACGTAATACTATACATTGCTAATGACTAATAACGACCCATTTTTATCGATGTATTTAGGGACGCTTTTACTACTATTAGCGATGCTTCAAAGCGTCGCTAATAATATTTTTTGTTGTAGTGTAAATCAATACACATACTTCATCTCCTATCCAACTCCGAGGGTTTGTAATACCCTTCAATAATGCTGGGGTTATAAGAGTGCCCTCAACGTCTGCATATCTGCTTATTACAAATACCAAGCCTTAAATCAAATACAATGCCAAGTAAATAGTATTAAAATTAAAAGTTCCTCGTTTGGAATAATAACAAATGAACTCACTTTTTCACACCCTTCTCTAAAAACTTATTTAACTTGTCTTCCTCTGTTGCCCCAAATGGAACTTAGTTGGTAAAATCTAGTTGGGCAGTCTCGCTTAACATGAACAATTTATTGGTCTTCACCTTATTCATGAAAGAGGTATCAACCTTTAGGGGTTCAGGTGACATATCCATATCATTCTTAGTGGCCTTTCTATTTTTGCCATTTTTCTATGGGTATGTGTAGGGGTTTTTTCGATATATACTCTTAGCCCTCACCCTTCCCACTGATGTAATTTTCAATTTACATTTACTCAAAGGTTTATTGTTATCTTCTTCATCCTACATAAGAAGATATGACATATTATTTTTTGTTATAAGCTAGTATATTCAATAAACAAAAAATATATGTACCTCAACGACAACAATAGCTTCCTTTGCATCCTCCCTCTTCTCAGCCTCCTCCTCCTCTTTCTCTTCCTCCTCCTCCTCCTCCTTATCTTCCTCATCCTCCTCCTCCTCCTCCTCCCCCTCCTCTTCATCTTCTTCCCCATCATTTCCCTTAACATTATTCTCTTCCATTTCCACATCTACCACCTTGTCCTCCTCTCCATCAACCATCTCTTTAATCACATTCTACATAAACACAATGCAAAAATTTATTAGAACAATTTTACAGTTTAATAGTTTTACAATTATCTAGTTTTACTGTTTCACAATTTTATAGCTTTACAATTTTACAGCTTTACAGTGTACTTACTTCATCAACAATAGGCGAATTGCAATCCATTTGACTTGATACTTTTTCTTCAACAACAGATATCTACAAAAACATCATTCCATCTCATTTTATTTCAAATATAAAAATTGGCAAATTTGCAATGAAAAATTATCTGCCTTTTCCTTAGAAGCCTTGTTCATAACCTCTGACTCTAATCTATCTACTTCAGTTTCAATCATTCTTAAGGAAGACAATATATTGTGTAGAGTGGCATGCAAACCCCCATCCCCCACCTTATGTTTCCCCTTTCTATCCTCCTTCCAAATAGAAGTCTCAACCTGCAGTTGTACACCATAAGGAGTCTCCCTAGCCACTTTGCATTTAAATACAAAATTCTCATCTATTTCTTCCTCTAAGGAATGAGCCACCTCTTGCGAACTCCATCCCTTCTTGGAGTCATCATCAAATGTAGACTTCCCATCAACATCCTCAACATCAGCATGTGTTTGAAGATTGACAAATGATGTAAATGTTACTCTCTCATTTCACAAGAAGGACTTCAAACTTACAACTTCATTAATAAGTGCCTTGGACTCTTTGTCCTTCGTATCCAAATTTATGGCATTTACAGTCTTTACCTACATATCAATACATATCGCAAGGTAAATGTATATTGTATATTCATAGATAGTTAATTATAAACGAAGGAAAAGTTAGTACATACCTTCCTACTAAAAACCACCTCTTCAAGATAATCAAATTTACACTTCTTATAAGATGCCCAACTACAAATAAGAGGAAAAGTGTTCCTCGTTTTGCTAGCATAGGAATCCCCCAACAACGGAATCCTCTCCATTGCCCACACCTGAAACAAAACTCTCCATCAGTTAATTACTAAAATATTTTAACAAATTTAATAAATAAGTAAAATTTACTGTTACTGCATACACAAAACCATAGACATTGTAATTGGCATTGCCCATAGACCTCGTAGCTTGCTCTAAACCCTATGATATCGTGCCCCAGCACTGCCCATCCTGAGCAAAACCACCGGGTCCAAGGGCCGGTCCAGCGCATGGGGGCGACGGTTTTGAAAACAGTTAAAGAAATAGCGGAAGACTTATGCTCTAACCACGGGCGGTCTAATTAACGGAGTTATGCACTACTTTGAGTAAGAGTAAATAGGTAGAACCAAAAGAGTTATTTAAACTCTAAATTAAACCACAAATTTCAAACTCACATACTAATAATCCATAGCCAACACACTTGGCCCAAAACAAGGTCTTAAACAACACTAAAGATATAATGTATCGCAAGTCTGAAAAATAAGAATCACTCCAAGGGTTCTAACATCAAAACAAAATAATCAGAAAAACATGTGAGGTCTAGGGGCCTCCACTCCTACTCCCAAGCTTTCCCCGACCTCTCCTCATAAAGAGGATCATGTCCAACTGCATGTCACACCATGCAGCCTCAAAACAAAATAAATAAAGTGGGATGAGTATAAAAACTCAATAATGGTTTGAATACGACTATAATAATGAGAAAACACAACAACATGGCAATGTAGCAATTCAGATCTAAAATTAACATGCTATACCACTTTCTGATCATGCATTCGTATCACATAAACCAGCATAATGGTGTCTCAATCACTGATCATACATTCATATCACATAAACCTGCATAATAGTGTCTCAATCACACCATTTCTGACCATGCATTCATATAATATAAACCTGCATAATAGTGTCTCAATTACACCATTTTTTATTATGCATTCATATCACATCAACCTCATTCACCCTGCACGACAAATGTGTCAAACACATGATACACAATCATGCATAACATTCATAATAAACATACATCAATACAAATAATGAATACCTCCATCAAGGAGTAAACACAAATATCGCCATACAGGCAGGACACGGTCAAGGCCACGAAGGAGAGGCACAGTCAACTTTCCACACAAGAAATGTAAGAGGGTCGGGGTTGTCAGCCCCTATAGTTGCTCGCCCTGGACAATCCTGGCCAGGGTGTCCCATTCTCACACAGAGAATCTACACCAGGGGTATTTGCCCAAGAACATCTCTTGTAGTGGGGAGAGCCCAAATTCCCACACAGGGAACCCTAGAATACGTGGTAGCCGGTGCACAAAGCGTACCACTCTAGATTTTCAAGGTCCAGAAGACAATCATAATAATCTCAATTTGCAAGACAAGTACACAACTCATCCCCACATAATTCTATTTAACTAGACTCAACTCGGGGAGTATACATGTTCCACACAGGAACTTAAATCGAAAACATGTCCTTTCGGACCAACCAAGTTCCGATTAATTCACTGAACAATTAATCTGGCACACAATCTCAACCATTGCATACAATTGATTAGTTCCGGTTAAACATTGGTAAAACTTCGTCCATGAATACCGATCCATGATGTATGATAACATGATGCATCCGTGAGCAAGACCTATGTGGGTTCCAACATATGGAACATGCTCCCAATCAATCCCCTCATGCATCATAATCAAGGCATAATTAACTACAATTTCATAGTAGATTCCCCAAATACATGTGTATTCATGCATATCTAAACATATGACCAATGCTTGACATAAACTCATAAGACAATTTGCACATGCTTGAACATATTCAAAACAATGATTTCCAACTGAAATTAAAATAAAATCCATCATAAAGCTTAAATCCATCCATGTGAAATCGAACATTCACTCCCACAAACATGATTCTTCTACACACTAAGCCACAACATGATCACATTCATTACACATAAACATCTTCATTATGAGAGAACACATATCACCATTTATCATATAATATCTCTGCTGGAAAACATATTCTAATCATAAGAATTCCAACATTAAAAAAAATTCAAGGTACTTCAATATCAACATGCATAATTATCAACATAATATGATATCACATGACCACACTTAAACACATTCCATAAACTTCTATCATCAATTATATACCTCCAGTAGCCTAATTTCATCATAATATACCTCCCATAACCATTAGAATCGTTAAATGGAGTAAAACATTAAAATGTGCATAAGTTTTAAAAATAGCAAAAATTGCCATGTAGCCAATCGATTGCCATGCCAGGCCGTTAGATAAGCTAAACTAAAAATCTACCAAAAATATAGTGTTGCCGAGGCCGTTCGATTGCCAACAAAGCAGCTTTGACCTTCTTCTTTATTTCAAAAATTAAAACCGAAACACCATGAAAACACCTTCAAATCTTCATCCATGGTATCAAACATTATCAAAAACTCATCAAACCTTCCAGAACACTAATCTAAACCATTTTAAAACAAAACCCTAAGAAATCAAAGTGAAAGATTAGCATTTACTAAACCCACCATTAGAGCCTAAATCAAGCAAATCCACTTCAAATAACATCATAAAAACTGAGATTTTTACTACCCAAAGTTGAGATTCAAGAACCCATTATCTTTCCTTGTTGATTTGGGCCAGAATGAACCTTCAATCTCCTCCAACACCTTCCAAAAACACGATTTTAAATTAACATACAACTAATCTCGATTTAGTTTTGAAAAATCAAAAGTAAACATTAGATCTGGGGTTTTAGAAACTTAAAAACAAGGTTTTGAAGATTAAGGCTTGGAGAAGAGAGGTAAATCAGTAGTTTTATACTTTCAAAATGGATTAAAACAATGATTGAAGTCAAGATTAAGAATGAATTAAGAGAAAACTTAGGGTTTAGGCTTGATTAATGGAGAACATACCTTAATCTCTTTCTAATTCAGGCATAATTGGGGAATTAGTCCTTAATTGCCCTCTCCCAGCCTATTCCCAAATGAGAAATGGCTCAGCCCTTCCTATTTATAGTAGGGCTTGGGGTATACCTAATGAACTAGTGGGGTATAAATAGAAATTCTAACTAAAAATGGATATTTTGGAGATTTGAGCATTAATTAAATCCAAATAAATTATGAAAATTTTTATATAATCTTGTGTTGATGCTTGGGTAATTTTGGTCTACAAACCTCAATTTCATCGGTGGGGCCACAGGGGGTCCTGCCAACCTCTAATTTTCAAAAAAATAGTAAAAATCAAAAAATTCCCAAAATCCAAAATTGACCAAAAATTACTTTAAACTCATAAGTGTAGAGTTAATTTTGCTTAAAACCTTTATAAATCTCATTTATTTTTGAAAACTACAGAATTTAATCAGAAAACGCTTAAACCACAGGATGACCCATAAATAACATTAAAATAAATCGGTTAAACAATGAGAGTCCTTCCATGTAATATGTCCCAATAGCAGAGATTTCCCTAAGGATACTCATCAAAAGCAACCAGGTTATCCACAAGTTGCAAGTATCTCCTATCGACCTTATTGTTCCATCCTCTACCCACCAATAAACTTTCCAACACAAGAACTATTGCCAACTTGACGACATCCTTATCATTTTCACATACTTTAATCTTTTGGAGCAACTCCTCATACCTTATTAATAACTTGGACCTCCCAAATATTAAGTAGGAGGCTACATTTTTTCAAGAATTTGGGCACTGATGAGAGAGGAGGGGTAGAGTCAGCAAATCTTAAGCCAATAACCATACAGAATTCCTTCGGTGAAAGCTTGATACTCAACCTCTCATTCACTTGAAATAGGTAATCTCCTTTATGCCTCTTTAGGAGACGGTAGAAGGCCTGAGCAGGGAAAATGTTTCGCGTAACCTCACATTCTAAAAACTTACTGAATCATGTTCTCTTAAACAACTTCTTCTGCACTTTGTGCCTGTCAAAGTGCTCTTTTAATTTTTTAATATAATAATAACTTGATTTGCACTATGGGTCCCCTTCATATGGCTTATTCGACAGTTTCCCCTTTTTAATTATTTTTCCTACAACCTTTGACATTTCCTATACAAATATGTTAAATTAAAAATCAATCAAAATGGAATATACATATATTGTATAATCAAACAATTAATATAAGAAAAAGAGAATGCCTAAACAAATAAATTATTGCTCACTAATCAAGCTCTTTATTATCTACTTTTCCAATTTAATAGTATTCCAGTTTTATAGTTTTCCAGTTGTAGGTGGAATTCCTATTATATAGTTTTCTAGTTTTATATTTTTCCAGTTATTCAGTTTCTTACTTTTCCACTTATTTTACGCCAAATAACCAGTTTATTTACTTTCAATTTCCAATTTTTCAGCTCTATAGTTTTCCAGTTTTATAGTTATTCAGTTCACAGTTTCATAGTACTATTTAACAGACAAATTCATCACGACGGTCAATTTGAGACTAATTCATGCTTAATCATCTAAAAAATATAAAAATTAATCATTTTATACTAATCATAGCAAGCAATTTGTAACTACTTAATGCTTTATTCTCAATAAAATCTATATTTTCGTTATTATGTGATAGTCACAATAATATAAGAACTACATACAAAAACCAAATAAACTAAAGGATGAAATTTGTTCAAACATTCATGTAAACAAACGTGTATGACAAATGCAGGCAAAATCCAATGACTATAATTAGTAAATATATCAAATTTATAATAAAAAAATATACTTTCAGATAAGGGCAGTGAGGGGGAGGGTGAGATGAGGCGGTGGAGTCAAGAGCGAGGCTAAGATATTAGTGAGGGTAAGGGCAATTCCTCCAAAGGCTGAGATGAGGGTGGTGAGGGCAAGGGTAATTTCTCCTGAGGCAGAGATGAGGGCAGTGAGGGTGAGGACAAGCTGGCCGACTGCGAGATAAAAGCAGTAAAGATGATGAGAGCAAAGGCGAAATGATAGCTTTAGAAGGGAATGAGGCCAGAAGACTAAAAGTGTGAAACGAATAAACGGACAGATGAAGGCAAAAATAACAAAAAAAATGCTCTCCAAGAAATGAAGGTGGCGAGGGAGACGAACATACACTATTGTTCAAAAGGGTGACAAATGGGCCGTAGGAGACACAAATCCTCACATCTACTTTAGTTATTAGTAGATACTTAGATCCGTTATTTGACTAAAGTAGCTGCCTCTTTATATCCCGTATCCTATCGATACACGCCACTCAAGTAGGAGCCTCTTTAGATGCCCGTATCCTATCTCAAGTTTCATCTCTAATCCGTTTGTCCGATTGGCTGACAGTGGACACGGGACCACGGAAAGTGGCTACCACCGGCTGCCGGTGCCAAACGACACAAATAAGTCGGTCATTAAACGGTCAGTTGATTAAAAAAAATCGCATGTTCGGACACGTCCGAATAATTAACACTCCGATTGTCCGATTACCATTGAAATTTTCCCACCGTCCCCAGAATCCTACTCCGAGTCCGCCACTTCCTCCTCCTCGATATCCGTCCTCCCCTTCTTCCCCCGGCCATTCCCTCCCCCGCGCCACCAGCCGCCACTTCTCCTTTCAGGTTCTCTCTCTCTCTTTCTCTCTCTCTCTCTCAAGTTCCATGTGAATTTTGAAGGCTGCTCGATCCGCTGGATTGGGCGAGCCATGAATCCGTGCTCACTATTCAAAAGGAGGAAAAGGAAAATTCGTTTGCTTCTTTTTTCTCTCCGCCTCATGAAGAAAATTGGTTCCTTTACGCCCCATTCCCTTCCAGATTGACCTCCTGCGAAGAACCCAGTTGGGGTTTTCTTTTCTTCTCTTGACTTCTCTGTACCAACGTGATCTTCACCAAGGTTTCACTGTTCTGCCTCAGGAATTTCTGTGGAAGTGGGTGATTCTGTTCCTTCTCCCTTGTGGCCACCCACAATTGTGAAAGATGGTTCTACAACAGTTGGGCGGGAGCATCTCCCGCGCGCTGCAGCAGATGAGCAATGCCACAATCATCGACGAGAAGGTTTTGAACGAGTGCCTGAACGAGATCTCTCGCGCCCTCCTCCAGTCTGATGTCCAGTTCAAAATGGTCCGAGACATGCAGTCCAACATTAAGAAGATTGTCAACCTTGATGATTTAGCCGCTGGGCACAATAAGCGCCGGATCATCCAGCAGGTGTCACAACTAAAAATTTCGAATTTTTTGTAGTATTTGTGCTTTAGGTCCTGTTACCAATTCTGAAACTGTTTTAATATGACAACTTATTATGTAAGCTCCTTTGTTCTGCATTCATAAGTAATTCTGATACAAAGGAACATGCGATTGGATGAAGCTGTTAGAATTTAAAACTAAAATTGCAATGCGTTTGCATGATTTTGGAGAGGAAAAAAAAGCTGGGAACAATTCCAATTTCTATTTAAGTGATGTTAGCATTGCATTTAACATGTTTTGCATCATCTATTATGAGAATGCACACTTCTCTATAAAAAATGAATAAATTGTCTCCCTCTATGAGAAAAGAAAGAACATAATTGACAATTCAATTTCACAAAAAAATCTTCCACAAGAGTTTAGCCTCTCGTATGGAGAAAGGAATAAAAGTGGGGGAGATGGAGAAAATGAAGACTGACTGAATGGAGAACTGTGAATATCAAAACGTTCATCCTGTGTGCTTTTGTAAAAGGAAGTCCAAGGTGGAGGCTCTGTGTTTCAGTTGTAGTTTTTTAATTTCAATAACATAAAAACATACTATATGTGCCAATTGGTGGCATTCTCTCTGATAAGAATGTTCTTCTGTTTAGGCAATTTTTAATGAGCTCTGCAAGATGCTGGATCCCGGAAAGCCTTCCTTCACACCGAAAAAAGGGAAAACGAGTGTTGTCATGTTTGTTGGTTTGCAGGGTATGTTTTTGCTACAGTTAAATACTATCATCTGTATTCTGAACCTTTGAACATAGCATATGGTGATGCTATTTAATTTGGGATCATGTAGTTTTTTAAAGTTTGGACCTTGTCTGACGCGACACTTCTCTTTTTCTGTAACTGGCTATGGATTGTCCATTTTTTAATTTATAGGTTCTGGAAAAACAACAACATGTACAAAATATGCATACTATCATCAGAAAAAAGGATGGAAGCCAGCATTAGTCTGTGCAGATACGTTTAGAGCTGGTGCTTTTGACCAATTGAAGCAGAATGCCACTAAAGCCAAGATTCCTTTTTATGGAAGGTCTGTTCATTGGCTAGCTTACTTGTTCTTTAGTTGGAAACCCTTACAGTTAAAGGAGAGTCGGTCATATTTTTTTATTGTACAATAACTGGTTAAAATCTCAGTTGAGTAGGATATTAGTGTAGGATCTATAGATGCAAATTTATTCACTTGGACTTTTAGCATCTCTGTTATTGGTATGTTTAATTTTTTCTTTTTCTTTTTTTGGTGGTTGGAAAGATCCTCTTTTTGCATCTCTGTTATTGTTATGTTCCTGAGAATACTTGATTATTTTTTGGAGGGTTGGGAAGATCCTCTTTTCTCTATATTAATTAATTGACAACTGATATCTTACTTCAAAGTATTTCATACTTATATATGTATTTATGCATGTATGTATATATACAAGTGTTCTGGCTTTATTTTCAGTTTCTTTTGCGTTCTTTCATTTGGCTTCCTTTGCATTCTCAGCTACATGGAGTCAGACCCTGTGAAAATTGCTGTAGAAGGTGTTGAAAGGTTTAAGAATGAAAATTGTGATCTTATAATTGTGGATACAAGTGGACGTCACAAACAGGAGACTGCCCTATTTGAAGAGATGCGTCAAGTTTCTGAAGCAACGGTATTTATCTAGATATTCCCTCAAGTTCATAATCTCTTTGATGGTGGTGCGAAGTAATTGCTAATTATTTGCATTGCAGAAACCCGACCTTGTCATATTTGTGATGGATAGCAGTATAGGTCAGGCGGCCTTTGATCAAGCTCAAGCATTTAAACAAAGTGTTGCAGTTGGAGCTGTGATTGTCACTAAAATGGACGGCCATGCAAAAGGTGGTGGTGCACTTAGTGCGTAAGTTGAGCTAACTAAACATGTAATTTAAAGCAATAGTCATAAGTTTCTACATTGTTTGTGATGGCACATTGTATTCATCAATTGCTGTTTATGAAATTTAACAACTATAAGTACATTGTTCTGTTCTGTGGATAATTTTGTTATTACATCCATTACTAGATTGATCGTTTATTTGATGAGTTCAACACCTGCATTTTGTTATTAGCCTACAAGAAATTTCAGTTAACCTAGCTTGTGAACTTGTTTTTCTCCTATCTTTTATTTGGATGAGCCCTCTCCTAGATCTTGTTGAATCTTCGCTTTTGTGGCCTATCCATGTATTTCATTTTGTTATTTCCCATTTCTGCGGGAAGAATTATTATTTTTTTGTTATTTTAATAAATTAGTTTAAATTCAATTACTAGCAGATTTATGTGCCCTGAGGCATCACTGATTTTCAGCCGTACTAGAGATTAACAAAATTATAGAGCATATGGTTACAACATTTCTTTTCTACATTGAACTCTAAGCAGTGACTAGGGAAGGATCACCATGCGGGAAAGGTCAAGGGGGTGGGGCTGGATTTGAAAGTTCGTCCTTCCCCAACCCATTGTGACCTAACCAGTTGGTATGGGCCCATAAGCTTGCCTATAGTTACAACATTGTTGATAAAATTATGACATTCTTTGTAAATAATATCTATTTGCATATGAGCGCCCACGGCATGCAACTATTCCCTCTGTCTCACATTAACAGCTCCTCCATGTACTTTTTCAAAATGAACTAAAATTAGTTCATTTTGAACAAGTAAATGGAGCTATTAATTTGGGACAGAGGGAGTCTTTAGTAAATTCTACCAGTTATGTGCCGCTATTTCATTCAGTATGTTCTTTGTTAGTCTGATGTTGTGTGTATAAATAAATTATTTGTGTTTAAAGGTGCTAAGTATGATAAACGGTGAAAGTGTCAAATTCAACATTCTGTTTTGACTTGTATATTTCAGTGTTGCTGCCACAAAGAGTCCTGTGATATTTATTGGTACTGGAGAACACATGGATGAATTTGAGGTTTTTGATGTGAAGCCTTTTGTGAGCCGTCTTTTAGGTAAGTTTTTGTTTATAGTGCTATTTGGTGATCAAATTCTAGCATAGTTGGAAATATTTAAGCATTATTGTTTCATTTCTTTGCTTAACTAGGCATGGGAGATTGGTCTGGATTTATGGATAAAATTCATGAAGTTGTGCCCATGGACCAACAACCAGAGCTTTTACAGAAGCTTACAGAAGGAAACTTCACCCTCAGAATAATGTATGAGCAATTTCAGAACATACTAAAAATGGGACCTATTAACCAGGTTGGTTATGTCAATTTGTTGCAACTGGTATGAGTTGCCTTTGGTACTCTTATAAGGGGAAGATGATACTTGATTAAAATATTGTCAAATCTACTGAGCTTGTCTGTGTCACCATCAAGTCATCAAAGATTGCAAATTTATAGTCAATATGACTAATGTCTGTTTTTTCAAAATCTTAACATAGTGATGAACTATAATTTGACTCGGTATTTGCAGGTTTTCTCCATGATACCTGGATTCAGTTCAGAGCTAATGCCAAAGGGTCGTGAAAAGGAAAGTCAGACAAGAATTAAGCGTTTTATGACTATGATGGATTCAATGACAAATGAAGGTACAACTGAATAAAAAGTAGTTTGCTGCGGTATCTTATGCATATGTCTGTGAGTTCTTTTTTAATTTTATTTCAGCATTCAAGGAGTTGCCTTATTAAGCTCTTTGAATATTAACCTAAAAAATTAACATTTGTGCTATTAATGAATAATTACTTCCTAGGTTCTTTCTTGAATTTATTAGCTTATTAAGGCGTTGTTTGGGTGTTGGACTTTTTGGAAATAGAAGTGGAATTTTTTGGAATTAATTCCAAAAATTCACTGCCAAATGTGAATTAGAATAAATTTTGATGTCGCATCAAACCCAATGCTAAAACTTTAAACTAATATAACTCTTTCTCGAACTCGGATATTTACGTTCTTAGTACTATTACGCTCCTAAATTTGACCTTTATCAAACAAGATCCTACAAGGGTAGGTAATTTTGAACTTTTAAAGTAGGTCACGCCTATGTTGCATATTTTTTGAGGCTTAAATCGATATGAGAGGTAACCATTCAAAAATAACGGGATCTTTAATTTTTAAAACGGGTTGGGAGCCGGAATCGACCTGAATCACCGAATCACCAAGGTGATTCTGGTCGATTCCGGCTCGAAATGACTTAGAATCAACTTTCGGGTGGAATTTTTAATTCCGCTCACCTTTTATACACAAACATAATTCCGATAATTTGAGCCGGAATTGGGACGAATCAACTGAATTTTACAAAAAATTAGTACATAAATAGCCTTCAACCAGAATATCTGCGCAAGCACATTTGAAAGATAATTTATTCTTTGTATAGTTTACTTTTAGAACTTTCCATATTTTAGGTTTTTTTTATATCACATTTGCATGTTGTAGTAGTTATGCTTAGTTTAACAAGGCCAGAATTAATCATTTTATGACTATGATGGATTCAATGACAAATGATGTACAACTGAATAAAAAGTATTTTGCTGTGTTATCTTATGCATATGTAAGTGAATTCTTTTTGGACAACATTTAAGGGGTTGCGTCATTAAGCTCTTTGAATAATCATAATCATAATCATAATCAAGTGGCGCCTTTTCCCAATTATTTAGGGTTGACAACATGGATTTTATGCCTCCATTAAGCCTTTTTTGTGCCAACTCTCTTATAAGAGATAGTATAATCATATCTTTATTAATTCTATTCAAGTTCTCTTAGGCCTCCCTCTCCTCTTTTTGACATCCAACTTTCTTATCGAGGTATTTATTGGACTTCTTTATACAAGCCCATACCAATGCAACTTACACTTATTGAGCTTCTCCCATAAAGGCGTTATTCCTAAGTTCTCGTATATATATTCATTTCTAATCTTATCTTTCCTAGTTATTCTACACATCCACCTTAACATCCTCATTTAAGCTACATTTAGGTTTATCTATGACTTTTCTTTGGTGCCCCACATTCTCCTTCATAAAAAGTATTTTGTTGTGTTATCTTATGCATATGTCAGTGAGTTCTTTTTGGATTTTACTTCAGCATTTAAGGGGTTGTCTCATTAAGAACTTTAAATATAAACGTAAAAAATTTAACATTCATGTCTATTAATGAATAATCACTTCCTAGGTTCATTCTTGAATTTGCCAGCTTACAACCTGGAATATCTGCACAAGCACATTTGAAAGATAATTTAATCTTTGTATAGTTTTCTTTAGATTACTTCACATATTTTAAGTTTTTTTTTATCACATCTGCACGACTTAGTAGTTACATGGAGTTTAGTGGTCTCGCCCCTTGATTTTATATTGTTGTCATTAATAAGTCTAGCTATAGCTTGTATCTCATTAACTATATTTGATACAAGTGCTTATCTGCTCTGACTTGTGTGCATATGTTTAAGTTGTCAGCCACCCACTAAGCATACTCAGTTTCATAATGGCTTTCCTTAAGACTGTCTGCAGGGGAGAGCCATGTGAACTTTGGGTCTTAGGTGGTCCACCAACGTGGATGAAAAGGAATGAAAGGGGACCTTGAGGATAATGCCCTTACAAATATTAAGGCACATCTGAACTGTAGGTCATGCCCATTGAAGTGCTTGAAATCCAGGCCTATTTCAAGGGCTGAGATTTCAGAAAATTAAGGCAGCAAGATGGGTGGGTCCTACTGTTCAGACTTGGCCCAAAATTCATGGGCCAACTATCTGAAGCTCCTCTTTTCAACCTCCCATTTCACACAGCAGGGTCGGTCCTATGAACTCCTTTTTTTGAGGTCTGCATGGTGTCTCCATGCGGACAGTTCGTTGGAAAAAAAATTCTCCTATAATGCCATGTTATACAAAATGTTTGAAAATGTTATACAGAAGTCATGGCTTATGAAGTGCTGATGACCAATGCGAGCATGTAATGGCTTTAGGTCAGATGAGTGCTTTCTTCATGGAAAGATTACTTTTGATCTACAATATATTTTGTTGTGTTTTCATTGTGAACTTTTTTGTGTATTTTTTATTACAGTGATTCTTAGTAGGTTATACTAAAAAATCTGAGAGTATTCACAAGTGTATCTCCATGCTTGGAGCTATATACATTTACTGTATGAGAGTAGTATGTACCTCTGCTATTTTAAAAACATTTACTTATCTTTTTAAAACCCCTAACACTGTGACCATACAAATCGAATGGAAGAGTTAAGTGGGCTTGCCTCATTAGCAAAGGGCGTGAAACCTGCTTTCAGTGTCTTGGGTTTTTTTACCTGGTGGCAGGACTCGAACCCAATGTCTCTAGTGTTCCTACTAGCCATTAATTACTGTTCTATTGCCCTCACAAAAATGACGAGTCTAATTCTTTTATCTTGAAAGAGTGTTTCCTGCATGGGAGCCCACACATTTTCCTCTTTAGATGGTCCGCAGAGTAAGCCTCCTTTTGGTAGAGTTCTTTGTTATTTGGTGCTGGCCACTACATTGCTTGTTCCTCATGAGGGTGTAGAGTATCTGCATGTCCTACCTTTGTCACTTGGTAAATAGCAGGCTAGCAGCTGGCACACTGCCTTTCTGTATATACGTGAGCCATATGGACATATTGTGCCTAGTGTGTGTTGTTCGAGATCCCAGTCAATGTTACCAGTGGATTATCAATTTCTTTTTTGTCATCTTTTTAAAAGAGAATAAACTTTCTTGACTTAATTTGTATGTTAGGCGGTGATCTCTTGTATGAGGTAAGTAAATCTATCTGTAGTCGAGAAGATACAAGTACATTCACTGTTTATTATTTCCTCTGATCTATGTAAATTGGATTAGTTGAACTGTTACTGATGTAACTGTTTTTTCCAACATTGTAGAGTTGGATAGCACAAATCCAAAGATCATGAATGAGTCCCGCATCATGCGGATAGCCCGTGGTTCAGGTCGACAAGTGATTGAAGTGATGGAGCTGTTGGAGGAATATAAACGCCTTGCCAAAGTCTGGAGTAAAATGAAGGGTCTTAAGATTCCGAAGAAGGGTGAAATGAGTGCCTTGGCACGGAATATGAATGCCCAGCACATGAGTAAAGTACTTCCTCCACAGATGCTTAAGCAAATAGGTGGCATGGGCGGACTACAGAGTTTGATGAAACAAATGGGTTCTTCAAAAGACATGATGAGTGGAATGTTTGGAGGCGGCGACAGATAATTATCAAGATAGGATGGGATATTTGGTCACGTTACCCTAGAATATGAATGGCGGACATTTTCATTTTAAGGGTTGCCGAAGCAGGCTCCGTTGAAGAAATTAGATGTTCTGATGGTCCCATTGTTGATCCCCAGTTTTAGAAGTTTCGTTCTCATTTAAGCAGTCGTTTTTCTGTTTATGTGTTCACAACTACTGAATTTGAGATGAACTTTCAATCAATTTAATGAGTTTTAGGTTTTTAAGATGACTCAAGTTTTGGAAAAAGAAAGAAAGGTGATGAATTTATTCCGCCTCAGCTCTGAAAGGACTGATGTATCACAGATGTAATTAATATTCTCTTTTATAGTAAACATTGTTGTTTGACATATCTCTTTGTCAAGATGAAATTGATTTCACAGTGCCTCCAATTAACGAGTCCCTGGTATCAGTCATTCTTGAATATTCCGACAAAACTCTTGACATTGACCTTGTAAATGTTTTTTTATTAGAAAAGAGGGAGAAATTAAATAAAAAGAAAGTGTGGGGGAAATTACAAATTGAAACCCTTTGCATGAAGATTATTTGTTATTTTGTTAATATTCGCATGAAGAACTTCCCACAACCATGCTGTGGAGAATTGAATAGCGAACTCTTTTGTTTCTTGGCTCACCCTAAGGGTTTGCTTATATTGCTGTAAGTTAGGTTTTTCATGTTAACAAATATACTAGTACTGGGGAAGTGCATAGTCAAAATGTACGTGCTGAATTTAGAGTCCGGTCACGATATGCAAATTAAGCCTAAAGTTTAACAATTTTGCCCTGTTCATAAATTAGAGTCCATAAATATTATTTTAGACATTAGAGGTAATTTAGGACTCCCACAGCAAAAAATTCGGTCCCCTTTTTCACTCTAATAATAGTAAAGATATAAATAACAATAACATTTTCAGTTGGACCATAATTCATATCTGATCCAACTGGGTAACCTGATTCTAGTTCCCTCTTGTTTATTGAATTCACGTGAATGTCATACTTTCCCATAGGACTTAAAAGTCAGTTTTTCTCATTCCAATCAATTTGCTACAGTTACCGTTTTGTTTTTTTTTGCTTGACTGTGAATCCAAATTGGACTAGGAAGTTTTGGACCTGGCCCTCTTGCCCAAGGAAAGGGAACTTTTTTCTCCTGCGTGTTCAATATTTGGCAACTGATATTTCAGAGGAATAGAAGAAGAGCTCTTTCCTTCTCCTTGTTCTGTGAGGAGTCTACTTCAGCGAGTTGTTTAAATACTCAACACCACACGTCCTTGCAGAGGCTCACCATTCAGTTCAGAGAGGTGGCCTCATACTCACGGCGATGGTAGTAGTGGAAGAGCAGAGTAGGTTGGTCGATTACTCCCTTGTCACTGTCAGCTAATCCATTGAGACGATCCATTTATTCCTTAACGCCTCAAACTAGTGACTGGAGGAAGCCTTTTAGCTCTTCTATGCAGGCAATGATGAAGGAGTTGCACCTCCCTTGCCCGCCACAAGAGAGGTCTTGTATGGACATGACGGTCATGTAGAGTTGCATGGCCCCAGTTTGTTGAATCATGTTTTTTCAGTTTGGGAATTAAAAGAGGCCACCACTATCACCACCACCATCCTCTAGTCTGACCAGCCCATCCTTAACATCTATATTCTCTATTGGTGGCGAATTCTTTGTAGCCTGGGATTTGATCGTTGGTAGGAATGCTCCAAACTTCAAACTTCTATGGTGGCTAGAAAACTTAATCAATTCTTTGTAAAAATCACTTCAAGTCCTAGAATATGTTGTAAGAAATACATTACAACATACTTTACTTCAAGGTGTATTTTCACTTTTTCTTAAAATGGTATTTGCCCCTACTAATCTTGGAATTTGGTGTGTAATTAAGAATTCCATAAGCCTATTCTCAAAATACAATAAAGCTTACTTCCTTTTCTGCTAGTTACACTCTTGAATAAAAGACTTATTTCTTGTGTGGAACTATCTTCTATTCTGTAGGAAAGAGAAAGCAACATACTTTGATCAAAACTTGAGAAGAAAACCAAAGCTTTGTATTTTATGGCTGAAAAAATCTCTCTATATGACTTTGGGACGAATCCCCTTTCAAAGAGGCACATCCCTTAGTTCAATATCAAAACTAAAACTGAAATCATTTGAAAAATCTATTAGACCGATCAATCACTCAAATGACTGTAATCCCGTTATTCTGCAATTTAAACTAATCGATTTATCATTTCCTAAATTGATTGATCAATAAAAGGATTGTTAAGTGAATTTCATGTCCCCATCAATCAATTTTTGGACCGATTGATTGATAAAATGAGTGTCAAACTTTTTTATTAGTCCCCATCGATCACTGTTATGAAAATTTGAAAACCTTGAACAATCCCCCACCATTTTCAAAATCTTATAATTCTCCGCCATTTTGAAAATGTAAAAATATGGTAAAAAACCGATACATAAATGAAGGTGTTTTACAACTCAAACCTCCACTTAGTGAATACTACCAAAGTTAACCACATAGCATAATAGAGCAATGTCCTTAAGCTAGTTATCCATGTTGATCAACCAAGTTTGTATTACATACCAAGTCTTTAGTTCTATTAGGATGTAGTTTGTAGCCGATACTATTTTGGCCTTGTATTTGTATCTTGATTTCATAAATGCGGTAGAGACAAGCCCTAATCTCATAAGAAGCCTAACTTCCACACTTATATAGTTAGACTTATAAGAGATGTCCCTGCAACTTTAACACCCCACCCAACCACATGGTTGTAAGTCTATTAAGAGCACAAATTTCAACCTCCTTTTTGTATATGTTACATATACCAAACATTTTACCTTGGGGTGACTTAATATTTCTTTAAGTGTTTGTCGCCACAAATTCTAATGTACTTCACTCTTTAAACTTAGATCTTGAATGTCTTTAAACAAAAAGTTGAGATTCCACCAAGAGTGATAGTATTTAAATGGGATTCAATACCATCCCATTTGATGTTTGCAATACCATATTCCTTGCAAGTCTTTTTGTGAAAGGATCCACCAAGTTTTGACTTGATCTCACACAATCTAGTATTATCACTCTATGAGAGAGTAACTCTCTGACATAACTATTCTTAATCCAATATGCCTTGACTTTTCATCATATACCTTACTATAGGCCAGTGCTAATATAGACTCACTATTACAATGTATATAAATGGGTGTCATTAGCTTAGCCAAACACAAATTCCTCAACCATTTATTTCTTTGCCACTAGCATGTAAAACTACAAACTCATATGCCATAGTAGAATCCATTATAATTATTTATTAGATCCGCAAGAAACATCTCTTCTACCAAGAGTGAATACTCATCCACTCATTAATGAATAATCATCATAATCACTAATCCAACTAGCATTTGAAAATCCTTCTAATATGGTAGGATATCGACTTAAAAAATTTTATAGTTCATTGTTCATTTCAAGTATTTTAATACTCTATTCACAGCTTGCCAATATAGATAACTAACATTACTAATATATCTACTTAGCTTTCCAATTGCAAAAGTAATATCTAATCTTGTACATGTCATAGCATACATCAAACTACTAATTACTCTTACATATTGCAATTGAGAAACATATCTACATATATTAGGATAAAGCCTCATATTTGAATAAAGATATACTTATGGGTGCACAATTAAAGTGATCAAACTCCTTTAATATTTTTTCTAAGTAATGACTTTAAGAAAACACTAGACTATTATCTTATTTAATAATCTTTATTCCTATGATAACATCAACAACACCTATATCTTTTATTTTAGAATTTGATTGCAAAAATAATTGGCATCATTTATGCTATCCATATTAGTCACAAGAATTAACATGTCATCAACAAATAAGCAAACTATAACACCTTTACCATAATGAACTTACTATAGAGCCACTTATCAGATTCATGAATATTAAATCTATTTGCTATTACAACTTGGAAAATAATTTTATGCCATTATTTTGGAGCTTACTTAAGACTATATAGGAAGTTTATAAGTTTACAAACTTTGTGTTTGTTGTAGAATTTTAATTATTTACTTGCAAGCCACAAATCAAAGGTAGAAAAGTGGCCAAACGTGGTTGATCCCACAAAGACTTAAAATTGGAAAACTAAATTTTAATCCAATCGAGTCTAACCCTAATCTAGTTAACGAATTATCAAGTATTCTCCTACTTGAAAAACCCTAAAACAAATAAGAATGAAAAGCAAAGTAAACAAAAGAAGTAAAGTGATCAAAAAGATAAAAAATAAATAATAGAGTTCAAAGTTGAATCTAATAACTAATAAGAATCAAAACTTTGATAATCAATTTGAATTAAGTAAGTAATATGAAACTATTTGATATCCAATTAACCAAACTACTCAGGCATGAGAACCCACATGAATTAATTTGTAAGAGTCATGTCCATGATTATTGATTCAATTTTCATACTATTTCATAACACATTAGAATTCAATCCTATGTATTATGGAACATATCATAATTAAGCATACTTTCAGGAGTAAAAATTATGTTCTCTTTTAATTAATAAGATTAAGATTATATTCATAATTATATACACAAGATGCAAATCACAATTAATACTCAATCCTAATTCAAGGGTTAAAAATCCATGCATCTTATTAATAAAAACCACCTCAAATCATAAGAATAAAATGATTAATCGTACATCCAATATAGATTTTATCAATTGAAAATAGGTAGAACAATCAAACATTAAAGCACATGTAAAAGAAATTTAATCAACTCTCATGATCATTAATCTATACAAATTAATAAGGCTTCCTCCTAGCCTTGTCACAACCCGAATTTTTAAAAGCCTTTTAAAATAGCATGAACAGTAAGTCACGAAAAAATATTACTTTCTTAAATACAAAATAAATTATTTGATTAAATATTCAAGTCATAATAACTGGGGTTCACAAATATGAATATCAAATCATATGATATTATTACACATTGCAAAAATTTTAAAAGAACAACTCATCCATCTAAGTACAAGTATGTCATCTGTCTAAAAATAAATAACTAAGTTGACACTCACGCCAACGCTATATTTACATATCGAAATTGCAGAAATGAGGAACTTCATCCTGTGCTTGTCAATCTTGATTTCACTTATTATCGCCTAGAGAACCTGCAACTAACCAAACCAAATAACCGCAACAACAACAACAGTATCCTATCATAAGAAGAATAACATCACCCGATGTTAGTTGCCTCCATACTTATCAAACATCTCTAATGTTTCTAACAAGATCAGATCTAGACGTAGTTTTGCCTAAAACTATCCTATCATAAGAAGCATAACATCACATATGCAATCCTAAAGTATTTTCAACCAACCTACATTTTATGTAAGTCTTTTAATCGTTCTACTTTTCTAATCAAACAATTAAATATCAAACAAAGATATTAATTATCTCACAACCCTTCAATAATTAATACTATCAAATATGTAGTCACTCAAAGATAATTCGAATCTCAAAGAAATCTCCAGATATAGGACTCCAACATTGGAGTAGACTGCTTAACAGCAGCTTGACCTAAATCCTCAAGGCTCTCAATAGCCTCCCAAAAATCTGGAGAAGAGGATCCCAACTGTGCTAATGGACACAAATTGGCGAAAAGCACAAGTCTTCCACGATGCTCATAGAACTCCGCTTTTCATACGCACAATATGGTCTTGGGAAAACCTATAGGAAACCCGCAGTAGAGACCTCTCTATCCAATACCCAAACTATCGTGGCAGTGAAGAAAGTGTATAACAATCTCCACCATCCCAACTCAGGGAGAAAATATCTTCTAAGACATTACTAATGTATCTATAAAAGCCTCAGGTCTTTATGACTGACTCCCCCAAATATTCAAAACTTAAACTAGATTATGTTTATCCAATCAAGTATTCGCACAACTATTTAGGTCATCTTCACATTATGAATCAGCCCAATAAATAGCTCATCCACTGAGCTATGACTCAAAAAATATTCCAAACCCTAATAGTCTCCATGAGACTCGGATAAACTCTCATAACTACCCTTTGTTCATTAACCAAGGTAAAATTCTATGTTAAGGCCCCATTCATTCCATAAACCAGTCTCATACCCTATTAAAGGTATTTTAGTCTTTATGTTAATTAGATATTCCCCCCCATCCAATGATAACCAATATCTCTTGATTAGTCTTTATTAGCCTTAAGTTACCGATATAACTTAATACATCAATAATAAAAGTATGCATCAGAATAATCAACATAAACAATATGTAGTCACACAAGTGCATAAATAATAAATGAAGGCCCGTTGCACTCATTTACAGGGCTAGGGCTTAGTGAATTCAAGCTTGTGAATGTAAATGACTCTAATGTATTGCACAAGTTACGTATATAATACCCTAGTGGATTTCTATACTTCGTTGTGGACACTTGTAATACACTGCCCTAAACCTTGAGAATTACAGTTATTCCCTTTGTTTCCCATGACACTGTGACTTGTCAAGGTCTTTGTGTCACTTACTGGCCACACCCCTTCCTTTTTAAGTCATTTAACATCATTCTAGGGTAGCCTAACGTTTGGTTATCTAGGTTATATATTTTGGCAAAAACAAAATATATTACCCCTAAGGGAATCAAGGTTGTAACATCTGGAAATTTTCTAAATTGCCGAAGTCGACCACATGGAAATTAGGGTGTTGGACTCCTTGATGTTCTCGTAGGAATAACTTGATCATTAATTGGAATTAGTTACTTAAACTTATATGGATGGAAAGTAGACAGAAAGAGCTTTGAAATGCCACCAAGAACGTATAAATCGGAGATTGGATGAGGGAGATACAACAATTTGAAGTTGAATATAGCGCGCATGGCCCGTTTACCTGAAATGGATGCGCGAATTGTCCGTTTAAGTCACAATACGGGTATGATTAATTCATGTTACGAAATTAAGTTTTAGAAACCCAATTAAGTGGCCTAAGTGGGGAGGTTTTTCCCAACTCCTAATGGAATTAGGAACCCTAATCCCTATGCCTATAAAAAGGCTAATTAGGACTAATGGAAGAGGTTTTTTACCTTTGACTGTTAAAGGGAAGGAGGAGGAGGAGCCGCCGTTGGAATTTTCTAGCAAGGCATTGGCGATGGTGGATCCATGACAACTTGGCCATTGAGGTAGGATTTTGAGTTGATATTAGCATCTATTTTATTAAGTAAATTAGAATATAAATTGTATTTGTAATTTATAGGAATATATGAATAGTAATTTTTGCAATCACTGTTCATCTAATTTTGTTTCTACTATCCGACTACTGGCCAGCCACCAGCTGACCTCTAGTTGCTGGACCCATTGCAATAGGGGCGCGCTGGCCTTAGCCGCGGCTACCCTGGCCATGGTGGCCCTATCCCGCAGCGGTTGATGTTGTTAACGAGAAGAAGAAAATAGATCAGTGCGGTAGCACGGCTCAGCCCCCAGTTGGAGGCGGGTCCTGGGTTCTAGAATCACCGGATGACATCGATCCGGTCAAGCCAGGCCCATCGGCCGGCCATGGCGGTCTACAGTCACGGCTTCTCCAACGGATTAGAAAAAAAAGCCCCTTTCTGCCTCGACTGGACAGTGGCAGGGCTGGGCTCGTCGGAATTGCCGCCAGGCAGTGATCCAATTTCACCCAGCCCTCACTGCACAGCGGCGGCCTTGGGGTGGAACCGCCTGAGGCCAGTCAGCCTCTGGCCGGCTGCCAAGAGGAAGACCCGTGTAGTGGGTTGTCGAGTTCAGTTTCGGGCCAAGTCGGGTGACACGATCCGTTCAGCTTGGGTTTTAAAAAAAAGGGAAGGGATTTCAAGGGGGTATAAGTGTCCAAAAAATTATAAAAAATTGATAGTGTATATACAGAGGGTTGGGAGTGTCCTGACCAAGTTTTCGGTTAGGAAACAATCTCAACATATATGAAATGGCCCTTTTACCCCTTGTGATTAAACTATTATGTATTATTTACTTACCCGACTTAGGAGCTCTGGTTCAGTGGCCTATGAGTGATTTTAAATTTTGGAAAAATTAGTAGTGAGATTTTAATGGGTAACCTAAATATAGGCCAAACCACTTAGTAAGAAAAAATCTCAGTAAGTGGTTAATTGATCATTTTGCCCCATAATTAATCATAAACCGCTAAGTCAACCAAGTTTGGTTCAAGGAGTTTACAACTCCGTCACACACCAAGAAAATTACACCGAATGTTCCACACAGAAACTTAAATCGAAAACTTGTCCTTTCAGACCAACCAAATTCCGATTAATTCACCGAGCGATTAATCTGACACGCAATCTCAAACATTGCATACAATCGATTAATTCCGGTTAAACATCGGTAAAACTTCGTCCATGAAC
This sequence comes from Saururus chinensis, assembly GCA_035235625.1. Lineage (NCBI taxonomy): Eukaryota > Viridiplantae > Streptophyta > Magnoliopsida > Piperales > Saururaceae > Saururus > Saururus chinensis. The sequence goes on from CP141148.1 coordinate 14,050,910, forward strand.
ACCAATCCATGATGCATGATAATATGATACATCCGTGAGCAAGACCTACGTGGGTTCCAACACAAGGAACGTGCTCTCAATCAGTCCCCTAATGCATCATAATCAAAGGATAATTAACTACAATGTCATAGTAAATTCCCCATACGTGTGTGTTCATGCATATCGAAGCACATGCCCAATGCTTGACATAAACTCATAAGACAATTTACACATGCTTGAACACATTCGAAACAATGATTCCTAACTGCAATCAAAACAAAATCCACCATAAGGATTAAATCCATCTATGTGAAATCGAACATTCACTCCTACAATCATGATTCTTCCATTCATTAAGCCACAACATGATCACATCTATTACCCATAAGCCATCCTCATTATGAGAGAACACATCTCACCATTTTTTCACATAATATCCCTGTTGAAAACATATTCTATTCATAAGAATACTAACATTCACAAATTTAAGGTACTTCAATATCAACATGTATAATTATCAACATAATATGATGTCACAAGACAACACCTAAACATAATCCATACACTTTCATCATCAATTCTACACCTCCAGTAGCTTAATTTCATCATAATACACCTCCCATAACCATTAGAATCATTAAATGGAGTAAAACATTGAAATGAGCATAAGTTTTAAAAATAGCAAAAACTACTGTGTAGCCGTTCGATCACCCTACAAGGCTGTTCGATCGCCAACACAACAGTTTTGACCTTCTTCTTCCTTTTGAAATCAAAACCGAAACACCATGAAAACACCTTCAAATCTTCATCCATGGTACCAAACATTATCAAAACCTCATCAAACCTTCCAGAACACTAATCCAAACCATTCTAAGACAAAACCCTAATAAATCGAAATGAAAGATTAGCATTTACTAAACCCACCATTAGAGCCTAAATCAAGTAAAACTCACTTCAAATAACATCACAAAAACTGAGCTTTTTGCTACCCAAAGTTGAGATTGAAGAACCCATTACCTTGTCACTTGTTTAGGTTTGGATTTGACCTTCACCCTTCTTGGAAACCTTCCAAAAACATAGTGTCTAAATTAAACTCCATTAAAAATCGGTTTAACATTGAAAACCTTAAAGAAATCTTAGATCTAGGGTTTGTTAAGCATAAAAATTAAATTTTGATAAGTAGGGTTTGAAGTAAGGGAGTAAATCAGTGACTTTGATGCTTGAAATTGAATCAAATCAAAGGAGAATATTGGATTAAGAATGGATTAGGAGAAGATCTAGCGTTTAAGCTTAATTAAGGAAGAACATACCTTAATCTCTTCTAATCCTGAACTAATTAGGGAACTAGGCCTTAATCACCTCCTCCTAGCCTATTTCCAAAATGGAAATGGCTCAGCCCTTTTCCTTTTATAGTAGGGCTTAGGGTGCACTTAATAAACTAATGGGGTGTAAATAGAATTTTGGGCTAAAAATAGGTATTTTGAAGATTTGAAAACTAATTAAATCTGATAAAATTCTAATTTTTTTATAAGCTTAAGTTGATGTTTGGGGCATTTTTGTCAAAAAATCTTAATTTCGTCGGTTGGGCCCAGAGGGGGTCCCGCCAAACCCTAATTTTTTGGAAAATTAGTGAAAAATCAAAAAAATTCCAAAAATTCAGAATTGACTAAAAACTACTTAAAACTCATAAATGTATAGTTAGTTTTGCTTCAAACCTTTAGAAATCCCATTTATTTTTGAAAACCTTAGAATTTAAAATTAGAAAACGCGTAAACAACACACTAACCGATAAATAATATTAAAATAAACCGGTTCAAAATGAGAGTCCTTACATCCATACCCTAGATGGTAGAATTATCCTCATACCCCTAGGGGTAATATATCCCATTTTTGCTTAAACATATAACCTATATAACCAAGTGTTAGGGTACCCTAGAATGACGTTAAATTGCTTATAAAGGAAGGGGTGTAACCAATAAGTGACACGAAGACCTTAACACATCACAATGTCACTAGAAACAAGGGGAATAACCATAATTCTTAGGGTTTAGGATAGTGTATTACATGTGTCCGCAAGACAACGCAGAAATCCACTAGGGTATTATATATGTAGTTTGTGCGATGCATTAGAGGTATATACATTCATGGGCTTAAATTCATAAGCCCTAGCCTTGCAAATTAGTGCAATGGGCTTTCATTTATTATTTATGCATTGGTGTGACTACATATTATTTATGTTAATTATTCTAATGCATACTTTTATTATTGAAGTGTTTAGGTAACTTGAGATTAATGAAGATTAATCAAGAGATATTAGTTGTCATTAGATTGAGGTGGAGAACATCTAATCAAAATAAAAATTAAAATACCTTAATAGGATTTGGGATTGGTTCATAGAGTGAACGGGGCCCTAACATAGAATTTAACCTTGGTTAATGAACTGAGGGTAGTTATGGGAGTTTACCCTAGTCTCGTATAGACTATTAAAGCTTAGAATGTTCTCTGAGTCGTAGCTCAGTGGATGAGCTATTTATTTGGCTGATTCATAAGGTGAAGAGGACCCAAATGGTTGGGCGAATACTTGATTAAATGAAAATAATATAGTTTAAGTTTTAAATATTTGGGGGAGTTAATGGTCATAAAGACCCGAGGCTTCTATGAATACATTAGTAATCTCTTAGAAGACATTTTCTCCCTGACTTGGGATGGTGGAGATTGTGATGCACTTTCTTCACTGCCACGACGGTTTGGGTATTGGCTAGAGAGGTCTATACCATGGGTTTTCTACAGGTCTTCCCAGAACAATATAGTGCGTACAAAAAGCGAAGTTGTATGAGCATCATGGAAGGCTTGTGCTTCTCCCCAATATGTGTCCATGAGCACAGTTGGGATCCTCTTCTCCAGATTCGTGGCAGGCTATTGAGAGCCTTGGGGATTTGGGTCAAGCTGTTGTTAAGTAGTCTACTCCAATATTGGAGTCCTATATCTGGAGATTTCTTCATGAGTCAAGTTATCTTTGTATGAATACATATTTGATAGTATTAATTATTGAACAAGGGTTGTGAGATAATTAATAACATTACTTGATATTGCTTGTTTAATTAGACAAGTGGAACGATTAAAGAACTTGTATAAAACATAGGTTGATTGAAAATACTTAAGCATTACATGTGTAATGTTATGCTTCTTTGGATAGTGTAGTTTTAGGTAGAACTATGTCTGAATCCGATCTTGTTAGAAACATTGGAGATGTTGTCTGATAAGTACGTAGGCAATTAACATCGGGTGATGTTAGCCCGATCCGAAAAATATTAATAAAATATTTTGTCATGTTGGAAGCTTTTCTCCTGAGGGAGGAGAGGTCCTGTTGTTGCTTTCTTTGGCTGGTTTGTTACAAGTTCTTTAGGCAACGACAAGTGAGACCAAGATTGATGAGCACAAGATGAAGTTCTTCGTTTCTACAACTCTAGTACTTAAGTGTATATTTGGCATGAGAGTCAACTTAGTTATTTTATTTTCAGATGGATGATGGATGATGGATGTGTACTTAGATAGATGAGTTATTCTTATTGAATATTAAGACGTGTAATAATATCATATGATTTGATATTTGTATTTGTGAACCCGACTTATCATGACTTGGATATTTAATTAAATGGTTTGTTTTGTATTTAAGAAAGAAAAATAATTCTCGTGACTTACCATTCATGTTATTTAAAAAGTTTTTTAAAAATCTAGGTCGTGACAAGGGTAATTTTACTACTTAGGGCATGGTACCTTCCATTGTGACATTCTAGTAATTTACTGCCCTCTATTAATTTTAAGTCATTAACATCGTACAAGTCACCACTCTCAAACTGATTCGCAATTCCATTCACACGTATGTGGGCGATCCACTCAAAGGGATATTTCTATTATTTTTTTCAAAGACTTATTGACATCCAATGGGTCTAAAATTGGGCTCAAGGTTACTTGACTTCATGGATTCAGTGTATATTTCCTGACGTTTACCGGGGTCGTGTGCCCCTTGAACCAACCTTGGTTGACTTAATGGTTAACCATTAACCCTATGGGTAAAATGGTCAATTACCCACTCTCTGGGAATTTTTATCAGTAAGTGGCTTTATCCTATATTTAGGTTACCCATTGAAATCTCATTGAGATTTTTCTCTATTTTATGATCACTCATAGGCCACTAGACTGGAGCCCCTAAGTCGGGTAAGTAAGTATTATATGATAATTTAACTATCAAGGGTAAAAGGGTCATTTTACAAATATTGAGCTTTTTCCCCAACCTAAAACTTGGTCAGAACACTCATCTCCCTCTCAAAATATACTGGTAAATTTTTAAAAAAAATTGGACACTTTTACACCCTAAACCGGATCCGGTCTATTTCCCCTTTTTTTCTTTTTTTTTTTTTTCAGATGACCCGTCTTCCTCATGGAGATGCCCATAGGGCCGTGGGCAGCTGCTAGACTATGTGTCCACTGCTGCCGGTCTGGCTTTTCAGTACATGCGGAGTCGCCCATGCTAGGGCTATTGAGGCAGAAGCCCATACATTGGTGCTCCTGCCTAGTTGTGCCCAGATCCGCATGATAGATCTAGATCTCTCTGAGCTGCCAACGTTTGCCGGCTGCCGAACCACTAGCCGTAGGGCCAAGCCGGGATGAATAGCCGAAAAGTGGTGATTCCAATGGCACTGGCCCCGCCGATGGTGGGTGGCTACTCTTCTTCCTCTTGGTGCCCCAAAGGCTCTGCCTTTCTCATCCCTTTTACAATTGTTCACTGCCAGCCATTAGAGCCACCACATTAGTTGGGTGCAGGGCCGGGAGTAGTCAGCCCACCTTACAACGGTGATTCCGACCACCTTGGCCCTGAGTCCAGCCAGTGACTGGCCGGCCTCCGCCAAGATAGAACCAGCCGGTAGATGGAACAATCACTATTCTACAAATCTACGAATAGTCGTTGCAAGAGTAACTGTTCATTAAAACTACCGAAATAGTTATTGCAGAAGTCACCCTTTGCATTCAGATTTAATCAACAAAACCCCCACTAAGCTCGACTTGAAGTCTAAGAAAAGGATTGCCAATGCACCAGTGATCCACCATCACCGGAGCCTTGCCGAAAAATTCCATTTGCGGCTCCTCCTCCTTCGGTCAAAAGTTCTCTCGCTTGAAGCCCTAACTAGCCATTTTATAGGCACCGGGATTAGGGTTCCTAATCCCCTTAGAAGTTAGATCAAAACCTCCTCAATTCAAAAGCCTAATTGGGCCTAAAAAACTTAATTTTGTAACATTAATTAATCGGACCCATATAGTGATTTAAACAGACAATTCGCACGTCCAATTTGGGTGAACGGGCCCCACACATTATATTTAACTTCAAACAGTCGTATCTCCCTCATCTGAACTCCGATTCATGTGTTCTTAGAGGCATTTTGAAGCTCTTTCTGTCTACTTTCCATATATATAGACATCAGACACCATTTCTAACCAATTATCAAGTTATTATAATTAGAATGTCAAGGGGTACAACACGCTAATTTCCATGTGGTCAACTTTTCAAAAATTTTAAAAATTCTTGGACGTTACAAGCCTTAGATGAAAAACTTAGCTATTCATTATCTTAAGAACTAAAACCATAATGTCTATTAAATTAAGTGGAATACAAATTTAGAAGAAAATCAAGAAAATTTAAAATTTTTTGAACTGCTACAATATCGATAAATAGTAACCGTGGGTTATTGTTCATCATCTTCAACCACTTGCCTATACTATAGTACTGCTACAATACCCACGGCCCATTGATTTTTTTTCCTTAATCGGTCTTCATTCTTGGGCTTTGAGCTTCAATTCTTTTCTAACTGTCTTCTAGATGATTTTGAAGGATGGGATTGAATGGTTTCCCCTCTAGTTTGTTCTATTCTTCTCCTTTCCCTCTTCTGCAATTCTCTGTTCTCACTTAAATACACTAGACAGAACTATTCTTTCCTTCTTCAAACCATTAATTCAATTCCTAAATAGGTCATTTCTTCTTATTTTCCTTTCCTTTTCCTTCCTCTTTCTTGCACATCACTTCTTTCCTTATATTTTCCTTCTCTAGTTCTCTTATCACATGCTTCATTTTTACTATTCATATGAATTGTTGCAAACTTGCCATTTATGTTCTCGATGTGCCTTGCTACAATTTATTGGACATTGGTTTGGAAATAGCTGCTTCATTTCTGAGCTCTTGGCTTTGCTTTTAAAGGCTACGGAATAAATGGAAAGGAGGTACTTCTCATCCCTCTAGGAAAGATTTCTTCTATGCGAAAATCTACTGGCCGCCCTTTGATTTTTGACTAGCTTGCCATTGTCAAGCCAGATGTTTTTCCATATGTTTACCTTAAAAGTTTACTAATATTTTGTTTAAAAATATGGACGTAAATCAAAAGAAACAATAAAATTCAAAAAGTGTGAAAATAATTTTCATAAATTAATTCATCTTACAACAAACTAACATTCTCAAGTGTGACCCAAAACAAAAACATAAAGGTGAAACCCACCATAGTCATGGTCTTCAAAAAACAAACACAGCTCAGGCCTTTCTGAGTAAAAGTTCTTCAACAGTCTGTGTTCTTATTCATACATATATACACAAGTCCAAAAGAATAACATATTTAACGCTCACCTTAATCAATACATGAGATCGTGATACCAGAATCCACATAGCCTCACTACGGTTTTGCTGCACTCAAGGTCAAGGAAGAACGGTCCATGATAGAGAATAAAGTTGAATCCAAAAGGCTATCGATCAACCTACAAAAGCCTCTATACAAAGGGGCTAAAAAATAGGGTGTGAATATTTTTCTACTCAGTAGAAAAATACCTAATAGGGGAAACAAGTCAATGAACTTCGTAAGTTCATACATAGATGCATTCATGCAACCACACATGAAGCAAGCAAAATATAAATAGGGTCTCACACATAAATCATTATACTAACTGAATTACATTACTCTTATGACAAACTCTTACACTTATACTCTGAATTAGAGTCTTACCAACTTACTCATACAATTGTACACTTACAACATACACATACTTGTACGACATTATTTGTACAAACTTACTTGTATGACCTTACCCGTACAATCTTACTCTTACTCATAAACTTACTCTTACTGTCTTCCTTAGAAGCTTACACTTACACTTACACTTACTCTGAATCTTACACATACAACTTCATCAAAATCTAATACATATAACTTACTCTTACTATCGTACACATACTACCGACAACAGAAGCTCATTACAATTAATAAGCTCCATTATCAAAAAGGAAGGAAATGACACTGAGGCGTCACCTCAACCTTCGGGGAGCAACTAGACACCATGGACTTCCGAAGGCAAGGCACACCTATGCTCATGGGGCACAGGATCAAATAGGTAGAAGTAGTTCCATGATAGTACTTATCTGAATCCACATAAGTTTGATGGCTAGTACACAACGGTGACAACATTGAGGGCGAAATCGATAGCCAAAAGTATTGCACTGAGAGAGTTGTTATCCCGAGGATTTTTAGAGATGCTAGAATTAATCTTGATAAGGTTAGACTAATTTCACTTGAAGCAAAGGTTGGGCACATTAAGGAGGTTAGACACAAGGTCGTGCCACTAGAAATGGCAAAAGCGTCCACAAAATAGGGGGTGACTGATTGGAGGTTGGCCAATGGTTAAAAGCACTTTGTTGGCCACAAGACATTAAAATCGACCGTGGACCACATCCAGTGGCAACAATTTCTCATTGCCGAAACCTCACAACAAGGCAGAGGGCTTAGTTGCATACTCAGACATAGGAGAGACAGAAGAGGGCTTTAATGGTCATATTGCCTAAAAAGAGTGGTCTTTTAGGTATCGGGGTGGTCAAACATAATTTATGTGGGGTTAACTAGCAGCGATCCCCTAAACAAACTTGAGAGCATTAAGGGAAGTAGAAGGTGGCCGACAAAGGTGGCAACATCTCCAATCACCACCCACAACCAAATCTATTGAGTGGGTGGTCGTGCATCAAGCACAGCTTACGATGGAGGCTATGGGTATGGCAGTGGTTAAGCCTTCGCTAGCCCGAGGCCAGTGGCCGACAATACTCTTCCCCTTTGAAAGGCAGGGAACCGGGGACTTTTCCGCAGGTTCTAGGTCATGCGTAACAAAAAGTGGGGGTGCAGAGGTAGAATTGGACCAGGACAAAGCCCATGTTGGTTGGACATGCAGCCCAAGTCCTCGCAATATCAAGCTGGACATGTTGACTTTGGTTAGAGCGGGGCCTATCAGCGTCAGTCAGAGATGTATCGCAGAGTTTAGGGGCATCGTGTGTGCAAAAGACACTACAGAGGAGGCCATTGCTCCTAGCCAGACCTAGAAGACACTGGGACCCGGCAGTCGACAGATCGTAGCAAGTCAAATGGACATCAGTGAGATATCGCATGATGTTCGATGGCGGTGAATGGACGCCGCCAAGGAAAAATGAAAAAATTTACTTTGGCTCAAATCGGCCAATCAAGCGAATCAAAACCGATCAAGGCAAGGGGAGCCAAACCTCGATACCTCGCCATTGTCAGCTCGAGGTGGTAACCCGGAGACCAATCAATGGGTGGTGGCCGATATCGAAAAGAAACTACAAAAAAATCAAGGAAAAGGAGATTTTTTTATCCCGATTGGAATAGGGCTGAGGGGGCCGAGGGAGACGGTGGCTAGGGTGGCAGCCTTGCCGTCACCAGGCTGGGGGAGGACCAAAGGCTAGTTAGCAGTGGCCAGACATGGGCTGCCGCAGCACAGAGAGAAAAAGAAAATAGGAGCAGCAAAATTTTACCTCAAGGCGGCAAAGCAAGGGAGGGGATGCTGAGACGGTGGTGTTCTGACGTTGTCCTTGCCTGGCAGAGCCATGGCGGCGGGCTAGGGGCCAACTGGCTGGTGACAGTGGCAGATCAGGTGAAACAAAATTGAAAGGGATCATTGGACAGAAACGGGTAAGAGGGGCGGCGGCCAGCGGGGCCAAGCCGAGGAGGCGGTGGTGGCGTCGCCCTGCCGAGGCCGACTGGGCGGAAGCTGATGGCCGGTGACGGGGTCCCTCGGGCCTCACAGTGTGAAGGGATCTTACCCCTTCACTGTTCGAGGATGGTTGGGCTCCTTGAGACCCTCCCGATCGATTTCTATTTTTATTTTTCTTTATTTTCCTTCTCTTCCTTTCTCTTTTGCTTCACACCACTTTCTTTTCTCTCCTGTTTTCGAGCTTGAAATTTTTGTAGTGAGTCGAGGCCCATAAGCTGATCTTTCCTCATTGGTTAATTTTCATGTGAAAGCTCCCTGCTCTTGCATTGGTGAGTCTTCTCCGTACAAATATTTGATGCGTCCAAGATGTTTGAACCATGTCCAAATATTTTCTAAGTGACATGAGTATTAAGAAAGTTGTTCATGCAACATCCACCTATAAAAGCACAATAAGATCATAATTGAGAATTTAAAAATTAAATAAAATCTCAAATTGATTCAAATACATGCCTAAACTACTAAAAATATAAATTAATTAATTATTAAATTAAACTACTAGTATCTACCTTAACATAAATAAACCATAATTAACCACAAACTAGCCTAATCCTACACTAGAAAATAAGGTTAAAAAGTGTATTAAATGTATAAAAATCACATATATCAGTGTTCTTGTCCCTTCATTACAGAACCTTCTAGTTGCTTCATATATATTTTCTCATCCAACTCACCGTTGAGAAAAGCCGTTTTTACATCCATTTGATGAATCTCAAAATTATGAATAGAGGCTAAGACTATTAATATTCTTATGGCATATATTCTAGCTAACAGGGCACATGTATTAAAGTAATCAATACATTCTTTTTAGGTAAAACCTTTTGCTACCGATCTAACCTTAAATTTATCAATAGTTTCATCAATCTTCATTTTCTTTTTAAAGATCTATATGTATTTAATTAATTTTGAGTCAAGGGTAAATCACCAAGTTTTCAAGTCTTATTACCCATTATGGAATCCACCTCTTCCTTTATAGCCTCTTTTCCAAAACTTTGATCTTGAGATTTCATAGCTTCTTTAAATGTAAGAGGATCCGAGTTAATTGATATGATAAATTTTGTTTCTTAATAAGTATCTTCTCTTGTTCCTTAAATCAGGTAGTTCACAAAATCTAGGCCAAAAGTCTTTTGTGCCCTTATTCTTTTACTTATTTTATGTTTTACTTGATCATTTGACTACTCTTGTTCTCTAGTGTATATAGGTTCATTACCTATTGAAATTACATTTGATGATTCATCTTCAATACTTGAGTCCACGATTCTTGGAATTGTAGTAAATTTATTTTAATAAAAGATAGCATCACTTAATTTAAGAATAATTTTTATTTCAATAGGCTCATTTAGTTTAATAACCAAAAATTTATATGGTTTTCTATGTTGTGCATAGCCTAATTTCTTCTCCTTAAGTTCGGATATGCGAACAATAGCTCTACACCTCCAAACCTTCAAGTAATTAAGATTAGACATTATTTTCTGCCATAGTTCATGGAGAGTAATCGTTGAGTTCTTTTGACAAACTTTCTTTAGTATAGTGTGTAATCAGTTGTCAATAATGTTTCTCCCCAAAAACCTTTGTTCAAACCTAAATATGATAAATGTCCATTTCTGATATCGACAATGCACACGTAAAATTTATCATTCTAGTCAATGTCCTATTCTTTCTTTCAGCCAATTGATTCATAATAATTTAGAAAGTGATATTCACCTCTTCTATCCTATCAAAGACATTTTATTTTGATTATGAAGAAAATCACATTCAAGCATAAAATCTATCCTACTTTGCCTCCTGTATTAGTGACAATATTGTAAAGAATTTCAGACTATGAATTTTCAAAGCTCTTTGCATTGAGAAGCCTGGAATATAAAAGGAAAATAGATGGACCCACTTATCAAAATCAAAAGGTGTTTGTGTCATTCAATGTTGCTCCAAATAACTACATCACTAACTCATCAAGAATAGTTTTTTAATTTTTTATAAAAGATGACACAATCCATGCCTTTTCGATGCCTCCTCTCTCATTCTTTCCAACCACCTTAGTTTTCATCAACATACTTAAGAGGCTATGTTTGCAAGAAATAGTTGTTTGCCACATAAGAGGCCTTATCCGCAAACAAAACACGGATAGACAAATTATTAACAAACGAGTCTTGTCCACTGCCTATTTGGCAAAAGACTAGACCTATTTGCCTATTTTTTAAAATATTTATTTTTATTTTCACAAAAAGATTTGGTAATTTCAATTTCCAGTCACTATTTCCCACTAAAATTTTAAATCTCATCCATAATTGATGTTAACCACATCAGCTTTTTGTAGTTAGTAGAGTAGTTGACTTGTAATATATTTGACTGTGTTGTAATACCAAATTTTTCTCTAACAAATCTCAAATAGAGAGACTAAAGTTGAATTATTTTGTTCATAAGTTTAAACGAGGGGAAATTATATAAATAATAATAATAAAAAATATTTACCAAAATAAATCACTTTGAAAAATATTTCTCAAAATGGTGCTCTTTTTTGCCACGCAGACACCAACCGAGCAGCTGGCGCCTGTGTGGCTTTTTTTATTTTTTAAGTTGATTTCGTTATTTAGAAAGACGAAATTGGTTTTAAGCCGTTTTCGTCCTTCTAAAAGACGAAATTGTTTTAAGCTGACCCGGTTTTGTCGTTTTGAACAACGAAATCAACTTAAGCTGATTTCGTCGTTCTGAACGACGAAACTGCCACACTTGTCCCATTTCACCTTCGGTCTCGGCAATAATACTGATTTCGTCGTTCTAAACGACGAATTCAAAATAATTTTTTTTTAAATACTATTTGAAACTAATTTTATCACCTGTCCTTGTTCATTCATTCAAAACATACACAATACATACACGACTTCATTCATTCCACCCATAATAAATATAATATTAAAGTACATCATAAACGAGTATCAAATATATTACATCACAAGTCAAAATAATATTTAGTTTAAAATAAACATATAAAAAAAGTAATGTCATAATCTCCTACGTCCTCGACTTCGTTCTCGACCTCGACCTCGTTCTCGATGGTGGTGTACGAGCTCCTCATGATCTGCCTCTAGTTCTAGCTCTGGCTGTGGCTCTGGCTGTGGCTCCGGCTCCGGCTGCGACTCCAGATCCGGGTCGGGCTCAGCATAAGTAATAGAGGGTACAACACGAGCTGGCCGATGTCGTCTATAATATAAAATCGGATCTGGCTCAGCTACATGTGCAATGTCTGAAAATGATGAACCTGAAGGGTCAGACAGCCTGTAATCCCCGAGGTCAAGGCTTGGCATGCTTTTCCTAACTCTCGGTACAAGAATGCGAGAGTAGCACTGCCCCATGAATAAGTACCAACCATGTCAAAGTCAACAAGGAGGGAAAGATATAAAACATGCACGTGGCTGCTCGTGGTATCCGCAAATATCGCAACTCCAAGTAAATGTAATAGATAGGCTCGTGCATGCTGCTCGATAACTATCTTTGTAGCATCGGCTGAGAGCTCGCGAAACTCTTGTAAGAGCTATCGTATGCTCACTCGACTACCACGCATCACTGTAGTAGGAGGAGCTCTACCAACAAATCTAACTAATATATCCATATGAGCTCCTCCTGTTGTGCCTGTCACAAGACGTCCATCAATACAAAGTCCTAATAGAACTGCCACATCCATGAGCGTGATGGACATCTCTCCATATGACAAATGAAACATCTGAGTCTCCCTCCTCCATCTCTCAACGAGAGCTGTCAATAAGGGCCGATCTAGACGGACATACTGTAGATGAATGAAATGGCTGAAACTCGCACGCTCGATATAAGGTAAAATACGCTCGTTTATAGGCCAATGGTGGAGATATTTAAAATGTTCGGTGCACTCAAGGCACCCGGGGTCCTATAATAAATTTTAAAATTTTAACATAACGTACTATATCATCCAAAAAATGAAACAAATTTTATAAAAAAATTATCATACCTCTCCTCTCCAAATAGCAGCAGACCTATGTGACTCCTACTGTATGAATATGAAAGTATCACTTGGTCCTGGCCCATAACAAGGCTCTACATAATCCATATTGTCTGTGAAAAATTAAGATCATATCATTAATCGAAAGGAACACATGCGTACGTGACTAAAAATATAGAATAAATACAGAGGTTGATTATATGTTTACCAATCAACAGGAGGGTTTCTACATGAATTACTATTATGCCCACTTTGTTTACACCTCCCGCATTTATATCCTCCTCTACCATCTCTCTCCATTGTTCTACGGTCCATTGTATTCCTAATTCGAACAAACCGTGGGCGATCGGGTTGCCTTGTTGATATCGGAGAGTATAATACAAAAGGTATATCCTTCTCTCAATACTCCCGACCACGAGGAGAATAGAATTCTGCGGAGTACACAGTTTTATAAGTAGAAGATGTGAAATATAGTGATGCCTGGATTGGCTCCCGCTGCTTTGCCCACACGGTGATAAGGTGCGAGCAAGGATAATCACAAACCTGAGGGATATTACATGTTCAAGTATGCATCGCAGCATTTACTATAACCTTTTGGGAACGAATTGATGTCACTTCATACTGACCCCTGTTGATCCTATTAACTATATACTCCCCAATTTTTCTTGTTTGCTCTCTCAATATAGCTTTCACTCTGGGAGTATACGGGGTGGCCATGACAGAGGCGGCAGAAGACCGTTTAACAAAAAAATTTATGAGCCAATAAAAGATAGCTGACACTAAAGCCTGCATGGGTAAACCTCATGCCCCCTTTAAGACGCTATTTAAACTTTCAGCCATATTTGTAGTCGTCATGTTAAATGTCATAAAACTATCATGGGTAAGGGACCACTGTGCAGGATGCAATTCTCCTCCTAAGAGGAGATGTTTTGCCCTAAAACTCTCTTGACCAATCAAGTCTATTTTAGCATCAAACTTTTCTATTGTAAGTGCACAAGCTGCTGCCCCAATCAAGTCCGTCAGTGTATCATTTTTGAACTCTTAAAAATTTCCTTCTATGTGACAGATGCAATAACGATGGTGGTAATCCGGCTAGGGAAGAACCTCAGGCACGGCCTTCTGAAGCCCCTTATGTCGATCTGAAATAATGATGATGTTCGTCATGCCCATCAATATATGATCCCTCAGTTCCATTAGAAATCATTTCCAATTGTCTCCATCTTCCTTCCCGACAAGCTCGAATGCAAGAGGAAATAACATATTATTTTCATCTGTAGCCGTTGTAGCTATAAGAGCAACGGGATATCTATCATACAAGTGAGTGGCATCAACACCAATCACAAGGATGCAATGTGCTATAGATAGCCCAAATGTCCAAAATAATCGCTTAAATCTCCTATATAAGCCACCATATGCACGATGTACTTCATCAACCTCTAAGCGGTAGTAGGTGTCAGGATTCGCTTTTTGCACTGCCCTTAGGTACATTGGCAACAATTTATATGATTCTACCCAATCTCCATAAATAGCCTTGATCGTCATATTCCTTGTTGCCCATGCTTTCTTATAAGATATGTCAACATAATACTTTTCCTTCATTCTTTGAATAATATCCCCTTGTGTGAGAGTTAAAGGATAGCGGGCATTATGACCTTTGAAATAAAGAAGGCACTGCACTGCCTATGATCTGTGCTAAGCTGGGAATTCCGACATGTGTGGTCACCTTTGTACGTCTTCAATTTAAAGTACCCACCACCCCTTTTTATTGCGTCATGCACTCTCTAAGGGCAAGTGCTATCAATGCACTTCACTATATACTCTGACAAATTCGTACAACCTTGTATTCGACATGATTTTGAATGAAAAACTCCTGCAAGGCTGTAACAAATGCTTCATTATTCTCAAAGATGCGGCCAACATATAACTCATCTTCGTTTTGTTGGTTCATATCCATTGTAGAATTAACTGCCGCATCTATCTCCTCATCTATGATGTGTGCATAAAGTGGCTCCACTTCACAGTATAACGGCTCTTCATCATCTACATTTATATCATTCTCAGCAATAGCATTGTCTACCGCATCATCCTCCTCGCCGTCAACCATCTATTGAGCGCTTTCTTCACCTCTAACCCTTTCTACATTCATGTCAGAATCTTCTCCACTTACTTCGTCAATATTATCTTCACCTTCATTATCCTCATTTTCATCGATATCTTCACCGTGGACATATCTTTCCTACATATAAACATCACATATATATTAAATTTTATAAGCCTAAAAAAGTTATATTCATTTATAAATATATATTTTACCTTTGATTGGATGGTCCAGCATCGGTATGACCAACATATGTGTAAGGAAAATGAATGCCCATCGAACTTTGAGTTTCATATCATGCACCGCCTTGAGACATATAAACGCTAAATGGCTAATGTGCATGCGTCGTGGACCTTCCATACTACACACAAAATCTCAAAATTTAGCTAAATGTATTGTCATTAAAGGATAATAAGATTCAAAACGTATTCATAACTAAATCAACCTTACCTCCAATTAGGTCCACTTCCATCGTAAATAGGGGCAGATGACCTATGACGTTCATTTGAAGCTACTGTCATAGATAAATTTTCTTCTTCTTCGTCGTCCACCGGCATTTGCATATGTCTTTCATTGTTTACATTTCTATCCAAGCTCCTGTGTGAGCTCTTATAAGAGCTCCTATGTGAACTACTTCTCCTTTCACTAGGCACTAGGGCCTCTTTTTCGAAAAATAACTCGAAAGAAATTACGTGACGCGAGTGGTGAAACATAAAACCCATTGATGCATCATCATTTATGTATATTAATGTCATCCTTGATGCGTACGACGGAATATTACATTTGATAGTAATTTTTCATCTTCTTCGATCCCACCCAACCTTGCTTGCTACTCGCATCTCAAATTCATTATACGTCGATGGTTTCTTAATTAATAATCCTTCTGTGCGTCCATCATAGGTAAGTAAAAAACTAACCAATTCTTCTATCATTTCTATTCAATTAATTTATAAACAATAAATTAAATTAATATTAGATTAAGCAAACTAATACTAACATTTACACAATTTCCTAATCAATAAAATTACACAATTGATGCGAGAAAACATGCAATGTCACAAACCATATAAGCCGTAAAAAAAAGCATCTAAAGCCACTCAACAAAAAATGCTCATTTTTAACTAAACCATCCAAATCACATGTTACACCAAAATATCGAATCAATGTCACAAACCATGCAATGTCACAAACTATGTTCTCTAGACATGCAGCAAATATTTAATTTAAGTACATACTTACAATCAACACACTTTTAAAGTAATTATTAAAAAAATTAGAGAAATTAGGGTACCACAGAATAAGTGTGAAATTGGAGCGGTTAAAATAAGGGCCAATGGCAAAGGCGGCAGGAAAGAGGAGGCAGGACAGGCGGCGGGCCAGAGGAAGCGAGATTGGCAGCGGGCTGGACGATGGAAGCCTCGAGGCGGCGGAGAGGAATGCTTTCTCGGCAGACTGAAAAACTCATTGAAAATCCGTCTAGAAGCAGAGTGGATTCGTGTTAAAACGACTATGATTTTGTCATTCAGAACGACAAAATTAACTAAGGTGATTTTGTCATTTAGAATAACGAAATATGTATTGTTCCCCTGACGTCAGTGAAATGGGAGAAATGTGGAAGTTTCGTCGTTCAGAACGATGAAATCACCTTAAGTTGATTTCGTCATTCTAAACGACGAAACCGGGTCATGTTAAAATAGTTTCATCGTTTAGAAAGACAAAAATGACTTAAAACCAATTTCATCCTTCTAAACGACGAAATCAACTTAAAAAAAAATCATGCAAACGCCAATTGCTTAGCTAGCGCCTGCATGGCAAAAATGAACACTTTGGGAAATATTTTCCAAAGTGATTTATTTTGGTAAATATATTTTTTATTATTATTTATATAATTTTCCCTTTAAACAATAATAAGCCTATGCAAATGCTCATCACTTCCCCATTATCATGGCTAGGGCAAGCACGGACATAACAAAATTAAGAAACTACAATGCAACTACAACTATCAATTTTATAGATTTGATTGCGTGCTGGTACTTGCTTCAAATAGATAGAATGGATACTTCCACGATATCCTCAACTGTGTTGTATCTTTATCTAAGATTTGATAACGGGAATTAATAAACAATCCATTTCTTTGTGATACAGTTCATTTATTTATACGACATACAACTCCACATCCTTTACATGTATTGAGGCTAGCTATGGCTAAAAATTGGGTCAGATCAACCTTGATATACATATAAATCATGTCCGGTCATGACTCGACACTATTTATTAATTAAGTTAAAAACCTAAACCCCAAACTTATTTTGGTCAAGTCGGGTCAGATATGCGAGTAACCCCATTTTTTTTGTCAATTATTTTTTTATTTTAGTATTTTATATTTATCTTTACATAAGTCAAATATAAATAATTTTTAAATACATTACAACATTATAAATAAATGTCAAATATTTTTTATGTTATTTAAAAAGGTAAAAGTTAGAGAGAGAGCATTGCAATATTATTAGATAGACGTCCAAAACTATAAAAGTCCTATAAATAATTAAAAAATAATTATTAAATATAATAAAATTATAAAATTATATAAAATCTCTTTCTAACCTCTTCGTCTTGCTGTTACATCATTAAATAATAAGGTTAAAATTGGGTTGTGCAGGTAATAGGGTAAAGCCCAACCCAACCCTACTTTTTAAATTGGTAAAATTTTTAAACCCTAACCCTAACTGTATTTAGGTTGGGTCCAGTGCAAGGTTAGGCGAGTCGAATTTGGGTCGGGTTCAGGTCAAGTTGGATTTTCCAAGCCCTAAGGCCAATGCAGGCATTGGTAAACAATCTTTAAGAAACTAGAACATAATTGCAACTTTCAATTGAATATATAATCGATGTTATGAAAATGCTACATATGCTCACACACAAGAATGCTCCCAGCATTGCTCTTCATTTATACAAGTGAACATATGTCTTAAAAAAAATATTAAAGAAAGTCCCATGATCCTCGAGGTAGTATTGACAGGAAACTTCAACAAAAATTGAAGTAAAGCTGAGTGCAGAACTCCCAACAAAATGTGTTCTTGAGGGAGGGAAAAAGCTTAAAAATCAAGGGCATGGCATTTTCTACAATTTCCAAAATAGTGTACCTGCACTGAGACTTGCAGGTCAGCTTTTTCATACCAGGCCCCAAATAGCCATTTTATATAAGATTCAAAACAAGATAGGATCACATGCCAAACAAAATTAGAGATGGGATCTGGATGAAGAACCTCATTCTCCACGGTAAAAATTAAGCAAATATTATATACCTGGTTCTGAGTGCTTTCTCCTAATGGCAACTGGGGGAGATGTTCTGGGGGGAGCTCAAAAAGTTGCCTTCCCCACTGATGCACAGTTTTCTATTTCCTAGGTAACTCAAATCCATGTTAAATAAAAGCAACTGCATCCACAACACAAAAACACAGATCAATTGAATATATGAATCCAAGTAATAATGTGCGTGCAGATGCATGTGATATAGCATTCTAATAAAGGTTTATACCGGCTATATACAATTGCAGTAGCTTTAAGTTTGTGAGGTGTAATACTGTGGAGCCAGCTCAGGCAGCCATACTGGATCTATTCTTGTTATATTCCGCACATAATTATTGTTCGTCTGCACCAACTCATTAAAAATAATGCACTCTGGCTTCGTCCCAAATAATACAGAAGAAGGATGGATCTGCACCTTCTGACCACCGGCCATAGTCCTGTAACAACATTAATAAAAAGTCAAAGAACATTTTCTCGTCACATTGTGATTTTGTAAAGTTTTAAGTGGTAAGAACTATGCTTGGAAGACAAATAAATAAGACAGATGATTCATTTATCTTTAATGTCAGCTTGCATTGTAGTTTTTGCACTGAAAAAAAATCAAAGCACATCAGCACAGAGACATATCCTAGATCAAGCTCAGCAAATGGCAGCTGGTTAAGTAATAATATGGCGCACTAACAAATACAACAGGACTTGTCAGCTACGGCTTGTTAAGTGTCAACTATTATAATTATCATCTTAGTTTATTAACTAAAGAATTGTTGTTCTGGTCAGAACTCAAAATATTTAGAGAACTCGACAACAGGAGGATGGCTGTCTTTTTCCACCTAAAGAAGTAGTTGTCTTACTTTCTTCTGGAAGGAAGATTAGTATTATGTGTTAGCTATTATAAGCTCATTGGTAAGAATAATAAGCATAAAATTACAGGTTTTCTCCCCACATAGGGTTTGGGTTCATGGTCCACCTACCGATAGCTAAGTAAAATTACATGTGCATATTTATTCCTTCGCCCAAAAAACCTATCTACCTTCCCCGCATACTCTGTCAAATTTTACAGAATAGACAGCAGGAATTAGATACCGTCCACAATACCCTTAACATGATGATTGTACATAACCAAACTTTGAAATATTTATACGTTAGTGCCAATTAGTAAGACTACTATGCAAAGAAATTATATGTTAGTCGAGACTTTATGACAATTATCGAGTCTCCTAACACAGTTACGGGTTTTCTGAAATCTAAAAATCATTTAGGAATAAACAATGATATCGTATGAACCTAACCAAACAGTTTTCAGTAATTTCCCGTCATTCCTAGCTGCAAACTTTGTTATCTTCTGTTTCTATTAGTTACCCAGTATCCTTATATTCTGATTTACCTTCTATGTTTTCTTTACCGAATCTTCACATTTTCATAAAAGCCAATCAATAAAAAATATCAAACAAAAGTTGTCTAAATAAAAAACAAATTGTGTTCCCTTTCTAATTTGCAACTGAGTCCATGTTAATTGTCATACCTGTAGAATCCATCAGGCTGTTTCAAAGCTACATTCAGGAAAAATGAGGCAGCAAGACATCTACGAAGCTGAAGCATTTCATCTCCACAAGAAGTTATACATAAACCCATTTCTTGTACATGTCTTTGTATTTGACTGAAAAATAAAGCTGCAAAAATCAATGAACCGTAGGAAGATAGATCCAGAAGAATTAAGTTTGTAAAGCTTGCAATAAGAAAGAGGGATAAAAGCTTTTCTCAACCTGTGAACATCACGGGCATGCCTCAATGAACGGTAATTAACAAAATGTTCCTTGCACCATTTACGCAGGCTTTTTTCTGTATTTTTTTCATTGCGGCCAGCAGTTTTGCTTCTCTCCAAAATGTCTAAAGAAGCCCGAAACACATTTAGCAAGGTTATATGGTCACCCTCAGGGCTTGAAAACAAAGTCTTCGCTGCTCTTGCCTGATCCCAGAAAGGAAGTTACTCATCTATTAAAATATGCATCCGAGGCTCTTAAACAGTCATCATCATCAAAAGCTGATCCCAGCTGTCTGGAACCAAAACATAGATTTACATGTCCATCCTAATTCCTAATCCTATATATTGTGCTTAAAATAATATATAGAATTATTTAAGAAAGTAATATGGTGGATCATTTTAACATCCACCTGTGGAGTAAAAAACAAAACCAAGAAGGTGGTTGCAGGTGCAAAGTTGACTAGTTATCTTCTGGTAAAACTGACACCCAGACAACCAACTTGCTTTACTGACAAGGGCATTAGATATATACTTAGAATTTCTTGGGATCATAAAGGTAAGTAAATTAGAAAAATGAAAATGCCCAAGAACCTTTTTCTAAGAATTCATTTAAGCGCAAAGCCCCAAAAGAAGGGCACAAGAGAAACAGCAATACAAGAAGATCCTCCCCCAAACCCAGGGCAACAGGACCCCAGTAAGCAGGAAGAAAAATAGGACCTCGCCTAAGAACTTTTATATGCAGAACAATGTATGGCTCTCAAAGAAAAATATTAGCTGACATGTTCTGGTACCTATCAAGTCACACTGCCTTAATACTTCAAGAACAACAAACGACACTCCTTTTGCAGAGAACAAAATCTGTTAAGATCTTAACAGTATTATAGTGCAAACCCAGTGTTTTCAATCAGCATGTGGTCTTGAAAGTAGATTATCCTTTGACATCTTATCTACCAATCCTTTTTCTGCTTTAGGAAAAAGACTGCTCTATGACTTCATAACAACGACTACATGATCTACTAGCATACCACAGGCAGATGAACCTCGGTTTAGTTTAAATAATTTTTTGCACATTGAAACAAGAAACAGGCACACATGCTGGAAAAACAAAATTCAACTATTGGACAAGCAGTCAAGCTCAAGTATAACCGCCTAGCATCCAAGGTAAACAGTAAATGTTAAGTGCTAGGAGAAACAATAGGTGAACATGCAAGCATTCATACCGCTTCCAGTTTCTCCAAAGGAGCATAAAAAATAGATTCCACTGATAACATTGCAACAGCAATCAACATTTCTTCCAAGCAACTGAATTCACTAGCCAATATGAGAGCTTTTGCATAAGTAGGGTCCAATGGCAATTGGGCCATCCTTCTCCCAACTGGTTCTGATAACTTATATCTGTCAGTCAGAGCTCCAAGGAGCAATAACTGCTCCAACGCTTTCACAATAGCTGTCCTGTAAGCAGAGAACAGAAATAATTCCATGCCTAAGTGAATGTAACATCCAATAGACTGATCCAAAATGCAAAAATTTCTCCTAGAAAGTAAATGAATGTGAAGTTTAATAAAATAAAACAAAGGGTATATTGCACTTAACACCTACTTAATTGAACAAAGGGTAACACTTAACACCCTCTGATGTTTGTCGAAACTGCACCACAGCTGACAGCTGCTCATGTTTGAAAACTGTACTTACACCTCTTGACTTTCAGAAAACCATTACAAGAAATTTGCAAATGACAAAGATGCTGCTATCCTTTCCTAAGTGGATTAGAGCGTTGAGGGAGATTAATAGGGGCATTTTCGTCATTTACAAGCCTATACTAATGGTCATGTCAATGTCAGGGGGAGTAAGTTGTTTCAACAAACGTCAGAGGGTGTAAGTGCAACTTACCATTAAAAGAAACACCAGTTAAAATAAAAAAGGCCCTTAGGAAATTTACAAAATGAAGATATTACAATCTAGTTAGTATTTTATCATGTATACCACAATACTTAAGGACAATAAAACTTTAATCTATATCTTCGCGATATAACAACAATGTGAAGTGTTCCTATTGTACTCGCAATCAGCATCACTTCATTCAAAATATCGACACCTCCTCCCCCCTTCTCTTTGCAAAACAACAAAAAGGAGGGGAGGAAAAAAGCAATGGTCTTCAAATATGTCATTTTTTTTATCTTACCCATCCACGCAGTGAGATTCCCAATCCTTTGTCTTCCTCTACATCTCATGCAGATCACAAAGATGGCTAACCCTTTCGTACATTCATTCCCTCATGATGAAGGCAATTTTAATAAAGATTATGAAGGGAAGGCACTACCGCAAGTTCAGGTCATCAAAGTCAAATTTAGTAACACGTTCATGATACACAAATTTTAGAGTAGACATTGTATTTTACCTTGATGGCTTTTCCATGAAGTCAAATCCCATGATGTCATCTACACCAAGGGCCTTGAGCTGCAGTACAACATTTGAGAGGTTGCAACGTTTGATTTCAGGTACAGTAGAATCAATGAGTTTTTCAAACTCATACTCAGGATATAATCGAAAGCATTTCCCAGGGCCTTCACGCCCTGCACGACCACTATATTGCACATATGTGAATCTCCTTATCAAGCAATACAGAACAATCTTAAAAATAGAAGCACTACAAGAGCTTAGCTAAATGCAGACTACAGAATACCTTTAAATATGAATGCAAATGTAATAACAAATTTAACTTAATTTCATCTCACCATCCTACACGATCACAGATCATTTAAATATTAAAGTAATCGTCTGCATGTCTTGCCTCACAAACATCATCCATATTCTTAATTTTCCTCTTCACCTCTTCAAATTTTCTACAAGATTCTGAATATATCTTTTGACCGGAGTTTCTCTATGGTCTCCTTTACACCATGGTTTGCAATCTCGGTGAGATCTTGCAACTCGGTAAGGCTCTGAGAAAATATGGCATGAAAACAGCCTCATTTGAGAAAATTTCCAAATCTCACCAATATCTTGGCATCTCTCTCCAAAAATCATATGCAAGTGTGTTAAAATTCACCAGATCTCATTTCTCTTTCATGAAAAAAAGATTATTAGAATACCTGCTTTATACCATTGGTTCATACTTTGTAGTACACCATATATAGTATACCACATGTATAGAATATCTTCCTCATTTGTACTTTGTAGTACATAAAGAGTGGCATGGAATGTATTCCTTACACTCTGTAGTACACTATAAAGGAAATACAGGTGACTTTACACCGCTGTGCTTTCACCATTTGGTAGTATTAGTAAGACACAATTTGGTATTTGTTAATGGTAGTATTAGTGTTTTAAAGTATTAAATATACATCCACATCAATTTTACATAAGATTAGAATTTTCTCGTCATCGAAATCATGTTCTTGATCTCTTCAAGATCTCTCTGATATCTCTTAATTTTGACCTGCCGAGACAGATAGCGAGACCGAGATTTCAACCTTGCTGTACACCCCAAACTATTTCAAATGGCGCTCGTTGAGCTTTTAGGTAATTAAGGACACACCTAGACTTTTTTGTGTTACAATTAGAGATTTTAGGTGTTACAATCAAAGATATCATCTCTTCCCAGAAATCCATCTCAACGTATTGCACTCACCTCATTAAGAATTTCCCAATATTTAAGAAGCATATAAAGAATGGTTGGTCAAGTATTCATTCTATAGAACTCTTATTAATTGGAATACACATATTACAAAGGACTCCCAAGCAACAGAATTTGTATGAGCTACAACCAACTTTATGTCATTTGCTTGATAATGATAATCATAATCATGAAGCACCTTTTCCCAACAATTTGGTGTCGCCAACACGAATCTTCTATGTTTAAAGTGAGCTCAAAGATTTAAATCAATCTATTCCAGGCATTTCTTGATTGCTTCATTAATCATTTACCTGTCCCTTTTCTCACTAAGTTGCAATTCATATACTCTATTGGTATTCTCTATTTTAATAAATAAATAAGAAAATTTTGATTCCAAAATTTTCCTGCATAGTTGTAATTTAATTACAGATTCAATCCCTCCATAGTCTCATCCACCAAAACCACATCATCAACATCTTCGTGAATATCTCCATCTCTGCATCCATTACCAAGAAAGAAGACAAATATTCGAAACAAATCCTGCATACAAACCTACTGTGACAAGAAAACTCATTCAATCTTTCACCAATGTCCCATGGACATATTTTTTACATGTTTTAATAATAACTAAATAAAGCTTGGAAAACCCCTTCTCCTCCCATGCCCACAAACTGATATCTCTAGGGACTCCATCATATAGACCCAATAGATGTATGTACTATCACTCGGAATCATTCCATTCCTTACTTAAAAAGTTTGCTTTAGTAATTGACCTCCCAAACTTGAAACTAAAGGGAATTTCTATAAAATTCCATCGATTCCACCCCAACTCCCGTTTTAAAATTACATATTCCATTATTTTTCAACAGTTACTTCTTATATCTCTTTGAGCCTCAAGAAATGTGCTATGATGGTGGGCCCACTTTAAAAGTTCAAAATTACCTACCCTTGTGGGATCTTGTATGATAGGACTCGAACTTAGGAGCTAAATAATACTAACGTATATACCCGAGTTTGGGAGTATATTGTTTAAAAGTTTTAAAATGGGGTTTGACATGACATTTGAATTTATTCTAAAAAAATTCATTTACCAACCGTAATTCACATTCAGCAATGAATTTTTCGAATACTTTAAAAAAATTCCACTTTTTTTTCTAAAAAATCCAACACCCAAAAAGCCTCTAAATTGGTTTTTGCATGCTTAAGTCCAATGTTGTAGTTTTCTTTCATTACAATTTCCCAAAGCTTCCACTCAATCAACCTTTGAAAAATCTCCCTTCTTCCACAGAGGTATTACAAAGCTTCTCACTTATGCCTTAGGCTTTGGCATCCCTTTCAACTAGAGAATTTTATTTGAAAATTCAGTTAATAATAACAAATCAATGCTCCCCCTATATTTTCATACTTCAATAGAAATAACAGCAGATTCTAATACCTTTTCTCTCTTCAATTTAGCCAATGCCTCCATTCTCAGAAAGATCACGAGATAATTTTACCAAAAATGATATATTTCCTATCTCTTGGAAAGAAGGGTCTGAGAGCTTGGGCAAAATCTCACCGTGAGTGCAATCATGTTCATGTTTATATTTCTTGTGAACACTTGCCAGTATCTCGACCATGGAAAGCCATCTAAGCGAGATCTCGTGAGATCATAAGATCGCCTATCTCAGTCAAGAACCAAGATATAATCCTTTAGAATAGGTTTTGGTTTCAGACCTTTTCATGAATTTTTTGTGCTCACCAAGATTTGTCAAGATCTTGTCAAATCTCACCAATATTTGGTTTTATTATTCAATATCTCAACAAGTTGACCTTGACTGATTTCTGCTGTAATCCTACAGCAGGAACACTCTGCAACTACATGATTCTTACAGGAGCACAATGTAACAGCAGGACTCTATTACCAGCTGCAACATCAGGAATTATATTAGCAGGATAACTACTGTTACCAGCTGCAACAACAGGACTTATGTTCCAGGTACAGCAGGAATCTTGCCAGCAGATGTCCAGCTGTCATCAGGAAAACCTTCCATATTTAACAGTAGGCTCTTTGAATCAAGGACCAACTTGCATTTTTAGCTTAAATTTTTAAAATTGCCATAAATTAAAGGCCAGACACAGCACAAAGGACCTACCTTATTTTCCTATGAAAAATATATGGGAAAGATATAAAACAGTATAGTAAATTGATTAATGTTTAATGTTTAACTCCCTCTGTTTTCAAGTATACAGTGTATCTTGACATAGGAAGCGTTAGCAATTCCATGAATGAAAACAAAAACGTGAAGGTAAATAAGCTGGACTAGCTAATGTTTCTCAACTATAATAATGTCAAGATAAAGCTCATGAGTCTTCATCATATCATACATAACAAATGGCAGGTGTAATACCTCCTTTGAATTGCCTGTGCTTTGGATGTGGGAATGACAATTAAGGACTCCATTCCACTAAGCGGGTTATAAGATCTAGCTTTTACCAATCCCGTATCAATCACATACTTGATCCCAGGAATTGTTATTGATGTCTCAGCAATATTTGTTGCTAATATGACCTATCAAATCGCAAAAATTAAAACAAATGAACCATTTGTCACAGGGGTAAGAAATATCTATAGATACTTCTAGCAATAACAAAAACTGCGACAAATTAATCAAGAGACTTTGACATCTTATGATTTGTTTATTGGAAACTAATGCCTTAGGCTCATTATTCCAGCTTTCTATTAGCAAATATTGAATATAAAGCATGTTGTTCTGCTATTTTTATGTCGATTTATAGAAAATAGATATAATTACATATACATCTATAATGACACAAGATCAGGGTATTGAAGTATATATTCCATCATTATATGCAAAAAGGCCTTCCTTCCATAACAATTACTAAAAGGGTACTCACAATTTTTTTTTGGCAGAAAGAGTCTAGGCAGGATCCAGGTAAGTTAACACAAAATTAAGATAGGAGATGCAGTAAAGAGTGGTTTTTTATAAACATTTATTCCTAGTTGTCAGTTAGCCTTATTAGGATTTGGAGTGGATGATAGAGCACTTATCCTGTAAATAGTATAGTAACCCATCCAGCAAATAAAGAGTTTTATAGAATATAATTACTTTTTTTATGTTTATTTCATTTACTCCTACTTCCTTTCTCCTATTACCTCTTTCCTTCACACCATCTTTCGATCTACTTTAATTCTCTCTGTGGTACATTGTTCGAGATAATACAAAAAGAAAACCTACGTATTTGCTTTTGGAACCTATTGAATGTGCACTTCCCAATTAAATTTCCTTGATAAAATCTCAATCTATACTATGTTATTCAAAATTTTACTCTTAACCCACGGGCATGACAACAAAAAGAAAATAGTAAGCCTACAGGAGTGGTTAAATTCAGTGAAGCATCACACTAGCAAAAATCTAATCATAAAAAACTCTTCTTAGGGCAAATCAAGATACATAGCAAAAAAAGCAAAACATATATTAGAGCTTAATTATGTAAAAGTCATCAATACTACCTTACGTATTCCAGGGGGTGCAGGCCTAAACACTGACATCTGCTGGTCTGATGGAAGAGATGAATATATTGGAAAAATTGTCATATTTTGACTGTCATTTGCTAATTGTTGCACTCTCTCTTCAATAAGTCTTTCCATCGATTCAATCTCCTCTTGCCCGGTCAAGAAAACAAGTACATCACCAGGACCCTCTTCCAGATGAACCTAAAAAATTATGCTGACAAAGTTACATACTTAAATCAAGAATCATATACAACACAAAGGTGCCTGCTCACAAAATTTTCATATTGTAGCCGACACATTGTTCACCAGTCTCAAGAAGTATGCTCAAACTGGCCTCCCAACAAAAAATACAAACATGTACATAACTAAATATAGAAATACAAAAACTCAAGAAAATATGAGAAGGAAAAAGAAAGGAGCATCATGAGATGGAGAGAAAGAGACAAGTTTCTTCATAGTTTATATGCCACAAATTCAGTGCGCCTTGTTGTAACTGCTGACAGCACATAGAGGAAAGAACGAATAAAGTTTTGGATTTTATAATAGGGTCGGTATCCAGTTTAGTAAGAAACTAACCAGTTAAATCTTGCCCTCAAGTTTGGAGTTTGAAAATATATTTCCTCATTTTTTTTCTTGTTTGCAGTTCTCACATCACCCAATTGTGAAAGGTCAATGGCATATATTCTGCTCTCCCATGCAGCCCCATCATATATCAGTTTCACATTCAACTCATACAACAAGTCTCTCATTAACTCTTTCTAGCCTTTCTCTTTATCTTCTATAGACCTCTACAAGCCACTAACACCTCTCCTCATTCCCTCTCTCAACAAAACTCTGTGACATTCTACAATTATACAGTGAATGTGATAGGGCAGCAGAAAGAAAATAAACTTGGCCAGTACATAAAATTATTTTGGAAATACAGTTGTATGGAATCCATAACAATTGCAAGTTATCATGCAAACTAAGCCAGTAGTGATGAAGATAAAAGGATCCAATAGTGCTCACTACCTGAAAAATTGTAATTAAGGCTGCATCCAGATAGTCCCGCTCAGGATGGCGAGTATATAATATTTCCACAGGATACTGCCGTCCTTTAATATGAACAGCCTTTGCACCACCAAAGAATTCAGAGAAGCCTCTTGCATCCAAACTGGCTGATGTTATAATTAACTTCAAGAAAGACATCTTCCCACCTTGACATGGCCTCAGGCGACCAAAAGATTGCTCCTTCTCTTCTTTATCAGGAAATTTTCGATTATCAGTGGCTCTGATCATGTTTCGACTATGTGTGACAGATACAGCTCTTGCAGCTTGCACAGTTTTCAGCAAGCCCAACAACACATCTGTATGAATAGTTCTCTCATGTGCTTCATCCAAAATTATGACAGAATATTTGGAGAGTAAAGGGTCCAAGAGTGCTTCCCTACAAAAAAGGGTGTTAATTAATTACTACTCCTAGAAGCTTAGGTGTTACCATTGAGCATTGGATGTAAACACACTCGGCAATTACAAACACAACAGAAAACACACAGCCCTCAGGATACGAAGCCAAGATCTTGTCTCCAATACCATTTCGGTTAACTACTTCTCCTAGAAGCTTAAGCTGTTAGTAAGAACTTTTCATTAACACTGATAAAATGGAGAAAATAGAATATTGTCTTTGTCCACCAACTCATTCACCACTAGTAAATAACTATGGCTATGATCCATGTGTTATCTCAGTTACCTAAGTCTCATGAGTTTTATCTCATTATCCAAATTTGCTATTTTTGTCTCATAGAACATAGGGCAATGATGATAATATAAAGGAGAGACGGCAAGGGTACTTTGAATATTATGGTAATGGTCAAGATTATGGATCTCATTCAGTAAAGGATTTAACCTATTGTAGGAGATTAGCAGTAAAGGAAGTAAACAAGAAGATGAGGAAAGGTAAAACCTTAGGGCTAACAGCATCCCTATTGAAATGTAGAAATATATGTCAGATCTTGGTGTATCATGTCTGACTATGTTGTTCAACAATACAACTATGTAAAGAAGATGTCAAAGGAGTGAAGACTTACCCCCACACCTCTTTATAAAAATAAAGGGGGCACCCAAAGTTGTTCAAACCATATAGGTATCAAATTCATGAGTCATACTATGAAATTATGGGAGAGAGTAGTAGAAAAATTATTGAATAACGTAATTAAGGTAAGGGATGTCTGGGAGGTGAACAATTCAGGCCATCTTTTTGTCAAGATAACTAGTACAGATATATAGGGAAAGGCAAGGACCTCTCTACGGCCTTCATAGCTTTAGAGAAAGCCTATGATAGAGTGCCTACAGAGCTTATTGGAGTATCCAAATAAAGAAAAGAGTTCTAAGAAGATACATAAACATTTTATAACAAATGTATGATAGAGAAGTGGGTATCGTTAGAACAAGTGAAGGTGAAACCAAGGAGTCCTGCATTGCAAAAGGTCTACATAACAAGTCTACCTTAAGCCCTTGACTTTTTGCATTAGGTATGGATGTAAATAGCCATGTATTTTACAAATTGTATAGTTCAAGTGGACAAAAATGAAGTTGGATTATATGCAAAGCTGAAAGTGTGCAGAGAAGCCTTAGAATAAAAAAAAGTTAAAATAAGTAGAACTAAGCCAAAAAATTATGAAATTAAATTTCAGCTAAAGTAATATATGTCGACCTGTAGTTACAATAGATGGGCTGAAGTGACATAAGCAATTCTGCTATTTAAGCTTTGTGATTCACAAGGGAGACATAGATAGTGATGTGGTAGAAAGAATAAAAACAAGGAAGAAAAGTAGAGTGCTGCTTCACATGTGTTGTGCAAAGACGTTCCAATTAGGCATATCCATAAACTAAATGTAGAGGAATGTGATAACCAGGAGTGAACTAAATAGAAATGAGCAATTAGAGAGAACTTAGGGGTAGCACATTTAAGTGATAAGATTAGGGAGAGTAGTTTGCATGGGTATAATATATATCAAGAAAATCAACGGATGTCCAAGATGGTTGGAATGAAGCAAGTTGAAGAGGCCAAAATTCAGAAGAGGAAGACCTAAGAGGACATGGATCAAGTTAATAAGGAAGGATATGGCTATGATATCTCTCATCAAAGATAGAATGGACTAGCGTAGATGAACGAGATTCATATCACCAACTCCAAATTGTTGAGCACTTCAAGATTATGATTATAATGATGATTCAAATTTGCAATATTCTTAGGACAATAAATAACACACTTGGACGAAGTGGCAAGGTATTCAATAAGCTAGATCCCTAACCAGTATAAACTCTAACAAAGGAAATAATTAATCACCATAAAGCAAGTGCATTTTACATGTTAATAGACATAAAAGTAAGAAAATGATTTACGAAGAGATAAGAAACAAAATGCAAAAAATAGTAGGATGAGGTATATCTATATTTGGACAATTATCCTGTCTAAATATTTGCACTCTAGTATTAAGATGAGAGAAAATGTATGGAATAACCAACATAGAACTATCATTGTCATCATCATATTCATCAGCATCATCTAGAGCTTATTCCCATTAGTGACATGGCTTCTTTATTTTTACATTTTTAGATACTCAAAATCATTATTCATACTCATTGTGTAAAGCGTAGTATTAAGGAGAGCCAAATGTCGTCTTCCTGCAACATTGTATTGAGTTAATAGGGAACATAGAACTATCAATAGGACAATAGATGGACGAGGGCCTCAAGAACAAATATTCATAACTCATTCTTTTCAAACAAAAAAATAGCTTTCTAAACAAGTATACTTATATTCTTAAAAAGCAATTGCAAACAGCAACGGCATGCACATAAGTCAGAAAAAGAATAATTAATCCTATGACAAAGCTTCAGATACTAGATCACCATATCCTCAAAGTGAAATAATTTTTCCTTCAATGATAGTTGATGATCCAAGAATGAAATATTCATACTTTAAACAAGACAAAGAACCAAGAAATAACCTTAATAACAATCCATCTGTCATAAATTTAATTCTTGTGAAGCTTGAAGTCATGTCATCAAATCTGATTGAATACCCCACCTTCTGACCAAGCTCAACTCCACATTCTTCTGCTACACGCTTTGCGACAGTAACAGCAGCAACACGTCTAGGCTGAGTGATACCTATAATTTTCCCATCCTGACAAAAACCTCCATCATACAAAAACTGTGGCAACTCTGCATAAAAGTTGATCATTCAGTAAGGAACAATGTGTCATCAAAAAATATCGCTTTTACTTATAAATTAAAAGAAATGGTACAGGAACTAGTAAGAAGGCATGAATGACAAAAGAAAGAAAATTTAAGGAACCAAATAGATATTCACAAGATTGTTTCTCAAACTGGGATTATAAAAACAAACCATATACATAACAAAAAGTTATGCAGAAACAAGCAGCAATTTCTCACCAGCAAGAGATCCCTAGGGTTTTTGGCAAATTTTTTCAACCCAGAGAGATTGTTGTACGCCCACCCATGAATCCCCTTAATCGTGAGCTTAAGGGGCTGTTTGTGTACTGAATTAAAAATTTCGCATAGAAATTCATTCCAAGCTGTTTTGAGCCGAAATCGATCGGAATCACCGAATCACCTAATGAGGTGATTCCCGTCCATTCCGGCTCCCAGCCCCCGTTTCAAAAATTAAAAATTTCATTATTTTTTACCAGCTACCTCTCATATCAATTTGAGCTTCAAAAAACGTGCCATATAGGTGGGGGCCACTTTAAAAGTTCAAAATTACATACCCTCGTGGGACCTTGTTTAATAGAGCTCAAATTTAGGAGCGTAATAATACCAAGAATGTGCATATCCGAGTTCAGGAGAGAGAGTTATATTAGTTTAAAGTTTTAAAATTGGGTTTAACACGACATCTAAATTTATTCTAAAGAATTCCGTTACCAAACGTAATTCAAATTATGCATTGAATTTTTGGAACTAATTCTAAAAAATTCCACTTCCGTTTCCAAAACATTCAACACCCAAACAGCTTCTAAGTAACTAACATGACCCCCTTTCCTCAACACCATAAATTCTCACCTCACTTTAACTCTATGACATTTTCTTGCACCATTTAATGTGAGAGTGCTGCCGATGCCTTCATATTGCTCATTTTCCACTGCTTCTACATGCTGCTCCCTTTTGATTTTTTAATCAACTCTTGATTAGGTTCTTGGTAGGTTAGTTGTGGGTGTTTTATGTTGAAAGGTTCCCCTAACAGCAAGTTTAGGAAAAGTAATAAATTAAAATGGTAATCAAGGCAGGATGCAGGTTTGCAAGGAAAGCAGTTTTTCCTCTTGTGTGTGCCCCCAGCGTATGTTCATCACAAAGCTCAATGTGGTGCTTCATGCTTGCATGTGCACAGTGTTATTGTGATAGTATAAACAGTTAGGACCTTCCTAACAGCTTAATATTTTAAGAGAAGTGGTTAACTAACATCAGTGATGTTTCTTACATGTAAAGCATATTTCGAATCCATGTACACTTAGTTTCATTCTGCTTTAATCAACCTCCAATAGGCAATACCCTCCCTCCCTAGTCCAATGTATGTTTCTGGGGTTATGCATTTACTTTACAGAGGCTGTCAATTCCCAGATGTGCCCTACTTCCACCATGGCATCACCTGTTTAATTAGAAATTGATTTTTTATCAGAGCCCATAGTGAATTCTAACTTTCCACCTCCCTTTTTTTAACAATGATTTCAACATTCCTTCTCCGTGATACAACAAACCCCTTGCACTCTTTGTAAACATTCAGAAGGAACCAACTATTCAACATGGTCAACATTAAATGTCCATTCTTTGTTGGTTTTTTTTTTTTGAGATCAGCAATAGGTGATATGGTTTTAGGTGGATTTTTGCTACAGTAATTTTTCAGGTGGTCAGGCCCTTAGCAAGAGAGACATCTTTCAGGCAGGATGGCATTAGAAAACAATTCAAATTTGAACATAAAATTAAATGTGGTAATTCTCGATGGAAGTTATTTCAGATGCAGTCCTACCAGCTTTTCCTAAATATATTAGAACTTTAATCAATAAGTTACACCAATCAGATCAGCTGCAGCAATCAGGTTAGCCCTGACAAACTAGTCACAACCAATCACAACCCTCAGACTAATGAAATGATTACAACTACCCCCAGGAAGGTAAAGGTTCCAACTGAATCTCATTTGTTAAATTTGATCATTTGAAAGTGAAAATTCTAGAATTCTTGTTGCACTGCTTACAATTCAGTAAAAAAATTTTAGATTATAGCAGATGTGTTTTATAAATTAGCTTCCTAGGTGTGACCACTTTTTGGACTATAACCTCAAGAATTTGCTAGACTTAATTTGTTCAATTGTATGTCTTCCGTTTTCATTTCAGTACACTTTTTTCAAATGTTAGCAAGTATAATTTCATATTCAGTGTAACATTAGAAACACTAAACATCACAAACAGTGGACCATGAATAGCAAGTAGTACTTCAAAATCAATAAAAGAAAAAACAGATCATGAATTGAAACTCATGTAGCAGACACATTGTCTAATAGGTAGCCTTACGTGTCGTCTTCCCGCTTCCAGTTTCTCCAACTATGATTAGAATATCATTTTTCTTCACCTCCTCCACAATTCTCTTTTCAACTAAAGCACAAAAAATGCATAATAAGAACAATGAAACACAATTTCTGCATCAACTTAAAGGAGCTATCTTTTTTAAGCTTATAAATATAATTTTAATTATATAATTTATCAAAAAGAGGCAAAAAAACCCGAATTAAATTATGTATTACATATTTCAGTCACAAAACTAGTATGCCTGAGAAATTAGTATGAACCAATGTCTAGAAGCCCATACTGAACACCAAACTGAGTTCTTCATATACGTTCTTTTTAAAACCCGTATTCCAACTGTGTTAAAATATGGGTGTCAAACAAATTAGAACCTAAACTAACAAATGTTTACATTTGTTCTTACTGAACAGAAATCACAAAAACAAACTTTCTCAGGGTTACATGTACCTGATGCAATAGGAAGAGATTTCCTATGCTGTTGAATCCTTTGCCTCCTATAAGACGAAAGGAAAATAAATGAAAAGGTTTAAAAAAAACTCAAAAAAGTATATTGAAACTGAAAATGTCAAGTGAATATCCTCAAGAAGATTCTTTTTCTAACAATTTGAGGTCGGCAAATTGAATAAGAAAATTCATAATGCTCAAGTTTTCAAATTTCATGCGCAGCTTCATTGTATCCACCTATGAACAGCTTCATTTTGTTGGTTCCTCCGAGCATTTTTCTCATCTACTTGTAAGGGCTTTTGACTTGAATCTCCACTGGAAAATAGTCTTTCAGAAGCCATAGAAGGCATGTGGAACAAGCCAGCAAAACAACAACTTTCAAGCTAATTCTGCAAACAACGGATGCAGGATCAAAAGCTACATCGCAGCTCCAGATGAAGTTTGCAAACTACCACCAAAAAACATGCAGCAAGCCTAATAAGTAGAATAAATAAAGCCTCAAACTAACAAGTAATAGTGAATAAAAACAACCGTACAGCTAGGAAGAAGGAAGAAATTTGAAAGAAGACAGCATATACCCAACCAAGGTATTTGTATTAAATGCCAAAAGCCTTTGAAGGTTCCAGACACAAGTGAAAATCAACACACTGATTGGATGCATTATCAGAACTTGAATAATCTACTTTTAAGTCGTAGGGCTGGAAATTTTCCGCCAGGGGCCAACTCAATTCAGTTTGGAAAATTTATTAAAGCATACATCTTGCAGACTTCAGTCCAAATTCCAAAAAAAGAGGACCCTGGTTCCCACTTCCCATCCCAATTCCACAATCCAGAGTCCACTTCCCAGTTCCCAGACAAAGAATTTTACATTCCACAATCCACTGACGAAACAAAGCTGACAGTCTACACCCAAAACCAATCACCCATTCATAAGTTCATAACAAGAAAAAAAGGAAAAAGAAATTAAACTTCTACAGCAGCGCAGCTTAGTCCGTCTCCCGCAATCCAAGAATCAAATGACTAAGGAGATAGAAAAAACCTTACAGCAGACAACTGGATCAGATAGGCGCAGTTGATCCTCAAGAGAGGCAGCAGCAGAGCGCCGGAGCCGCGTAGGGACTTCCTCCCTGGCATTCCCGATCAGGCTTGGCAAGGCAAATCTCTGGCCGGCGAGTTGGCGTCGGCGACTGGCTCTTAAGTCTATTCAGTGGTCTCTGGAAGGAGCCCAGAGTCAAGACTTCAAGCGAACTGCAGAGGGGCGTAACGGGATGGGAATTGGAGGCGAAGGGTCGGACAGCGGCAGGGTTTTAGACCTATGGGCAAAGCCAGGCGTCTTTTATAACGGTGAATGTTCCAACTCGGGCAGGGTAGGGTAGGGTAATGCAGAACCCTGATTATTAAACCCGACCCTACCCACCTCCGAGATCAAATATGACTTCTACCTAACCTAAGAGCCCGTGGTAAAACTCGGGTTAAAGTAATTTGTTATTAATTTTTATCAAAATAAAAACATTTGTATGATGATGTTAAAAAAAATGAAAATAAATATTAAAATATAAAATAATCAAATATAATTCTTCAACGATGATAAGTACTTAAACCTAGAATCTTATTTGACATCTCCTTGTGAAAAACCTTTTACTGCTAAACTCTGAATAAAAAAATCAAGTAGCTACATATGCACAAAAATCACACTGTGATGGTAAAATTCCAACTGCAT
This sequence comes from Saururus chinensis, assembly GCA_035235625.1. Lineage (NCBI taxonomy): Eukaryota > Viridiplantae > Streptophyta > Magnoliopsida > Piperales > Saururaceae > Saururus > Saururus chinensis. The sequence continues at coordinate 14,086,990 of CP141148.1, forward strand.
ATACAACAAAAAAAAAGAGTAAAACCCCAACATCCTCAAATCAAATCACTCAAATATGAAGTTAATTAAATAAACCCACAAACAAAAACTCAATGATAATAGTATGGCCAAGAACTCAATGACAATAATATGGCCAATTATACTGTATTGCCAGTCATAAGTCTAGAAAACATTAACCATTAACCAATTGACAATTGTATGGATAATTATTGCATAGATAATAATATAAAAACTACAAGCAGTAATTAAATTTTGACAATGTAACAACTACAAAGGGACAGTATAAAACTTGTCAAAGAAATTACAAAAAATTATTTCATTGAATCAAAATCCATACATTTTAATGCATTGAATCAAAAATAAAAAAAAGGAAAAAATACAAGACGTAATCAAATAATACATATACAATGCAATATGAACTTGCAGTACAAAAGGAAAAAAAAATTCATAGTAGCCTCAACGCAAAACAAAAAATCAAACACAAAAAATTAAAAATGCATACGTCTTCGTAGCATATCTTATGAGTTAGGATTGTCCATGCCTCCATTGCTCCACTTGCCATAGAGGCTTGCTATATCCACTTCGGGCTGGCCAATGATGGTGAAGGAGGGGTGTGGACGGTGAGAAACAGAAGGAGAGGGGAGGGGAAGAGGAAGGGAAAGGGAAAGAGAATGGTGGCGTAGTGGAGAGGGAAGACAGAACATAACAGAGCATAGGTCGGATAGCAATCACCCCTGAGAAGCGATGGTCGAAAGTATTATTAGGGTTTCGGTAATGTTGTATAAAGTTGGGTCGGGTTTTGGTTTTTTTTGTGCTAAACCCAACCTAGCCCTATAATGATGTAGGGTTTTTTTAGGAAAAATTATTTAAATAATAATTTAAAAAAATAATAACCAAACCAACCCACTTTGGGAAATATTTCCCAAAGTGGTGTTGGTTTTCGCTATGTAGGCACCAGCCAAGCATTGGCGCTGGCACTTGCGTGGCTTTTTTTTTTTAATTTGAATTGATTTCGTCATTTCGTAGGACGAAATCCAACTTAAAGTTAATTTCATCCTTTGGAAGGACAAAATTGTTTAAAAAAATTAAGTGAATTCGTTGTTTGAAATGACGAAATCACTTGTTTAAGGCGATTTTGTCATTTGAAATGGTGAAATCACGAGAGGGAGGTTTAAGGTGATTTCGTCGTTTCGAACAACGAATTCATCACCCGTGAAGGACGTCATTGCCTTCTCCCACCTCCCATGGACCTTCTCCTCTATCTAGCTCCAGGGCATCCCGCCTCATCTCCCTCCTTCCGGTCTTCTAGCTCTTCTCCCATGGACCTTTTCCTCCATTCAGCTCTAGGGCACCTATGCCTTCTTCCTCACCTCCAGCTCTCGCCCGGTTTAGCTACCAACAACATGAATGACCACCATTCGATTAGCAATTGCGATGAGCCACTCCGGCCGCCGGAGTGAAGAGAGCACATTATCATCCACTTCCTGCCCGAATGCCCAGTATCCCACCATGGCCATGGGGAAATAGCAAATAGCAGTGATAAAGTAGGCCAGCACCACTCCTCTCCACATCGAAACCCTCGACATCAAATAGGCCATTCATGCGAATGTAGGCTGGTCCGCTCATAGGGGGTATTTCTATCATTTCATTTAGGGCTTCCCTAAACCTTAATGTCACACCCCGACACTACCCGATCTAAGCCGAACCCGGTCCAAGGGCCAGTCCAGCGCACAAGGGTGACGATATTGAAAATGGTTAAAGAAATAGTGGAAGACTTATGCTATAACCATGGGCAGTCTAATTAACGGAGTTACACACTACTTTGAGCAAGAGTAAATAGGTAGAACTAAAAGAGTTACTTAAACTCTAAATTAAACCACAATCTCAAACCCATATACTAATAATCCATAGTCAACACATTTGGCTCAAAGCAAGGTCTTAAACAACACTAAACACATAATGTATCACAAGTCTGAAAACAAAAAAACACTCCAAGGGTTCTAACATCAAAACAAAATAATCATAAAAACATATAAGGTCTAGGGGCCTCCACTCCTACTCCCAAGCTCTCCTCGACCTCTCCTCATAAAGAGAATCTTGTCCGACTGCATGTCATGCCATACAACCTCAAAACAAAACAAGAAAGTGGGGTGAGTATAAAAACTTAATAATAGTTTTGAATATAACTATAATAATCAGAATACACGACGGCATGACAATGTAGCAATTTAGATCTAAAATTAACATGTTATACCACTTTCTGATCATGCATTCATATCACATAAACCTACATAATAGTATCTCAATCACACACTTTCTATTTATGCATTCATATCTCATAAACCTTCATAATAGTGTCTCAATCACACCATTTCTGATCATGCATTCATATCACATAAATATGCATAATAATGTCTCAATCACACTATTTCTGATCATGCATTCATATCACATAAATATGTATAATAGTGTCTCAATCACACCATTTCTAATCATGCATTCATATCAAATAAACCTCATTCACCCTGCACGACAAATGTGTCAAATACATGATGCACAATCATGCATAGCATTCATAATAAACATGCATCAATACAATGTTGAATGCCTCCATCAAGGAGTAAACACAAGTGTTGCCACATAGGCAGGACACAGTCAAGGCCACGAAGGTGAGATGCAGTCAAATTTCCACACAGGAAATGTAAGAGGGTCGGGGTTGTCAGCCCCTAAAGCTGCTCACCCTGGACGATCGTGGCCAAGGATGTCCCATTCCCACATAGAGAATCTAGAGCAGGGGTGTTCGCCCAGGGACATCTCCTGCAATGGGGAGAGCCTGAATTCCCACACAGGGAACCCTAGAATACATGGTAGCCGGTGCTCAAAGCGTACCACTCTGGATTCTCAGGGTCCAGATGACAATTGTAATAATCTCAATCTGCAAGACAAGTACACAACTCGTCCCCACATAATTCCATTTAACTAGACTCAACCCGAGGAGTATACATGTTCCACACAAGAACTTAAATCGAAAACATGTCCTTTCGGACCAACCAAGTTTGGATTAATTCACCGAGCGATTAATCTGGCATGCAATCTCAACCATTGTATACAATCAATTAATTCCAGTTAAACATCGGTAAAACTTCGTCCATGAATACTGATCCATGATGCATGATAACATGATATATCTGTAAGCAAGACCTACGTGGGTTCCAACACATGGAACGTGCTCCCAATCAGTCCCCTCATGCATCATAATCAAGGCATAATTAACTACAATCTCATAGTAGATTCCTCATATGTCTGTGTATTCATGCATATCTAAGCACATGACCAATGCTTAACATAAACTCATAAGACAATTTACACATGCTTGAACACATTCAAAACAATAATTCCCAACTGAAATCAAAACAAAATCTACCATAAAACTTAAATCCGTCCATGTGAAATCAAACATTCACTCCCTTAAACATGATTTTTCCACACATTAAGCTACAACATGATCACATCCATTACCCATAAACCATCCACATTATAAGAGAACACATGTCACCATTTTCCATAGAATATCCCTGCTGGAAATATATTTTAATTATAATAATTCCAACATTCAAAAGTTCAAGGTACTTCAATATCAACATGCATAATTATCAACATATTATGATGCCACAAGACAACACTAAACATAATCTATAAACTTTCATCATCAATTCTACACCTCCAGTAGCCTAATTTTATCATAATACACCTCCCATAACCATTAGAATCATTAAATGGAGTAAACCATTGAAATGAGCATAAGTTTCAAAAATAGCAAAAATTATCGTGTATCCGTTTGATCTCCCTGCAAGGCTGTTCGATCAGCTAAATTGAAAATTTGCCAAAAATATAGTGTTGCCGATCAATCGGCCTGGTAGGCCGTTCGATCCCCAACAAAGCAGTTTTGACCTTCTTCATTTCAAAAATCAAAACTAAAACATCATGAAAACACCTTCAAATCTTCATCCATGGTACCAAACATTATCAAAAACTCATTAAACCTTCTAGAACACTAATCTAAACTATTCTAAGACAAAACCCTAAGAAATCGAAGTAAAAGATTAGCATTTATTAAACCCGCCATTAGAGCCTAAATCAAGTAAAACCCACTTCAAACAACATCATAAAAACTAAGATTTTTGTTATCCAAAGGTGAGATTGAAGAACCCATTACCTTTTCTTTTTTATTTGGGTTGGAATGAACCTTCAATCTCCTCCAACACCTTCCAAAAACATGATTTTAAGTTAACATACAACTAATCTCGATTTAGTTTTGAAAAACCAAAAGTAAACTTTAGATCTAGGGTTTTGGAAGCCTAAAAATGAGATTTTGAAGATTAAGGCTTAGAGAAGAGAGGTAAATCAGTAGTTTTATGCTTTCAAAATGGATTAAAACAATGATTGAAGTCAAGATTAAGAATGGATTAAGAGAAAACCTAGGGTTTAGGCTTGATTAAAGGAGAACATACCTTAATCCCTTTCTAATTCGGGCCTAATTAGGGAATTAGGCCTTAATTGCCCTCTCCCAGCCTATTTCCAAATGAGAAATGGCTCAGCCCTTTCTATTTATAGTAGGGCTTGGGGTATACCTAATGAACTAGTGGGTATAAATAGAAATTCTAGCTAAAAATGGATATTTTGAAGATTTGAGCACTAATTAAATCCAAAAAAATTCTGAAAATTTTTATACAAGCTTGTGTTGATGTCTGGGTCATTTTGGTCCAAAAAAAACACTCAATTTCGTCAGTGGGGCCCATGGGGGGTTCCCGCCAAACCCTAATTTTGGAAAAATTAGTGAAAAATCAAAAAAATCCAAAAAATTTAGAATTGACCAAAAACTACTTAAAAATCATAAATGTAGAGTTAGTTTTGCTTAAAACCTTTAGAAACCCCATTTATTTTTGAAAACCATAGAATTTAAATCAAAAAATGTTTAAACCACACGATAACCAATAAATAACATTAAAAAAAACCAGTTCAAAAATGAGAGTCCTTACATCCTCCCCCTCTTAGGAATTTTGGTCCCTCAAAATTCTCTAGAGGTCAGCGACGAAAAGATGAGGGTACTTCTTTCTGATCTCGTCCTCCGTTTCCCATGTGGCGTCCTCGACTCCGTGATTCCTCTACAACACCTTCAGGAGTGGGATTGCCTTTTGCCGAAGTACCTTCTCCTTACAGTCAAGAATCTGGATAGGTACCTCCTCATAGGAAGATTCTCCTGGAGCTCCAATGACTCAAAATCCAAGACATGAGTAGGATCCGGCTCATACTTCCAAAGAAGTGAGACATGGAATACATTATGGATATTGGCCAATTGGGGTGGAAGTGTTACTCGATATGCTATGGTACCTATCTGCTCCAAGATCTCAAATGACCCAATAAAACAAGGTGACAACTTCCCCTGTTGCCTGAATCGAACAACACCATAGGTCAGAGAGATCTTAAGCAATACATGGTCGCCAACACTAAACTCCAACTCCCCGTCTCCTATCAGCATAACTCTTCTGACAGCTCTAAGCTGTCTGCAACCTCCCCTGAATGAGGCGTATCTTCTCCACTGACTGCTGGATAAGATTTGGGCTAGTGAGAAGGTGCTCCCCAACCTCACTCCAACACATAGGTGATCTACAAGGACTCCCATAAAGCGCCTCGAAGGGTGCCATCCGGATGCTTGCTTGGTAGCTATTGTTATAGGCAAACTCAACCAACATCAAATATTTCTCCCAACTTCCTTTCCACTCTTTTGAGTGTGAGAGTCTTCACATTCTTCTATGCGCTACAAAACTTTATCGCTCCATTGCCTATCGGCTACATATCTCGCACTGGGGTAGTTTTGCCTATCGACTACTATATACATCAGACTGTACGGAAACACATATGATAAAATACGTATCTCTGAATATTTAATCAGAGTTATATGGAAACTGGTAAATCACCAAAAACACACATCTTGCTCTATCACAAAGTTGAGCACCACACGGACACCTTCACAAGTCTTGCTCTACCCAGGAGCGGATCCAATCACATTCACATGTCTCACTCTACCCCGGAGAGAGACCCAACACATCACACTTCTCGCTCTACCCTAGTGTGAGACAAAACACACAATCACATGTATCGCTCTACCCCAGAGCGAGACTGAACCCAACAGGTCATATCAGCACATCATCACTATGGATATCAAAACATATTGCATCATAGCATATCATGTAGAATGTAATTAGCACATGTATCCTAACACAACGAATCATAGCATAGCATGTATCCTAATTAGCACATGCATTTCTATAATAAAAATAGGAGGTCAAAAACACTTACTCCCCTAACGTCCTACGAGGTAGTGGCGTTCAAATTTACTCGTTCCTTCGGGGCATCCTCCCCTTCTAATTTGGAGGTAGCGAACAAAGCCTCATCTAGCTTCTGCACATTTCTCACCCTGTGCCAGATGATAGACAAAACCCTCCCTTTTCCTGAAGAAGCTTCTCATTTTCTACGCCCATGGCAGCAGACAAAACCTCCCCTACTCAGGGATGCTAATCGTTTATAATTAAGCCCTTTGCAAGTGTACAAGGTAATTGTACTAGGATAAGCATTTAAGGGTTTTCAAACCTTAGAGACATATAAATTATTACTAAATCTAAAGAGGAATTTGTTGATTAAAAACTAAAAAGAACTTAAAATTAAAATTAAGCTAAAGAAATAATCACTAAATTAAAAGCAAGAGATTAATATGATGGAATTTACTTAGGAAATTGAATCCATTATAGAACCATAACAATTCCTTAACTTTTAATCTAAATCTAATGTAAATATGAATAAGTATTCTTAGCTACAAGCTAGAATTACTTCAGAAATAATCATTAATTAAATTCATGGCATGAACTATCTTCGACAATAGCACAAATAATCTTACACTAAACTAGCTATAGGCATGACTCGTCTAATCTTAGTATAACTCATCCAATTCATTAATTATCTGAACATTAAAACTATTACACGACCACCTCATCTAAATCACATAAATTAGAATCGATGAAAATATCAAAACCACATCAACCTATCATCTACAAGACAATAAATCAACATTAACTTGAATAAATATTAAAAGTTCTTCCATTAAAAAGGAAAACTTTATCTTACAATTGTCATCATTCACAACTGAGATCTAAATTAAAAAGAAAAGAAATTAAAACTTATCTATAGCTTCATCAACTCCTAAGTAAAAGAAAAGTCTAGCCTTCTATTGTAGAATGAAGCTCTTGAATCTTCATTAAAAGCTTTGAGTTCTCTTCCATCTTCTTCTTTCTTTTTCTCTTCAGAAAATCTATTAGAATCCCCAAATTTCAAGCCAAATATGTGTTTATATAGGCATTAGAGCCGTAGGAAGGAGTCAAATATGAAAAGGAATTATAATTGGCTTAAACTAAGAAACTGCGCATTATCCCAATCAATCGCCCTGCATGCCCATTCGATCGCTTGTATTGAATTTGTCTTCAAAATCACGTTTAGCCGTTTGATACTTAAAATGCCCCGTTCGATCGGCTACACTATTTTTGCAATTTGGACAATTTTTCTAGACAGTATCATGTCCAATTTCTGTTCATTAAGCTTTTTCTTTCATGTCCATGTTAGTTTCTAACTTGTTTATAATTCCAAAAAGTTATCCAAATCATTTTAAAGCATGTTCAAGACTATTTTGAATTATTCCAAACAACGTCCAAGTACCTCAATAAGCTCATTTTGCCTACAAATATGAAATATCATATTTTAGACATGTATAATATAATTAAAATCCCAACTTGATTTAAATACATGCCTAATTAATAATCAAACTAAAATATTAATAACTATCTTAATCTAAATAAATCATAACTAATACTAAATTAACCTAATCTAATCTAGCAAATAAGGTAAAAAGGCATATAAAATAGATATATATTTCATATTTATCAAATACCCCCAAACCTATATTTTGCTAGTCCTTAAGCAAAACAAAAATAAAACAAAACAACTGATCTAGAAAAATAAATAAATGTCACTTTTGTAAGGAATCACGATTGCATTTAGCATATGCAATAAGCATTTAAACCCTAGGTGTCCCTAGTTGGACAAGTTGTATCTTGTGAGGGTTTGCGGTAATGATAGCCACAAACATCTAAACTTAAGAAAAGAAATAAAATAAAATAAGAAAACAAAAATTCTAAAAACAATCTTCTCTTAAATACACATAACTATTTAAAAAAAAACAACCACAAACACTTGAAATAAGTAAACAATTTCGATCTAATCACTTTCAAGTAAGGAATAATCCATTATGTAACCCCATTTTAGAAATAATTGTGCAACTACATATATACATTTCAAAAACATAAAGTGTAGAAACTTTGTAGTCATACAATTTCATTCTTTATTAACAAGGATATCTTATGTGACTTATTAACCAAGCTCATTAAAGTTCACTAACTCAAAAATATAACAATAATAGTCTTTCATCCTTACCATCTCATAATAAACCCTCATGTAATAGCCTTCAAATTTCAATTAAATTCAGGGAATAAGAGCATAATATACCTTAAAATATGACATGTGCAATACTTAGTTCTATTAAGCTTTCTAAATAGTCCATGTAACAAGCGTTAGGCCAGTGTCCCTAATCCAGTTGGCTCAAGGCACTAGATGTTGAAACACCCCTCAGGCTTAATAACTCGAATTATAAAGGCTATAGAACCAAGCAAGTCATAAAATAATTTATCTCAACTTTTCACCTTTTGACGTGATCCCTTGTACTTGCCTAGTCACAAGGTCCGGTTACTCATTAAAGAAACAAACCTTTATTTTTTTTCATCAATTTTTTTTCATTCAATCTATATTTTTTTCTTCAATTTTTTTTTATGATAAACATAAAGATTTATCATAAAACATTAAAAATTACTCAATTGTCATGTTTTTTTAAAAAATATGCTTAGTTAAAGATATCCTACTAAGATTATAAGTAATAAATCATAAAATTATATCCTTACAAGTTTCAAGTGTGAGAAATGTGATTTAAAAATATAAGCACAATTATCCAAGATAAAGAAAATAAAATAGAAATTTCTCACTTAATCATTTTCATCACTTAATTAATTACTTGAACTTTCTTGATGAAATTGGTCTCTTTAAAAACAGACATATGCTTTTAAAAGAAAATAAACGATAAAACCTACTTAAAAGAAAAAAACAAAAGAAATAATGAAAAAATACTAAAACATCCTAAAAGAAAAAAAAGAAAGAAAAATATCTTTCTACACCCCTAAACCTAAACGGAACATTGTCCTCAATGTTAAAGAAAATATATATTACAATGACAAGAATAAGTAAGAGAGGGAAAGAAAGATATCACCTCAATGCAGAACTAATCCACTAATATGAAAAGTGAAGTACATAGGATTGGAGAAAAGAAATCAATATAAGTGATGAGCATTTTCCCAAACCTAAAGTATTATATCCCATAAAAGAAGAAAAACTATAATGAGAACAAAAATAAAAGCTGAGAAAAATAAGTAAATAAAACCTAAATGAAACAGAAAAAATAAACAAAATGAAGGAAAAGAAATATATCAAAAACATGGGTTGCCTCCCAAGAAGCACTAAGTTTATTGTCTTTAGCCAAACATTGCCAACATTCTCAAATATATCAAGGCGGCTGGTAGATATTAGCATTGGTTCTTCTCTTAGTCTCCAAAAAGATGATGCAGAAAAATTAGAAGGCATGACTTGATTATGGGTTGATGCTACAAAAGATGGACCTATATCATAAGCATCAAACTTACAATTTTCTACTATAAAATATTCAACATTAGAAGTTGCAGGCAAATGGTTAGACACATCAAAAATATTTAGTTGCACTTTCATGTTCCCAAAGGTCATCTCCATTACCCCCATCTTACAATTTATGCATGCATTAGCTATGGCAAGGAAAGGACAACCTAGAATGATAGGAATCTGATGTGTGGGGTTGACAACAATCTCCATATCTAAGACAATAAAATCAAGAGGGAAAAAGAACTGGTCAACCTTCACTAAGACATCCTCAATGACTCCTTGAGGCTTACGCAAAGAACAGTCGGTTAGTTGCAAGGTAACTGATATAGGCTGTAATTCACCTAACCCTAGTTTCTCATACACCGAGTAAGGGAGTAGATTGACACTCGCACCAAGGTTAAGGAGGGATCTATGGATTGAGTGATCGCCTATGACACAAGAAATAGTGGGCACTCCATGGTCCTTATACTTAAGTGGGGTGTCAAACTTCAAAAGATAGCTAACTTGCTCAGTAAGAAAGACCTTCTTAGACACATGGGTCTTAGATTTATGCTTTTGAGTACATAGGTCTTTGAGGAACTTAGCATAAGGAGGGACTTGCTTAATGGCATCTAAGAAGGGGAGATTAATTTTGACTCATTTAAAAGTCTCAAGAATATCATCCATCTTAGACGTGCTCTTTCTAAATGGTGGGGTCATGTCAAGACAATAAGGAAAAAGTACCCTAGGGATATAAGATCCCTTGGAAGTGGTCTTAGACTATGGCTTTGAGGAAGGAAAAGGAGATACAAACTCCTTCTCATGTGGTGCACTCACTTCTACTTGAGGCTCATTAGGGGTTGCCCTCTCTAACTCCTCACTCCTATCATCTATCGCTGGTGTCCCCCCAACATTCTTGTCAACAATCCTCCCACTCCTAAGGGTCATTATAGAATTATCTTGGTCATTAGAGGGAGGATCTCCCTCTACCTGAAATTGACCCTTAGGATTTTGTAGTGGTTGACTTGGCAACGTCCCCATCTCTCGCTTATTAATAGCATTGGCTAGTTGTCCAATTTGGGCTTCTAATTTTGTTATAGATTGTGTGTAAGAGTGGAGGAGTTAGGATTGAGATTGAAGGCCTTGCAGGGCACTCAAGATCTTTTCTTCAAAACTCAGACTCTTATTGGGTTGGACATACGGAGGTTGTACTTGAGGTTGGTGGATAGGGGTTGGTAGGACTTGGAATGGTTGGCTAGGGGTTTGATTGCCCACAACCCCATTGGTTTTGTACCTGCCAAGAAAAGTTAGGATGATTCCTCTACCCAGGGTTATATGTGTTTGAAAATGCATTGTTCTCAAACTTATGGAAGGATTGGGTGACATTCACATGATCTTAGACAAGCTCAGGAAATTAAGATGCAGAGGGACACTCCATGATAGTATGGGCTGTGCTAAGGCATATTGTGCATGCATCTTGAGTGAAGGGAGTGGGTTGATGGGTTGAACTCTTAAGAAGGTCCAGCTTCCTACTCAAAGTATCAACTTTGGAGGAGAGGTCTAATGGGTTTTTCACTTCATACAAGCCACCCCTAGATGGGGCATTGTTCAAGGTAGATAATCCACTCTCATTTCTATTCAACATAGCATGTTGAAGAGAATTTTCACTCAAGTCATCAAAAAGTTTTCATGCCTCATTTTTATTTTTTAACAAAAAGGTACCCCTAGAACTTGCATCAACAAGGTGGCAGCTTTATTTAGTAAGACCCTCATAAAAACGTTGCACTAATTTCCTCTTAAGGACAACATAATGGGGACACCTCCTAAAAAGGTCCTTAAGTCTATCCCAACTCTCATGGAACTATTCAGTGAAAAGTTGGGCAAAAATGGTTATGGCCTTTCTCATTTGGTTGGTCTTACTATGGGGAAATACTTTTTGAGGAACTCTTGTTGCATTTGGACCCATGTTGTGATAGTGTTTGGTTCTAATGAGTGGAGTCATTCTTTAGCCTTATCTTTCAATGGGAAACGGAAAAGCCGAAGTTTGACAGCCTCATTGGTTAAATTTGAGAGCTTAAAAGTTGTGCATAGTTCTAAGAAGTCATCTAGGTGCCTATACGGGTTTTCATTATTAAGCCCATAAAAAGATGAAAGCATTTTAATGACATTGAGCTTAATCTCATAATTTTGAGCAGCGACCGCTAGCAACCTAATGCATTAAGGAGAGGTGTACTCATTGGGAGTATAATACTCCCTTAGAGCTTTAAGTAGTGCATCTACTAATTGATGTTCAGCCATGCTGGGGATAGAAGTAGTGTGGGAGGAGGAATTGGTGGGAGAGTTTGGGGGTGTAGGGATGTAGGTTGAGGGCAACTCAACTCTCCTAGATATCCGCTCAGGCTCAGGGTTAAATGGTACTAATTGGGGGAGTAAGGAGCGACGACCACGTATACACCACAAACACACAACACAATTTTAAATGAAAAAAGGGAAAGAATAAACAAAAACTAACTAAGAAAAAAAACTAAAAATAAAGAGAGAAAAAGATCTTGCAAACCAAAGAGAAGCACTATGCTTGACGATGTCCACTTGTGGCAACAAGTATAGAGAGCACGGTTTTCAACTCAACCTACAAGATAAAATTAAAAGAAGGTAAAAAACTAAGAAGTACCCTAAAAACTAAAATAACTGAAACTAAAATAACTAGAATTATCCTAATACTAATTTAGTAACAAATCAACACCGTCCCCGGCAATGGTGCCAAAAACTTGATCATCTATAATTAAACTTTTGCATGTTTACAAGGTAATTATACTAGAATACGTATTTAAGGGTTGTCGAACCTTAGGGACAAATAAATTATTACTAAATCTAAAGAGGAATTTGTTGATTAAAAACTAAAAAGAACTTAAAATTAAGCTAAAAAAATAATCACTAAATTAAAAGCAAGAGATTAATATGATGGAATTTACTTAGGAAATTGAATCCACTATAGAGCCATAACAATTCCTTAACTTTTAATCTAAATCTAGTACGAATATGAATAAGTATTCTCAGCTACAAGCTAGAATTACTTCAGAAATAATCATTAATTGAATTCATGACATTAACTATCTTCGACAATAGCACGAATCATCTACAATAAACTAGCTATAAGCATGACTCGTCTAATCTTAGTATAACTCAAACAATTCATCAATTATCTGAACATTAAAACTATTACACGACCACCTCATCTAAATCACATAAATTATAATTGATGAAAATATCAAAACCACATCAACCTATCATCTACAAGACAATAAATCAACATTGACTTAAATAAACATTAAAAGCTCTTCTATTAAAAAGGAAATCTTTATCTTACAATTGTCACCATTCACAACTGAGATCTAAATTAAAAAGAAAAGAAACTAAAACTTATCTATAACTTCATCAACTCCTAAGTAAAAGAAAAGTCTAGCCTTCTATTGTAGAATGAAGCTCTCGAATCTCCATTAAAAGCTTTGAGTTCTCTTCCATCTTCTTTTTCCTTTTTCTCTTCAGAAAATCTACAAGAATCCCCCAATTTTGAGCCAAATATGTCTTTATATAGGCATTAGTGTAACGACCGAGATTTTTCATCCCTTTTTCTTAAAACTCATAGAAATTTTTTTTACACGATAAATCGGAGTCAAAATGACAAAATCAAAACTTGTATAAATAGTTTATAATTTGAAACATCATACGGTTAAACATCGTACCGCCAAATCAAATATCCTTAGGAACTACTCGAAAACACACGTATGACTAAATTACCATGATCATGGATTTTTAAATACAAATAACTCCCAGGCGTCCCTGAGTACAAGTCTCATAAATAGTCTACTATCTAATCCAAATTAAAAGTCCAGAATACATACACTTGCATCTCATCTCACCCAATACATCAGATCGTGGCACCAAATATACTTGAGTCGAGGGGGAAACAATCCACCGTAGAGATGAGCATCCAACTCCAGGAGCTCTCCAACACAACCTGCAAAAGCCTCCCGAACAACGGGGCTAAAAGAAGTAGGGTGAGTATTTTCATACTCAGTAGGAAAATACCCAGTAGGGGAAATCCCAAACGGTGAACTCAATAAGTTCATAAATCATGCATCATGCAACTCAACATGAGGCAAACAACGTATAACAAAATTATGCACATAAGCATATAAGCACGCATAACACACCATCATATCAAACTTACGCAAATACCCTTAATTAGGGTCTTACAAACTTACTCGTATAATCGTATGCTAACTCATACAACTTATACATACTTGTACGACCTTACTCGTACAATCTTATACTTACGCGTACGATCTTACTCGTGCAGTCTTACACTTACTGTCGAACTCATATTCAAACTCTTACAGTCGTGCTCAAACTCACACTCTTACAGTCGTACTCATCCTCAATCTTACAGTTGTGCACATACTCATCATCATACATTTACTCAGAAATGTACAAACTCAGTCATACAGTCGTATACATACTATCGACCACTGAAGCTCATTACAACTAATAAGCTCCAGCGTCGAAAAGGAAAAGAATGTCACTGGGGCATCACCTTAGCCTTCGGGGAGTGACTAGACGTCATGGACTTTTCCGAAGGTAAGGCACACCTATGCTCATGGGGCACCAGATCAAACAGGTAAGAGTAGATCCATGATACTACTTACCTGAGCGCGCAAATATACACCCACACAAGGGGTCATACAATTGCCCACACATAAGGGGTCTTATAGTGCCATACGATTGCCCACCATTATGGGTCTTATAGTGCCAGTGCCTCTCTTGGGCAAAAATCTTACAATGCCACTCTTGGGCAGAACATACAGTGCCATCTATAGGCAGAAACATACAGAACCCACGAGGGGCGAAAACTTACAGCGCTCACAACAGAGCATCAAACATCTAGGCTAAATACAGCACACAGACCAAACAAAGCATACATCGCTCTCAACAGAGCATCAGACATCCGGTGCTCTATATAGTACACAGACAAAAATCCCGCAGGATAACCACCATGGCAAGACACAAGAAGTGCTCAACCGATTGATTATCGGCTAGCTCAAACATGGAACTTAATCCGTCAAACCCTCAGGTCTCAAACTCACAACGCTATTATTAGCTTTCTCATAATTTAAGTTTGAATTAAGTATATTATGCGGTACAATTATGCCAAACAACCTTAGTCCTTGACTGATCAAACTCAAGCTGAGCCCGATCTGAACCCTAGTTCGTTGGGGCAGCAGACTTCACTTACCCATCCAAGTCACACATAACTCACCGTACACAAATCCTTACATATGCATACATCCTCTGACATCCACCTTACGATCAAACATCTTACTTACATCGTCAAACTGAGCTCCTCACAGCAGATCCTCGTTATCATCCTCTTACCTAATTCCTCACTTATTATACTTACTTTTCACTTCATAATTTGTACATTATGCTTGTACAATTATGCACGCTCTTACTGTCTAATAAACCCTCATAAGGATCCAAGCCTAAGTCTTCTTACTTACCGAACCTCTGATGTACGCTCCAATCCAATCCAAACCAATCTACTCCACACCTTGCCTGTCAAACTTACATCCACCGTCTTTTGTCACACGCTTACACATCCACATCCACAACCAACTTCGTACCAAACCCTTACCACTCTTACCATCCATCGCCCATACCTCTGCCCACACACACAGTTCACATACGTAACTTACTCGACATCACTAGCCATCACTAGCATATGTAGCACACTAACACATTCGCTAGCCATCACTAGCGCATACAATATACACATACATAAAACATGCTTACAACTCACATACATACATACATGCATATCAATGTGGCATAATTCACTATCTTACATCATGCATACATGTCATGATTTAATATCCAAAATATGGAATTATTCAAGCCTAGCATACTGCTACTCATTCAAAGCATGCTATCATGAAATTACGAGTTCAAAGCTCCCCTACCTCGTAATCATGACATTTGATGGCGAGCACACAATGGTGGCGGCGTCGATGGCAGAGTTGGCGGTCAAAACCATTGCCCAGCTGAGAGAGCTACTGTCCCAAGGTTTAGGAAGCGCCGGAACTACACACGGCCAAAAGGGATGTCAAAGTCAACACGGCAAAATCCGCGATCCATGGCGGCACACTAGGGGTAGCCGGGACAAAGATCATGCCAATGAGTGGCAGGTGCGACCGGAAGGCAGGGTGCACTCACTAAAATTCAACCGGCGGTTGAAAAATACACAACCGGTCACAAGACTTTGAAATCGGCTGTGGACAGCACCCAACGGCATCGATTTCACATTCACAAGGGCCCACATAAGGGCGGAGGGCAACACTCAAGGATGGAGGAGAGGTGAAGGAGGACTCCGATGTCAACTCCAGATGATGGCAGAGCCATCAGACGGTTGAGCGGCACCAAAGTGGCACCAATACCCTAACCCGTACACGTGGCTACTTGCACACGCGGCTAAAGGGAGGGGAGAGAGGGCTAGACGGTGTCAGCCCAAAACTCAAAAGGGCGGTAGGGCCATGCCCAAGATTGGTGACCAACAAAGACGGCCTATGTTGTTGCCATGCCGAGGTAGGCCAACTAGAGGCCAATCGGTGTTCAGCAAGGGTAAGACGGTGACTCTCTGAATCGTGTGGTCAAACACAACCGACAGAAGGGACGCGTGGCTCATGTCAGAAAGAGAGGGGTGGTGCCGCACTAGGGCGGCCAGCCATCTCCAGGTTGAGACCCACCACACTAAAGTGGTCAGAGAGCGTTCGTCATCCAACAACGCTCAATAACCCAAAATAGGTGGAAAACCCTGGGGCACGGAGCAGGGGTTAGGCTATGGCTGACTCCATCGTGGCCCTAGCGGCCAGGAGGAGCTATCTCCAGCTAGAGGTGACGACCAAAGTCAACGGCGACAGGCCGGACAGACAACACAGTGAGGGACAGAGACCCTATTTTTCCAAGTGATAGCACCCGAGCAAAGGATGCGGATCGGGATCCGACAAAGCGGAGGGAACGGACGCTCAACAGGGCCCGGAGGGGTGGCCCACTAGCATCACTGGGCCGAGGCAGAGCCAGACAAAGGTCCACACGGACATGTCCGATGTCCGGCTGGCAAAGACAGTCACAACGTCCAAAACGAACGTAACCCAAAAATAGGGGCTAGGGAGGGCGGAGGCGGAATAGTGCTAAGGTCGGCGAACCTGAGCTGGGACGGCGTCGGGGAGGTGGCCTAGCCGTCACCTGGCCATCATCAGGCCGAGGTCAGCCAGCGGCCTGCCCGCGGCACTCCTCAAGCTCAGCCAGAACGAAGGGGGGCTTTGGGTGGTTCTGGCGAAAATCAGGGCTGGAATGCATCGGTGGATGAGAGAACGGTGGAGGAGATGGAACCGGGCTAAGTGGGGTGGTCCACCACCTTCACCAGACTCAGGCAGGGCCGGACAGAGGTCCAGTCGGCCATGGATGGCCGCCGGCAGCCAACGTTTCACCAAAAATAGTGCGTCGGGGGAAAATAGGGCAGAAAGGGGATGAGGACGGGGCGACAGAACGGAGGCCCACCTGGCCGGGAGGGGTGGCCTCCCGCCGTTGCCGGCCTAGGGCGGAGCTGTGGCCGGCCGACCCTTGGCGGCCCATGGCAGTGGCGGTACAAAGAAACACAGTGAGAGAGGGAGAGAAAGCTTACTGGGGAAAACCAAGGGGAGGAGCCGGCGGGACTGGCCAGGGCGGCAGCCCTGCTATCGCCGGCCTGAGATTGGTCGGGCGGAGCCCCCGGCCAACGTTGGCGCCACCACAGCACAAATCAGCAAGAGCAGAGACAGACCGCGGAAAACAGGGGAGGGGCACAAGGCAGACGATGGAGCGACCGTGGGGCCGTCACCGGGCCATCATCAGGCCGAGGTCAGCCAGCGGCCTGCCCGCGGCACTCCTCAAGCTCAGCCAGAATGAAGGGGGGCTTTGGGTGGTTCTGGCGAAAATCAGGGCCGGAATGCATCGGTGGATGAGAGAACGGTGGAGGAGATGGAACCGGGCTAAGTGGGGTGGTCCACCACCTTCACCAGACTCAGGCAGGGCCGGACAGAGGTCCAGTCGGCCATGGATGGCCGCCGGCAGCCAACGTTTCACCAAAAATAGTGCATCGGGGGAAAATAGGGCAGAAAGGGGATGAGGACAGGGCGACAAAACGGAGGCCCATCGGGCCGGGAGGGGTGGCCTCCCGCCGTTGCCGGCCTAGGGCGGAGCTGTGGCCGGCCGACCCTTGGCGGCCCATGGCAGTGGCGGTACAAAGAAACACAGTGAGAGAGGGAGAGAAAGCTTACTGGGGAAAACCAAGGGGAGGAGCCGACGGGACTGGCCAGGGCGGCAGCCCTGCTATCGCCGGCCTGAGATTGGTCGGGCGGAGCCCCTGGCCAACGCTGGCGCCGCCGCAGCACAAATCAGCAAGAGCGGAGACAGACCGGGGAAAATAGGGGAGGGGCACAAGGCAGACGACGGAGCGACCGTGGGGCCGGGACAGCGGCCCCCCTACCGTCGCACAGTCGGGGCAGAGCCAATGGTGGCGGCTCTGCGGCCTACCGGCGGCCGGTGGCGGCTGGGATAGAGAGAAGCCGGAGAGGGGGGGAAACACTGTTCCAACATCCAGAACCATCTGGATAGGGCTTAGCCGAGCCCGAGCCCGTTTTCCTCTTCGTTTTTTTTCTTTTTTTTCCAATCATATCCCCATCATGCGTTAACTCATTGTTTACGAGTTATAAGTCCAACACTTGCACCAAAAGTGCGCAGCGAGGCCCGCGGCCCACGACTAAGCCCTACGGGTAAAAATACAGCAGAAAAATACATAAATATAAATACGCTAAAATGTCACATTTTCCCGCCGAAAATAACCAGAAAAAAAAGCAGGAAAATCACAGAAAATTGTAGAAAAATCAGGGACCTTACAATTAGAGCCGTAGGAAGGAGTTAAATATGAAAAGGAATCAAAATTGGCTTAAACTAAGAAACTGCACATTATCCCGATCGATCGCCCTGCATGCCTGTTTGATCGTCTGTACTGAATTTGTCTTCAAAATCACATTTAGCCTTTTGACACTTAAAACACCCCATTCGATAGACAGTTTTTTCTAAACAGTATCATGTCTAATTTTTGTTCATTAATTTCTTTCTTTCATGTCCATGTTAGTTTCCAACTTGTTTATAACTCCGAAAAGTTGTCCAAATCACTTTAAAACATGTCAAGACTATTTTGAATTATTCCAAACATTGTCCAAGTACCTTGATAAGCAC
Organism: Saururus chinensis; assembly: GCA_035235625.1. Classification (NCBI taxonomy): domain Eukaryota; kingdom Viridiplantae; phylum Streptophyta; class Magnoliopsida; order Piperales; family Saururaceae; genus Saururus; species Saururus chinensis. The sequence continues at coordinate 14,106,151 of CP141148.1, forward strand.
ATTTTGCTTATAAAATATCATATTTTAGACATGTAGAATGTAATTAAAATCTCAACTTGATTTAAATACATGCCTAAACTTTTAATAACTTCTAAAATTAATTAATAATCAAACTAAAATATTAATAACTATCTCAATCTAAATAAATCATAACTAACACTAAATTAACCTAATATAATCTAGCAAATAAGGTAAAAAAGCATATAAAATAGATATATATTTCATACTTATCAGATGCTCCTTACACTTTGTAGCTCTTTAATGGAGGGCAAAGCCTCCCCTACTTCGGGCCAACTTTCTCGATGCAGCCCAGTGATGGAGGATGAAGCCTCCTCTTTCCCCGGGCCACTTCTCAATCTCTCTCTCTCAGGGCATAGGCTCAGCGAACATAACCTCCCTTTACCCTGACCCGATCCTCCCCCTTCAGGATGACACTTAGCACGTAGCGAACCAGTTGGCCGCGGATAGAACCGTCCTTACCCGGAGAGTCTTTTCTTTTTTTGTGCTCGTAAGCCATGAACAAAATGTCCCTTTCCTTGGGGCATTTCTCACTCTTCCTCGGGGCTCTCGATGCAACCAGGTGATGGAGGACGGGGCCCTCTCTCTCTCTCCAGGCCGCTTCTCTCTCCTCGAGGCACAAGAGTTGTGAACAAAGCCTCCTCTTCCCTCGGGCCATTCTCCTTCTACGGATGCCAACTCGATGGACAATGCTATTGTGTAGGACACCCTCAAATTAGCTAGGAACGCCTCAAGAATGGAAGAAAACAGACTTTGAACAAGTCCAAAAATCCTCTGGAAGTTCGAATGGGATTTCCAATTTATAGAGGAAAGACTATGGGCGTATGAGGAGATGAAACACACGTGGGTTCCACGCTTAGCATGCTTGCGAGGTGTGCAATGCGCTGGCCGTGTGAGTATTGCATGTAGCCACGTAGGCCTGGCCCATGCCTCGGGGGTGCGACGTGTGGCTCCTGCGCTTTGAGCAGGAGCCGACCAGTGTCACACAAGCCCCATCCTGCAGATGGGCGGCCAGACTCGCTGCCCGCCACAAATTGACGCAAGACGGCCCGTGATTCTATGGGCCTCCCACCAAGCCACAAGCCGGGCGGCGCGGCTGACACCAGGCATTTTGTCCTTTTCTGATTAAAATAATATATTTTACATATTATATTAATCCAAAAATACTCAAACTTCAAAACGCAATAACTTTCTACCCCGAAGTCGGAATAGCGTGTTCTTTGTACGGATGGACTCGTTTTAGCGAGCCCTTCAAAACAAGACAATATATGGGGTAGGCTATCTACACTTTTCAAGTGGGTCCTACCCATGTCGTACGCTCCCTGAGGTCATAAGTTTCACTTCCGACCTCTGTTTCTCATGTTCTTCGAGTCATTATGCTCGTTACTTCGAGCTCTAGACAAATACATGGGGTTTTGAAACCCCCTAACACATATGAAATTATTGAATCACCCCTAACTCCTCGATTTAGGAGTAAACGGGAAACAGGTTGTTACAACTAGAGCCCAAGTAAGGTACTTAAATATTACAATGGTTTACTTATGAGGGTAAAATAGTTATTTTATAAGCTTTGAGATTTTTCCCTAGCCTAAAACTTGGTCAAGTTATCCTTCATGTTCCTTGGGATGGTTTGTAATTTTTCTTAAATTTTTTCCATGTATAAAACCTACTAATTAGTACTGGGTTCCATGGTTTTTTTTTTTACAAAACTTGGCCTGAGTCAGCAGTTCTAGCCTGGAATCAGACTCGACTCGCTGACCTACTTGTGGGTCATCTTCCTTAGGGAGATGCCCGTAGGGCTGTGGGCAGTAGCTAGATAGCGCGTCTAGCTGCTGCCAACCCAACTCCTTAGACGCTAGTGCTCCTGCCTTGCGGCCCAAATCTGCTCTGTATTGCCTAGATTTGCATTGCGGATCTGGAATTGTCTGTGGATGCTGGACACCGATGGCGCATGACTAGCCACAAGGCCAGGCCAGGCCTGGATGGATAGTTGTGAAGTGACAACTCCAATGGCACTAGCTCCGCTGGTGGTGAATGCCTGTCCAGCCTCCGCCAAGGTTGGAAGCCACTCCTTCAATCCTTTCTTCTAAAATTGAACACCTAGCAATGCAACCTTATTTGTTCCTGCCTATCGTGCCTCTACTTAAGGTGCTTAGAACATGCTAATTATTGTAGAGGAGATCAGTGTCTTTGGTGAGGCCCCTGCTCAAGGAGCTACGTACACGAACAATTGAGTTCTGACAAATCAAACGGCCAACCAAAACCTTATTTTATTTCATTTTATTTTTACAAGTAATCTTTGCCGAACACCTATAGTAAACACAACTTCCATATTAAAATTTAGATATAGAATTAATACGAGGTTAGACATCTTACCTCACAACCATTAGCCTTTGCGTTCACTCCTGTTTGCCTTCGTCACTATCTGCCTTCACCATAAATCTTCCCTGGCGGCTTCTTCTCTCCCCTCCCCTAAGGGTAAAAAAATTCTCCTAATTGAGCCCTAGGAAGCCCTTTTTATTATCATGGGGATTAGGAACCCTAATCCCCTTAAAAGTTAGGCCAAGGTGGACCACTTAGGCAGTAAAATGACTTAACAACCCAACTACATGTCTAATTTGGGTAAATAGGCCCTCCATAATATGTTCAACTTTGAACGCTCATATTTCCCTCATCCAAACCCCGATTTGTGCATTCTTAGTGGTGTTTTGAAGCTATTTTTGCCTACTTTCTAAACGTAGGTATCAGCCATAAATACCATCTATGTAGGAACTTATTCAACTGAGAAAGTCAAGGGGTTAACATATAATTTTTCATGTGGTTAAGTTTTGAAACTTAGGAAAATCTGGGATATTACAAGCTTGGAACCTTGAATCTTGTAGCATATTGGACCACATATGATAAGCATAATGCTCATGTACACAATCCAGAAATACTTGTAGAACCAGTGAAATGATTGAATGGTTTCTATCAAATATGCTAACAAGCTCTTCAATATGGCCCAACACATGCTTCATACCTGTAAGTACCCAATTCCATGCTTCATTGTTTTCTGATTCTCTGGTCGCCAGTGGAGTGAGGTACAAATGATCATCACTATCCAAAGTTATTGCCACAAATAAGATACCTCTGTACAATCCTTTCATATGTGTTTCATCTATGGCAATGACTTTGTGTATGTGCTTCTTGAAATTCTCAACACATATGCTAAAAGACAAAAAACACATTTAGAATGATTTGCCTCTGTGGTTGTATTTGATCTCTGTGGTGGTCCTTGGATTTATCCTTCCAATTGGTGTAGATGGGCTAGAAGTTCTTCATAAGACTTCTCAAATGTTCCCCTCAACTTCTCTACAGTAGCCTTTTTAGCCTTCTAAGCCTTACGATAACTTATGGAAACTTCAAACTTTACATTGATATTGTTTTTTATATTGTATGGTGTGTAAGACCCACGTCCCTCCAAACAAAGATACACAACATTAGCAATGATCGCACTCTTTTCTTGAATGATCTTCACCAAGTAATGCCTTGGAATATGTATGCACCGAATTCATTTCTTTGACTTTGAACATGACATATCCACTGATTCTAAAGGCATGTAGTCTCCATGGGTGGTTCTCAACAATAAATATGATTGTATACCTTAATTTATTATAATATATAACTATGAAATGGAACTTGGTGTACATGGCTATGTTGTGAAGGTAAAGTTGAAGCATGTATTTGTCCTTGAACTATTAACCAATTTCTATCACCTGTCGATCACAAACATTCCCTAATTGCACCCCAAAGTCATTGTTTACATAGGGATTCTCCCCACTAATATCCATTTTGTTTGTCAAATTGGTAGGTTCTTCATCATGTCTCAATCTATTTCTGTTACCACCTTCATTGTTTTGGAAATTATAAGTGTCAATTATTGAACTAGAAATTGCCAATCTAAAAAACTGTCAAATTTATGTTTCTATTACTTACATCCTTTTAACTAATGTATCTGGAACTTATATTTATGGACAATCCATGATTTCCACCTTATCATTTGAATCTATAGGGTAACTACACTTGCTTCCATCTGTTCTACCTAATTTGGAACTTGATACCTGTATAACATTTCTATACATTCTAACACAATATAATTTGTATCAATACTTTCATATATCTATATACATAATACTAAAATACAAATTATATTCACAACATTTTTTATACCTTTTATCATTCGGCCAAGGTTGATCTTGATGTTTTGGAGAACTCATAACATGTTCTTCTGCACCATGATTCATCCCTTCTATTGGATCTTCTTCATGTGCAGATGGTGAGGCATAATAAATATCTTACCCATAATCATTTTTCCAATCTTCTTCAACTCTTCTCACATCCAATTCAAAGTCATCTATAAGTGTGTTTGGGACATACTCATTCTTTATACTTACTAGTTCATCATTTGTTACTTTTGAATCAATGTCAATACAGAATGTACATATTTTCTTTATCATACTCTCCTCCTCTAAATGAAATAACTCATCTAATTAGAGTTTATCTTTGTCACAATTGAGATTAACAGTTGTGTTGTATGGAACACTATAACAAGTGCCCTTCTCCTCCCACTTCGCTCCTTTTCTTCCCATCTCCTCCTCCCATTTTGGTACATTGACACTAATATTCCCATGAGTAATATTTTATTTTTCGTGTTTTATTTATCATCAATGGTATTTCATTCGATCTTAACTTATTCTCTCAAATGAAGCAATGCAAAGTTCCAGTATCATGTAATATTCGAACTGCAATAGGATATGTAACACTTAACTTTAATGATTACTCTTTCTATAACCATTTACAAACTTAATGTAACATATCTAAGAGAGCATCATAAGTGACTTTACATGAAACTTTAATTAATTTTGTTTCTGCATTGTTGCAATTATATTTCCTACCACTTGCATCCCAATGGACGTACCAAACACACAACAAAACTTATGTATCCCTTTCCATGCTCTTATATTTTTTTAGTTTGCTGCATATCATGTCACGGGGAGAAGAAGATATTTTTTCTGGAGAGAGCAATCATCTGGAGTTTTTTTCTTGCCCACTTGTCATATGATGAAAGAGAGGGTAATATTGCCAATTTTAATCACACATTTGTAACCTCCCATGTGAGTAAGAATATTTGGGTAAATATAGGATAGTTGGTCACATTTTGGTTATCTGACCAAAGTAGGAGTCTGCTTTCGTCATTCCCCCTAAATTATTTACCCCAAATTAGAACAATTACATCATCAAAATTTGTGTGAAATTGGCCCTAGATGACTCAAAAACATGTAATTCATCAATTGAATAAGTGATTCACTTGTCTCTTGAAGATCAAACATTTGAGGAATCTCTTTCTACTATAAACCTTAGATTATAAAATTACAAACTTTAGGCTTTTGAAGCACAAACCAATTTCTAACCTCATCAAATCAAAGTAGATGGAGTCTTACCTTCCTCCACCACCAAGTGATGTGCCCGATGTAGGCACAATCGGTACAGGTCGTTCTACACAAGAAAGAGAGAGAGGAAAAGTAATAAATTAAAGGAACTAACTCTGATTCATCATGACGCCCCAAGGAGGAAGACAACCCCTATATGGGGAGTCGCACCCCCATCCTTGGGACCCGTGTCGCTAGTGGGCCCAGACATGTCATGGCCCACTAGCACGCCTTAACCAGTTTATTACAAAAACAATAATGCCGTTCTACGGCTGAATCAAGGGAAACTAGCCTAAGGTACTGAATTAAATAATAAACGAAAACACTCAAATAAAGACAAGTAGTGCATCAAGTGTACATGCACAACACTCCACCACGCTTCCGCACACGCCTTGTCCTCAAGGCGACCAAGAAGGATAACGAGATAGGAACTCATCCTCAGGAAACCAGGTAGCATCCTCCAAAGATTGCCCGTGCCATGAGATCAACACTTCAGTAATAATATGCCCCGAATGGCGAACACAACGCTTATCAATCAGCGCGGCAGGAGTAGGGTCAAAAGAGACAACAGAACCCATCAATGGAGGTGGTGGAGCATCCGTAGCCAGAGAGGAATCACCGATACAACGGTGCAGCCTGGAAACATGAAAAATAGGGTGGACCATCGAACCCGGCGGTAGAGTGAGACGGTAGGCAACTGCCCCAACGCGTGCTTTGACAACATAGGGTCCATGAAATCGGGGAGCAAGCTTGGAGTGCGCTGGCTGAAACAATGAGGTCTGGCGCTGAGGAAGAACAGAGACATAAACCAAGTCCCCCACAGCAAACTTGTGCTCGGTGTGATGGCTATCATAGATCTGCTTCATTTTGTTCTGAGCCGTAGACAGGTTCGCCTTAAGCTGGTGAAGAACCTCATCACAAGTCTGGAGCATATAGTCAACTTTGGCTACCGTAGAGCACTGGGGAACATAAGAGAGCACGGTAGGAGGTGGCCGCCCATAGAGTACCTCGAAAGGAGTAAAACCGGCGCGAGTATGATAAGCAGTATTATAAGACCATTCAGCCCATGGCAGAAGTAGAAGCCAGCGGCGAGGCTGGGACATAGTAAAACAGCTAGGTACTGCTCCAAACAGCGGTTAACAACCTCAGTCTGCCCATCTGTCTGCGGATGATAGGCGGTACTCATGTGCAAGGAAGTGCCCTGAAGAGTGAAGAACTCCTACCAAAACTGAGAGATAAAAATCTTGTCACGGTCAGAGACGATGGTGCGAGGCATACAGTGTAATTTGGCCACATCGCGAACGTAGAGTTCAGCCACAGACTTGGCAGTGTAGGGATGACCCAAGGCACTAAAATGGGCGTACTTGGACAGCCGATCGACCATGACCATGATCACTGATTTGCCCTGAACCAACGGCAAGGCCTCCACAAAATCCATAGAAACATCGTCCCAGACCTGATTCGGGATGGGCAAGGGCTGAAGTAACCCAGTCGGAGAGGTGGTGGCTGACTTAGCACGCTGGCAGACATCACAAGCAGCCACATAAGTAGTCATTGCGCGTCGAACACCCTGCCACAAGAAGCTCTGACTGACCCGCTTATAGGTGCGAAGAGCAGCCTCATGACCCGTCAAAGGAGAGGCATGAAAGTGAGCTATGAGACGCTGGCGCAGGTCAGTAACCGCAGGCACCCAAAGACGGCCCTTCCAGAAGAGAAGACCATCCTTCCATGCAAAGCCAGGATGCGCTGAAGGGTCAGTCTGAAGGGCCACAATCATAGTGGAGGTCGGGGAATCATCGTGATATGCTTGCTTTAATTCATCAAGAAAAAGGTAAACTGGACTGGAAAGAGCCAAACAAGTACCTGGATTGGTACGACGAGAGAGCGCATCAGCCACAGCGTTGTTAGAGCCTTTCTTGTACACCACCTCATAGTCATAACCCAAGAGTTTACTGACCCACCGTGCTGAGCGGGCGTGGATACACGCTGTTCAAGAAAATACTTGAGCGGCTGATGGTCTGTGCAAATAAGAAACCGCCGGCCAAGCAAATAAGGGCACCACTTGTCGACATCGAGGACAATGGCGAGCATCTCTTTCTTGTAGACAGAGAGGGACAGGGAGCGGCCAGCCAAAGCCTTGCTGAAGTAGGCAATGGGACGCTCCTCCTGAAGTAGTACTGCCCCTAGGCCGGCATCCGAGGCATCAGTTTCCAACACGAATGGACGGCTGAAATCAGGAAGAATCAAAACAGGGGCGGTTGCCATCGCTTGTTTCAACTCCTCAAAGGCCGCCTGGGCAGTGTCCGACCACTTAAAGGCACCTTTCTGTAACAACTGAGTGAGGGGGCGCGCAATCTCACCATAGCGGTGGATAAAACGCTGATAATAACCAGTGAGGCCAAGAAAGCCTCGTAGCGCCCGGACGCAAGTAGGAGCTGGCCAGGACAGCATGGCGGTCACCTTAGAGGGGTTGGTAGCCACACCATCGCAAGAGATGAGATGACCCAAGTATTCAACCTGTGGACTGCCAAATGAACACTTCGAGCGTTTAAGAAATAAGGAGTGAACTTGGAGGATATCAAAGACAGACCTGAGGTGCTCCAGGTGGTCGCCCCACGACTTGCTATAGACGAGGATATCATTGAAGAAAACCAAGATGAAGCGGCGGAGGAAGGGCCGGAATAGGTCATTCATAAGGCTCTGAAATGTAGAAGGGGCATTCGTGAGGCCGAACGGCATCAACAAGAACTCGAAATGACCATCATGAGTGCGGAAGGTGGTCTTGTGCACATCGGTTGGCTGCATACGGATCTGATGGTAACCGGAACGAAGGTCAAGTTTGCTGAAGATGGTAGCACTGGACAGTTCATCCAACAATTCCTCCACCACTGGTATAGGATATTTGTCCTTCATTGTGATAGCATTCAGCGCCCGGTAATCAACACAGAATCACCAAGTGCCATCCTTCTTACGAACCAGCAACACTGGAGAAGAAAAAGCGCTCTTACTAGGCCGAATGATACCCGAAGAAAGCATGTCCGCCACGAGACGCTCAATTTCAGCCTTCTGAATGTATGGATAGAGATAGGGATGGACATTGGCTGGAGTAGCACCTGGAAGAATAGGAATAGAATGGTCATGGGCCCGCACCGGAGGAAGGCCTTTTGGTTCAGCAAACACCGTGCCATACGCTGCCAAGAGATCAAGGAGTTCCTGCGGCAGGTCCTCTTGTACAACTTCCACTGACGCCCGCTGCTGGAGAAGGAGTCCTTGCGATGCGAACCGGAAAAAGGACCCCGTTGCTTGAGCAGAAAGAAAAGTGCCAGGCTGAGAGCCTTGGAGTCGTACCCGCTGTCCGTGCAATGCAAAATCCATCACCAAGTCCTTGAAGTTCCAGATAACGTCCCCAAGCTCCTGAAGCCATTGCACCCCTAACACCACGTCCGCCCCTTTTGTGGGCAGCAGAAAAAGATCTATTATGAATGTATGGCCTTGAATGGAGAGTGCTACCTGAGTACAAACGCCTGCGCTCCAGAGGTGCTTGCCATCACCGATCAAGACATCGAAGGGCGCCGAGTTGGATACAAAACAGCCTAGGCGCTGGGCGACTTTGTCATTGATGAAGTTGTGGGTAAAACCACTATCAATCAGAATGGCCACCTATTGCCGCTTGAGATAACCCTGTACGCGCATTGTTCGTGGAGTGAATGCCCCGGAGAAGGCATGGATAGAAATCTCTGGTAGCATCTCATCATAGTGTGCTGATTCGGACCCATCTATCACCTCCCTGTCGTCATCGACCTCCTCCACCAACATACTGCCCTTAACGGAACAACGGTGCCCCAGAACGAACTTCTCATCACAGCGAAAACATAGCCCCTTTGCATGGCGTTCCTCCATCTGGGCAGGAGTAAGTCGGCGGACAATCGGGCCGGATGGGGGGTTTTGTTGGCCAAGGCGGCCAGCAGCTGGAGTGTTGGCTGGAATGGCGGACGGGGCAGCAAGACCAGTAGGCCGCGGTAGGGTGCCAAGCCGATCTCCACTCCGTTGGCGGTTCAGTTTCTCTTCTTCGATACGTGCGTGACGCACCACATCCCGCATGTTAGCGCAAGGAAAATGTCGCATCTCCTCAGAAATCTCTAGTTTGAGCCCCCTCTTGAACATGCCCACCAAGGCTGCCATCGGCCAATCAGGTAGTCGGTTGGCCACCTTCATGAACTCCGTATAATAGGCTCTGACGGTGGATGTTTGTCGCAAAGAGGAGAGCATCTTGTTGAAGTCTTGGAACTCATTCGGGCCGAACTGGATGCATAATTCATCGGAGAAGGTGGCCCAAGTGGGGTAGCGCACCTCCTTCTCGAAGCTCTGGAACCACACCGAAGCATCTCCGTCTAGGTGGAAGGCTGCTATGCGCAGTCGTTCAGCCTCTGCATGTGTCCCCTGGTAGGCAAAAAACTTCTCCGCTTTGTACAACCATTCCACTGAATCATCATCCCCATTGTAGCGTGGGAACTGAAGACGGGCTAATCGAGGTTCCGCTCCTCCCCGGGGACCACCGCGAGGACCATGGAGGTCATCCCAATCTTCGTCCATCTCCGGGAGCAAGTTTCGAGGAGGATGCACCATTGGGGCATTCGGCCGAACACCTGGCGCGCCTCGTGGTGGCTAGGCCGAACGCCCTCCATCAGCAGTTGGGGCGGCCTGTCCAGCATACAGGGGAGTGTAAGGCTGACGTACCTCCCTTTCTGGCATGGTCAGAATACCAATAGTGAAGGGCGGTATCATAGAGGCATTTACCCAAACACCTGGCGTGCCTCGCGAAACCCAGGCCTGGCGTCCCCCTTCCACAGTTGCTTCTGCTGGTCCAATGGTTAGGGGAACATGGGACTGCCGCGTCTCCCTCTCTGTTGTAGCCGTAGGAACAGAGGCGTGTCCTTTATGTCCTTGAGAAGAACCCCCCACTTCAAGAACGACTTCCTGGGTCTAGACGCCATTGTTGCCTGAAGGCGCTGTCTGGTTGGACGTTAATTTGTCCACTCTGGTGGTCAATACTTGCACCATGGCGACGAGTTGTTTGAGTGTGGTCTTCTCCACAGTGGCCGGGACAACCGTGGAGGCAGGTAAGGAATTGTCCGCTGAAACCTCCATCTCCTTTGCCGGCTGAGTTTCAGGAGCGACAACCACTTGTTTCCCTCTTGCCATGGTTGGGGATCGATAGAGCTCCGATACCAATGATGTGCCCGATGTAGGCACAATCGGTACAGGTTGTTCTACACAAGAAAGAGAGAGAGAGAGAGGAAAAGTAATAAATTAAAGGAACTAACTCTGATTCATCATGACGCCCCAAGGAGGAAGACGACCCCTATTTGGGGAGTCATGCCCCCCCATCCTTGGGACCCGTGTCGCTAGTGGGCCCAGACATGTCATGGCCCACTAGCGCACCTTAACCAGTTTATTATAATAACAATAATGCCGTTTTACGGCTGAATCAAGGGAAACTAGCCTAAGGTACTGAATTAAATAATAAACGAAAGCACTCAAATGAAGACAAGTAGTGCATCAAGTGTACGTGCACAACACCAAGTCATGCCTTAGGTCAGCCACAAGTTTGAAGGAAAGCCCTTGCAACTAGGGCTGGTCCTCAGCCAAATACAAGGCTTGTTCATGTCTATGTCTGCCAACAATTTGTTCGTCGGCATTTTGTCCACTAACAAAGCTTCTTTTTCGGCGGGCACGGCCATTGTCCATGGACATAGTCTCTTAGGTAATTGGATGACGGTTGAAGTGGTTGGAGAGAATGAGAGCGGTGTTAACTACTTTAACTAAGTAGGGCGGCTAGGGACTAGGGTGAGGATCTCTAGATTAAGTAATTTAGCATATACTAATAATTTTTAAACTTATATATGTCATCTTCTTTATTTATAGTATTACTATTAGACAAATTAGTTCATTTTGAAAAGCCAAATAGAGCTATTATTGTGGGACAAAAGAAATATTTAATAACTAGCTTTAAAGAAGAACTCAAATATAACATTAACATGATTGTATTTAAATTGTTAAAGATTTAAGAATAAGAAAATGATGTTTAAGAATAATTAGATGATAAATTAAAATTGTCCTTCATATAAGAATGCACAATGTATTTAAAAGTTAACCGGACCTTGGACAAACGGTTAGACGAGGTCTTTGTCCATGGCCATGTCCAAAAATTGGTAGACAAAAGAATTCGGTCGGACACGGCCACAGACACCTCGGACATGGCTGAGACGTCAGATGATGGACGTCCACGACCAACCCTACTTGCAACACCTTGTTGGCATGAGAGAAGAGAGAGGATATACTCTTCAATGATCTGGATGAAACTCCATGGTGATTTCAGTGAGAATAACTAAGAAAAGATATAGACAGGGGCATAAGGAGAAAGGAGAAAGAGAGAGGAGTCAAGTAGGGAGAAGAAAGAGTGGGAGATAGGGCCTATGTGTGATGTAGACATGGGGAAGTGGCCCATGAATTTTAGAAACTTCCTCCATCATTGTAGGGCTTCCAAATCAATCTTCAAATTAGATTTCATTATACAAATGATCATTTTTCCAAGGATTTAATATAAAAAAATGAAGAGAATTTTTTTTAAAAAATCCGCCCAGGCCTTGGCCCTTGCTTTTCATGTACACAAGACTTCTTCATGGGCTTTCCTAGCACATGTAGGCCTACCCTATGGCCTACAACCACAGTTTCTACTCAATGATGAATAATTGTACTCATATAAGGAAAAATAAAGTGATGGACATTAGAGAATTTCACTAGTTAAGTAAAAAAAGAGAGCTTTTGCCCAATAAAACCATTTTGAAGAATAAATGAACATTAGGCATGGCTAGCCAGACCAACTATATTTTAAAAAAACTAAACTTAGTAGGGATTGGTACACTCTAATTGCAATGTTTGTTATTTTTAAAATATTTGGAAAAGATGTGTCTAGCCTGATTGGGCTCTATGACCATGTCTATAACTATGCTACATAGGGATCCTAATATGGTACATACCATGCATATAATGTCATAACCCGGATTTTTAAAAGCTTTTTTTTAAATGAATGAATGGTAAGTCACGGGAATTTTTTTTCTTAAGTGCAAAATAAACCATTCGATTAAATATCTAGGTTATAATAACCGGGGTTCATAAATACGAATATCAAATCATATTATATCATTATACATCTCAAAAATCCATAAAGAATAGCTCATCCATCTAAGTACAGGTTTATCATCAGTTTGAAAATAAATAACTAAGTTGACTCTCACACCAAAGATACAAGCTATAACGACCACGAATTTTTGGTATGATTTTCTACCTCTAATAAAACTATTTTATTAGTTTTTAATTATTTTAAATTATTTAGAGGTAGATATTTAGAGAGTTTTTATATGGGTGTGATAGAGCTCGGTGAGACGAGCATAACAAACCTAAGAACGAAATGGAGGTCAAGAGAAAAAGTTACAACCTCGTGAAACGTACCACATGGGCAGGTCCCACTTTAAAAGTATAAGATAACCTACCTATGTGAGGTCTAGTTTCGAAGGGCTCATCAATACAAGTCCATCGGTTCCAAGAACGTGCAATTCCGACTTCGGGATAAGAAGATATGATGTTTTTAAATTTTAAAAATGAAATATATATATATATATATATATATATATTTATTTATTTATTTATAATAAAAGCGTCAGAAATCTGACAGGTGTCAGAAATTTGACGCGCATGAGAGGCGCATGTCAAAAATCTGACATGTGTCAAACATGTGTCAGGTGAGTGATGTGTTAGATACATGTCTCACGCATGATGCATGTCTGACACGCGTCAACCCCCTTTCATTATAAATAGTCTCTCTTCTTTTATTCACTTTATTCATAAACTTATTTTCTTTATTTCTCACTCATTTTAAGTCCGTTTTCTTCTGTTCAAAATGCATTCTTAGCTAAATCGATGGTGTTCTACACAATGGAAGCATTCATTCCTCGAGTTAGTGACCTTATATAAGGGAAACATCCCAGGGTAAGGGGAAGTTCTATCCGTCGCCTACGGGCGTGGAAAGAGTAAAGTGTCTCTGGGTAAGGGGAGGTTCTGTCTGTAGCCTATGGGTACAGAAAGAGAAAAGTGTTCCGAGTCAAGGGGAGGTTTTGTCCTTAGCTTATGGGCACGAAAAAAGAGTTTCTAGAGTCATTCGGAGTCTGTTTTCTTCCATTTAAGAGGCGAACACTTACCTAAATCGAGTGTGCTGGACATCGCGTCGGGGTTATTTTTCTGGTTAGAGACATCCAGAACCCCAAAAGTGGACATCCAATTTCGTGGTGTTTGGTTTATCAATTTTGAACTTGCACGAAGAGCAAGGAAGGGGCATTTATCCTTTCTTATGGCACGATTATAGTATTTGGTTGTATTTTTAACTTATTATTTATATGACTCTCACATGTTATGCGTTAGAGATTATTTTCAAGTTATGATTTATGATTTCTGCACATATATCTGATCTGTTGAATGGTTAATAGTTGAGATAGAATATGATTTATATATTGTATATTTATAATGCTATTATGTATATTTGATTAGTTGAATGATTTGTCGCTGGAAGTGGATATGTTTTATACTACATGCATTATGATTGCCTCATATATAATAGTTTGATCCAATATTTATCCATGGATTTTGATATAAATTATACACGGTAGAGCGTGTGAGATAGCGACAAACTAGTTTCGCCATTGTTTTCATTGCGAATGAATACAATATATTTGAAAGACGGTTTTAGAGGACTCGTCCTTGTTGAAAGGAGGATATTCAAGGTTATTTTTGAAAAGACGTATAAGCATGGTGATGGAGTCACTGAAGCAGGACAAAGAAGGGGGGTAACTGTCTCATTGGAATGAGCAACCAACCTTGGCTTTGTAGTCGTTGATAGTGACGTTCCCATTGCTTGTAGAGGCGGAGCTAAGGTTTTCAAAAGGATAAACATTGGGATATAATATTTTTAAAGAAAATAGCCTTTTTTGGAGTCTGGGAACTCTAGGATATTTTGATTGAGTCTGGGACTCAAGATTATGAGGCTGGGACTCAAGAGTGTTTTGGTTGTCCGAAGCTATTGTTAGGCACCCCGATAGAACTCTGTTGACTAGTTAATGGAATAATTAATCCGGTTCGGAATTGGATGCACGATACCTATTTTAGCTTAGTGAGCCCCTAACGAAAGGCAAGACCCCTGATTCGCCCCTAATGAAGGGTAACTATCAAGGCTACACACTCTAGGGTAGAGAGTATCATGAGAATACTCTCTAGTCTCTAGATCTCGGCGCCCCATGAGCACGGGTGGCTCTTCTATCCAATGCCACAAAATGTTTTGAGATGATCTGTGGAGGAGTAAGAGGTCGATGCTTTGTACCTGCAACAAATTCTTATTAATATATATATATATATATATATATATATATATATATATATATATATATGTCTAAGACATTTGTAGCGAGCTGTGAGAGCTTTCAAACCCTAGTAGCATCTTCGATACGTAAGAAGAAGCTGTAGGGGTGGTTTTGGGTGAGAGGCACACCTTGTTTTCATGAAAAATACTACATATATGTGTTGTCAAACTACCATGTGTTTATTTATGCTTGATAGTATAAACTCCCCTACTGAGTATTTTAAAATACTCACCACCCCCTAGACTTTGCAGGGCTCGACGAAGCTTAGTGTGTGGGTAGAAGGGCATACTCCGAGTTTTATCGATATGATTTCGAGGATTTCACCACCGAAATGAGTAAGAACTCTCCTTATTATTTTTCTCTTGTGTGTTTATACACGGACCATGGTTCCTGAGAAATTATTATATCATCACATAAGATGAGTGGCTCCCGTCACAGGCCCAGGTCAACTCCGATATTTTTGTGAAACAAAATTTTATATGCTTCCAAAAATCCCAGGGCGCGACACAAGCACTTACCAAAATTGTAGTAACAAGGAATTACCTTGTATGCTCATCAGTCCTGGTCACACTAGTCCTTGCTTGAAGAACTTACAACCAACCAAACCACCAAACAACAACGTAACCTCTCTACCCTCATGCTAATAGTTTCCAAAAGAACAAAAGGATTTATTAATGTTTTTTGGATTGGGCCAACTTTATCCGATCTTAGTTGGCTATTTACTTGTTAGATAGCATCTCTTATGTTACTCCAATAAGATCAGATCTAAATGTAGTTGTGCCTAGAAACTACAATATTTCAAGAAGCATAGCATTAAACATGTAATGCTTAAGTATTTTTAATCAACCTACATTTTATGCAAGTTCGTTAACCGTTCCACTTGTTCTAATTAACAATCAATAGTAATTAATATCATTGATTTTCTCACAACCCTTGTTTAGTAATTAATACCCCTATCTAATCCCTTTGAAAATAGACACAACATATGTAAACTAGAATGGCACATGATTCTAATTACCTTTCATTATTCTGACCTAACTCTAAGTTTAACATAATATAAATATATATTCACTCAAAGATAACTCAAGTCTCGAAGAAATCCTCAAATACCCAACTCCAACACTAGAGAAGACTGTTTAACAATAACTTGACCCAAATCCTCATAGCTCTTAATATCCCACCATGAATATGGAGAAGTAGATCTCAACTGTGCTCATGGACACAGATTGGTAAGAAACACAAGCCTTCCATGATGCTCATGCAACTTCTCTTTTGGTACACACTATATAGTCATGTGAAGACTTGTAAGAAACCCCCGATAAAGATCCAGTTAGCCAATACCCAAACCATTGTAGCAGTGAAGAAAGTGTACAAGTTTCACAATCTCCACCCTTCGAACTCCGGAAGAAATGTCTTCAAAGAAATAAGTAATGAAATGCATAGAAGCCTGGGGTCTTTATGACCACTGACTCACCAAACATTCAAAACTTAGACTCAATTATTTTTATCGAATCATATATTTGTCCAACCAATTGGGTTCTCTTCACATTGTGAATCAACCTAATAAATAGTTCATCTGATGAGCTATACCTCATAGAACATCCCAAACCCTAATAGTCCCCATGAGACTAGGGTAAATTCCTATAACTACCTTCAGTTCATTAACCGATGTAAGTTTCTCAAGTCCCTATTCACTCTATGAACTGGTCCCAAACCCCATTGAGGATATTTTAGTTTTTATCTTGATTAGATGTTCTCCCCCCAATCCAAAGATAACTAATATTTTTAATTAATCTTTATTAATCTAAGTTTAGCAATACAACACTAACAAATCAACATAAAAATTATGTATAAGAATAAGCAACATAAATAACATAGGCTTGCACAAGTTTTAACAGACAACACCAAAATGATTCAAGCCCATTAATCATAGACGTAGGCCCATTGCCCTCATTTGCAAGGTTAGGGCTAAACTAAGTCAAACCAACTAATGTAAATAATTTGTATGCATCATGGAATTTATGTATGTACTATCCTAGTAGATCAATGTACTGCATTGCAGACACATGTGTTACACTACCTTGAACCTTGAGAATTAGGGTTCTTTCCCTTATTTCCTGTAACATTGTGACCTGTAAAGGTCTTCTTGTCACCTAGTGATCACACCCCTTATATTTAAAGACCTTAATTATTATAGGGTGCCCTAACTCTCCTTAAGTTAAGGTATCCATTTTAATGAAATCAGGATAGACTGCCACTAAGGGCATTAGGGTAATTCTACCACCTAGGGTATGGTACTCTCATTTAGGTCATTTTGGTCATCTAACTACCTTTCTGTTGATTTTAAGTCATTGGCCACTCCCAAAGCTCCACTCTCAAACTAACTCGCAATTCCATTCACACAAATATGGGCGGTCCACTTAAAGGAGTATTTTTGTCAATTTATTCAGGGCTTTCATGAACTCTAATGAGTTCATAACTGAGCTCAAGGATATTCCTTGACATGATGGACCTGGGGTAATTTTCATAGCATTTAACGGGTTTGTGAACCTCTTGAACCAACCCTGGTTTGCTTAATACTTCACCCTTAACCTTAGGGGGGAAATTATCAATTATTCACTCATTGGGATTTTCTCCCCCCTTGTGAATTGGTATATATTTAGTATACACATATAACTACTAGTGAAATTTTTCTTAATTTTTAAACCCACTCGTAGGCCCCTAAACTAGAGCCCCTAAGTCAAACAATTGAATATTACACAATAATTTAACTACAAGGGTAAAATCATCATTTCATAAACTATGGGATTTTTTCCTGATTTAAAACTTGAATGGAACACTTGTAACATTCCACTGGTTGCACGGTAATTTTTATGATTTGGATCTGTAATGTCTGACAATTTTCTAAATTCCCAAAGATAATAACGTGGAAATTTGGGTATTAGCCCCTTGACCTTCTCATGGGAATAACTTGATCATTGGTTGGAATTAGTAAACCTATATGGATAGAAAGTAGACATAAAGAGCTTATAAACGCCACCAAGAATATGTGAATCGGAGTTCAAATGAGGGAGATACTACTGTTCGAAGTTGAACATAGCGTACGGGGCTAGTTTACCCGAATTGAATTCGTAAATTATCCGTTTAAATCATTATATGGGCCCGATCAATTAATGTTACAAAATTAAGTTTTAGAGGCCCAATTAGGTAGTCTAAATGAGGAGGTTTAACCCAACTTCTAAGGGAATTTAGGAACTCTAATCTTCATATCTATAAAAAGGCTAATAAAAAAGAAAAGAGAGGAAGCCGTTAGTGGTTTTTTTGCCATGAATGGAGGAGTAAAAAGAAGCAGCCATGGAGTCCCCGAAGTGGAATGAGCAGCACAGGATTTTTCATGGAAGGGGTAGCAGCAAATTTGGAGGGGCTGCATGATCTCAGATGAGGAGAAGCTGGCCACGTTTACTCTACCACGGCCATGGCCACAACAAGAGCTGCCTTCCTGCTAGTGCTCCACTTACGAGCGATGAAAGAAATAGGTCCTCGCCGCTTCTTCGTGCTCAGAAGATGCCCAAGGTGTACATGCTCCTCTACGAGCATGTCACTTACAAGCAAAGCTTCAAGAAGCTTGATCCGGAGCTACAGTAGAAGCGGATGGTCTCGAACATGGAGGAGTTGGGTGCTTGGCGGTCTGTGTCTTGTTTGGCAGCATGACGGGCATGCCGATGAAGGTCTGCCTGGCCTTGGGGCAGTTGGTGTTGGACCTCAGCGAGGAGCTATAGAAAGGGAAGGTACTCGCTTCAGCACAATCCCACGAATGCACCAAATCCGAGACGAGACAATCAAGGAGAAGATCGAATTCCTGAAGAGGAACTTGGATTGGCGGCGGAACATGAATTTTCAAATTGTGTTCTACATAATTCTTATGATTGCTGCCGAGGCGAAATTAGGGGAGGAAGTGATGAAGACAGCCATCAGAGGGACAACATCGAGTTTGAAGGGGATACACCATCATGGAGCACATTTGATGGCACGGAGCTCTGCTCTAGTGTGGGGGATGAATGAAGGTACTGTGTATATGTGGACTCTCTCCCCATGTTTCACGGCTCTTTGGTGGAACTAGCATGACAAGTATGACTTGGGTTATCTTATGAGTTTTCATTTGAAATTTACTCTCCTATGAATTTTAGGAATGGTGTTAGCAAATTATTTCCATCAATGTAATGGTTGTAGTTGTGATTTGTGATTGCAATGAGATTGTGGCCAGACCCACTAGCAGCCTAAGACCAATAGCCACCCATTGTGAACAGAGCATGCAATGCTTATATTTTCTTCTGGACTCATCACAAGTAGAAGTGATCGGAGGTGGAAGATGATGTCTGGACTGAATCTGGTTAGGTTATAACTTGTCAAAAAAAAAAAAAAAATTATTAATAGACCTAGAAAGATGAGAGAGTGTCCTGACTAAGTTTTAGTTCAGAAAAAATCTCAAATTATATGAAATAACTCTTTTACCCTTTATAATTAAATTATTACATAATATTTATTTACCTGATTTAGGGGCTTCGGTTCAGAGACCTATAAGTGATTTTAAAAATTAAAAAATTTTTGAGTGAAACATTAATAGGGAACTTAAATATAGACTAAACCACTTAGTGAAAAAAAATCTCACTAAGTGGGTAATTAACCATTTTGCCCATAGGATTAAGGGTAAATTATTAAGCCAACTAAGGTCAGTTCAAGGGGCACACAACCCCAGTAAATGTCAAAAAAATTACACCAAGTCAATGAAGTCAAGTAGTACCTTTGTGCCAATTTTGACAATTTAGATGTCAATAAGACTTTGATCAAAATGACAAAAATACCCCATATGAGCAGACTGTCTATATTCGTGTGAATGGAGAGTGAGTCGATTTGAGAGTGAAGCCTTGGGAGAGGTCAATGGATTAAAATCAATAGAAGGGCAGGGAGATGACAAGAATGACCCAAGGGAGGGTACTATTCCCTAAGTGGTAGAATTACCTTAATATCCTTAGGGGTAGTATATTTTATTTCTGTCGAAATGGATAACCTAGTTAACCAAGAGTTAAGGTACCCTATAATGATATTAAATGATATTCAATACCCTATAATGATATTAAATAATTGCAAATAGAAGGGGTGTAACCAGTAGGTGACACAAAGATCTTTACAAGTCCTAGTGTCACACGATACAAGGGAAAGAATCCTTATTTTCAGGGTTTAAGGCAGCGTATTACACGTGTTTGCAGTAATCTTCTAGGGTAGTATATATGTAACTTGTGTGACATGTTAGAGTTATTTACATTTTGGGGCTTGAATTCATGGAGCCCTAGCCCTTCAAATGAGTGCAACAGGCCTCCGTTTATTATTTATGCACGATTGTGACTGCATGTTATTTTTGTTGCTTACTATGATGCATGCTTTTATTATTACTACATTAATTTATAATGGTAACTTGAGATTAATGAAGATTAATTAAGAGATATTGGTTGTCATTGGATTGAGGAGGAGAACATCTAATCAAGCTAAAGATTAAAATATCCTCATTAGGGTTCGGGACCGGTTCATAGAGTGAATGGGGCCCTGACATAGAATTTTACCTTGGTTAATGATCTGAGGGTTGTTATGGGAGTTTACCTGAGTCTCATTGAGACTATTAGGGTTTGTGATATTCTCTTAGTCATAGCTCAGTGGATGAGTTATTTATTGGGCTGATTCATAAGGTGAAGATGACCCAAATGGTTGGGCGAATACTTAACTGGATAAAAATAATCTAGTTTAACTTTTGAATGTTTGGGGGAGTTAATGGTCATAAAGACGAGAGGCTTCTATGGATACATTAGTAATGTCTTAGAAGATATTTTCTCCCTGAGTTGGGATGGTGGAGATTGTGATATGCTTTCTTCACTGCCATGATAGTTTGTGTATTGACCAGAGGGGTCTCTACCACGGGTTTCTTGCAGGTCTTCACAAGACCATATAGTGCGTACGAAAAATATTGTATGAGCATCAAGGAATACTTGTGTTTCTCGTCAATCGTGTCTATGAGCACAATTGGGATCCTCTTCTCCAGATTTGTAGTAGGCTATTGAGATCCCTGGGGATTTGGGTCAAGCTGTTGTTAAGCAGTCTACTTCAATGTTGGAGTCCTATATCTGGAGATTTCTTTAAGAGTTGAGTTATCTCTAAGTAAATACAGATTTGATAGTACTAATTATTTAACAAGGGTTGTGAGATAACATTGTTTGATATTGCTTGTTTAATTAGAAAAATGGAACGAGTAAAGAACTTGTATAAAATGTAGGTTGGTTAAAAATACTTAAGCATTGCATATATAATGTTTTGCTTCTTAGGATAGTGTAGTTTTTAGATAGAACTACGTCTGGATCCAATCTTGTCGGAAACATTAGAGATGTTGTCTGATGAGTACATAGGCAACTAATATCGGGTGATGTCGGCCCAATCTAAAAAATATTAACAAAACCTTCTGTCCATTTAGAAGCTCTTCTTCTGAGGGAGGAGAGATTCTGTTGTTGTTTTGTTTGGCTTTGGTGTGAGTGTCAACTTAGTTATTATTTTTAGATGGATGATAAACTTGCACTTAGATGGATGAGATGCTCTTATTGAATTTTTGAGACGTGTAATAACATCATATGATTTGATATTCGTATAAATGAACCTCAATTATTATGACTTGGATATTTAATAAAATGATTTGTTTTGTATTTAAGAAGGAAAAAAATTCTCATGCATTACCGTTCATAATATTTAAAAAGGCTTTTAAAAATTGGGTCATGGCAATATTCGGGACAAGACAAGGCCGGTAGGGTCCGAGCCAAAAGAAGACGGACCCGAGTGGATCATCTTCCTTCCTTCTAGCCATCAGGTGCTAGTCTCCAACAAAACACTACTGGCTGCCATCGACTGTCGAATCAGTGGGTATGATCATATTATCTCTAGGGGAGATTATGATCTATCTAACCCCGATGCCCATCTTCCTCTTTTTCGGCCTGCAATTACTGACCTTCAATAGAGTACTTCTGGCTGCCATAACCTGGCAAAAAGGTGGGTTAGATTGGATCGTCGTCGAGAGGTGATTATGATCGACCTGACCTTGACGTGCCATGGGTAGCCCACTGTGGCTTCCGCCAACAACCAATTGGCCTGCCAAATATTTGAAAGCTAACAGAGGGGACAAGACGGTGGCCCTTCCTCCCCTTCTTTCGACTAGAGCCAACCACACTACACTGTCGATTCTAGATCGGCGAGTGGGAGTGTTTCCCTGTGCAATGTGGTCTACATGGCTGGTGTCTGTGCAGCCATGCATCAGCCACACAATGCCTGGGCTGCCAGATCCTGTGCAGCCTGGTCTTGGGTGACCCTCGTTGGCAAGTCTAGTGCTAGTGCTACCAGCCAGCGAATTGCTAGTGAGCGCAACCAGCCAATACGATGGCCCTTGTAGCCATGGCCATCGCGTGGCTAGCAAGTCCACCTTCTCATTGGCCAACAACACTATGTAAGGTAAATATTAATATTTTTAAGCTAATTACTCAATCTCATTCTAATTATAAATTTCAAGATATTGGGCAACCTACCTCATCAAATGTCGATCTTCATGCAGTTTTTCCCTAGCTTTGTCACTGGTCGGATTCGCCGAAAAAACTCTACCATTGATGGCTATGTCTCTCCCTTAGAGGCCAAAGGCTAAAGATTAGGGTTGTCAACGCTACCTGTTCTACCATTTGTACTGTACCATTAAAAAGTTAAATAGTATGGTTAAATTTATTCGATGGTTAAATATGAGGATAATTTTATCTAATTGTTATCTAAATGGAAGGTAATAGAAAAAGTTCTTTCATACCCGTTTATCTGTTACCCATTTGTCATTTTTAAAAATTATACATATATTATACCCATTAGTCTTAAGTGGTTTAATTTTAAAAGAGATTAGTTTATGGTCTTTTAATATAATTTTATGTCATGATTTACTACTGTGATTGTGGTACCCCGTGTTCCGATTACGCTTAACCTCAAAGGGTTAGGGGTAATTATATAATTTTATGTTAATTCTTCAAGGGTTTTAAGAGTTGAAACTTCCGTATTTTGTTAGAGCTCGAAGTAAAGAGCACAACACATCCAATAACGCACAAAACAGAGGTCGGGAATGAAAGTTATGACCTCGGGAAGCGAGCCACATGGGCGGGACCCACTTTAAAAGTTCAAGATAAGCTACCCATGTTTGGTCTAGTTTTGAAGGGCTCGTCGATACAAGTCCATCGGTACCAAGATCGTGCAATTCCGACTTCGGGATAAAAAGTTATCGCGTTTTGAAAATATTCAAGAAATGATGAAATAGCTGATGTCAGCAAGCCGAGCCGAGCCGGAGTTGGAGCCAAGCCGCCATGCTGCGGAAATGGCATACAAACGCGGCCATCCGCGTGTCCACCACGCGTCGCGTGGCGGTTATGCTTAACCTAGGGGGGTTAAGGGTAATTTGGTAATTTAATATCAGTGTTAGGGGGTTTTTAGGTAAAATCCCCGTATCCGGGAAGAACTCGTAGTAATGAGTGTAACGAATCAAATAAAGCACAAAACGGAGGTTGGGAGCGAAAGCTACAGCCCTAGGAAGCGTGCTATATGGGCGGGACCTACACAAAAGTGCGAGATAACCTACCCATGGGTGGTCTTATTTCGAAGGGCTCGTCGACACGAGTCCATCGGTAACAAGAACGTGCGATTCTAACATCAAGGTTGGAAGTTATCGCATTTTAAGGTTAAGATATTATTTGAATAAAATAATATCATTCTGGATAGGATCGACGATGCAGTAGATAAGACTGACGACAAAGCGGATAAGATTGCTGACAAAGCGGATAGGATTGATGACATAAGTAGATAGGATTGTTGACAAAGTGGATAGGATTGATGATGCAAACGGATAGGATTAACACCTGTCACCCTCACATCTATCCAGTTTTTCTATAAATAGCATCCACAGCATCCAGAGAAAGGAGGAGGAATTCTCTCCCACGTTTTCCTATTTCTCTCCCACATTCAGAAACTTCTGTTCTTCGTTTCTCACTCATTTTAAGTCCGATTCGAGTTGTTCTTGAGGTGTTCTTAGCTAATTCGAGGGTGATCTACGCAATGGAAGTGTCCATTCCTCACGTTAGCAACCCTATCTAAGAGAAATGTCTCGAGGCATGGGGAGGTTCTGCCCGCTGCCTACAGGCGCGAAAGGGGAAAAGTGTCTCCAAGTAAGGGGAGGTTCTGTCCGCCGCCTACGGGCGCGAAAAGGTAAAGTGTCTCCCGGTAAGGGGAGGTTATGTCCGCCACCTACGGGCACAAGAAGGGTAAAGTGTTCCGAAGTTAGAGGAGATCCTGGCCACCATCTGTAGATCAGAAAGGGTGGACGCCCTGAGGAAACGAGCAACTCCGAACATCACCACTTTTAAAATTGGAGGGAAGTATGCTTTTTTGACCTTCTAGTTTAATATGATTTATATGAATGCACATCTTAATTAGTAATATACTAATTAAGATATATTGGTTGCTATGGTGTGATACATGCTGAAATGTTTCTATTTAATCTACTTTGATTTATTCTGTTGTGATCTGAACTGCTCTATTGTGACTTGACATACTCCGATCTTATATGACCGGTATGGTTGGATAAAATCTGATATGATCTTATATGATCCAACATGCTCTGTAGTGTGTTCTGCTCTGCTCTATGATAGAGTGGGATGTGTGTTTTGTTAGTGTTCTTCTCACCTACGTGAGATGTGTATTTTTTGATTCATTGACTTCCATTTGACTCCGATGATTGATAAGATTTTTGTTGGATTCTGATTGAATTATTCAGATATAACGTATACATATTGTATCGTATATGATTTTCTGATGTCTGGTAAATGTATTAGCCATTGGGTAGAACTATGTTCGGTTCCGATAGTATTGGAATAACGTCAGAGATGGTATCCAATATGTACGTAGGCAACCAACGATAAAATTACGTTGGCCCGATCCAAATTAGTTATAAAATTAGGTTTGTTTTGACCTACGCGCAACGAAGCACTAAAGCTCGTAGTGTGTAGAAGAATATTATGACTCTTGCAATCAGAGTCTGCAGCTCCTGGTCAGTCAGTTTTAATTTTTTCGCTTATTTTATACACTCCGATTCTATCTTCCGAACTAACCCCCGGTCTGGGTCGATTTTTTTCGGGTCGGGGCGTTACAATGATTTGCTCAAATGAAGATATCATTCAAATCCCAAATATTTATTAAATTAATTTAATTACTTACAACCATTCATTACAAATGTTACAAGCTGCTATTTGGAAGATGATTTGCTCTTTCTAACATTTCATATCTAACAACATTTTTTTTGATAAAAATATCATTTTTAATATACATTGATACCATCTTTAGTAGGGTATGCCTTGGCCCTACTAAAGATGCTCCTTCGTAAGCCCTAAATATCTTTTTATAATAAAGGGGATTAGGGTTCCTAATCCCCAAGAGGTTTGGGCCAGCCTAACCTCCCTTAGGCAACTGAACTGGGCTTCTTAAACTAATTTTCATAAGGGAAAAGTTAGTATGAGCCTGGGCGCACGCCGGCGCGCGTGCGCCCGGGCTCATACTAACGGGACTCTTTTCATAATTTTAATTAATCAGGCCCATATTGTGATAAATAGACAATTTGCATGTCTAATTCGGGTAAACAAGCCCTGTGTGCTATATTCAACTTCAAATGATCGTAACTCCCTCATCCAAACTCCAATTCATGGGTTCTTGGTGGCGTTTCGAAGCTATATCTATCCATATAGGTCTAAGGCACTAATGCCAACTACTGAGTAAGTTATTCTCACAAGAAAATCGAGGTTTCAAACACCCTAATTTTCACACGGTCAACTTCAGGAATTTAGAAAATTCCCATCACGTTACATATAACATAGTACATAGCCTTCACATTGGCCTATACATACCATGTTGGGAATCCTATGTAACATATGGTCCAAGGTACTGGTCTTATGAAAATAATTTTATTTTGAGAACTAATAAATTTTGGGAAAAGGTCTTAACAACTTGCAATATGTTGCCCTGGTTTCCATAGCAAGGCCGACCAAAGCATAGAACTACTAGGTAGATTCCTAAAAGGATGTTGATATTAACAAAATTTTATGTTAGGTTTCAATTGGACAGAAAGAAGTTGATCTAACATGATATAGAAGAATGCACTTTCCTCTATTCAATTAAAATTTTGTGTAAAGTTTTGTTGGACAAAAAGTGGTGTAGGAAAATTATAATGCTTCTTTAAAAATAAGAGAATAATACTAGACTTATGGTAAGGTTATAGGAGATGAAACTACTTCATCATGGAAAGTTCTCATGTGTGAACTTTGATGCAATAAAAGCATTATAAATAAGAATTTGAACTCTCTATGGGGCAGCTTAGATTCATATTTTGTGGAGAAATAAATGCCTCTTTCAGTACACTAAAAATATGATTTTTAAGCCCCGATTTTCTACATAAATTTGAAGTTCAATTTGCACATGCTAATATAAGACTCTAAATCTTAGAAGTATAACATGTGCATTATGCATATACACTTCTATTAGTAAATAAAATTATAATAATTATTATAATAATAAATTACTTATGTATATTTAATATAATTTTATTAATAAAAAAGAAATAAATAAATGATATTTTAATTTAGAAGCTTGTTAAATCCGACAACTATGAAGTGTTGTAGGAAGGATTAACTTGATGCAATGTTTACTTCTTTAAGAATTTAAAAAATATTAGGGAAAATTATTTAAATAATAATAAATAAAAAATATTTACCGATTTAGATTACTTTGGGAAGTGGTGTTGCTTTTTGCCACACAGTATAATTTATTCATTTTTTAAGTTGATTTCGTCTTTTTAAAGGATGAAATTGGGTCATTGGTTTATAATAGTAAACCCGATTTCATCATTTCAAAGGACGAAATCATGTAACTTGGCAACTCCAACCAATGGGTAACTAATTTTATCCTTCTAAAGGACAAAATCAAATTAGAAATTTTTTTAAAAATTATTCTAGACTAACTTAAACACTTGTCCCTGTTCATTCATTCAACTCGTACACAATTTCATTCATTCCACACATTTCATGCATATTGACATCAACTAATAAAAAAATACATAAAATAGAAATGTTTATCAAATATATTACATCACATGTTGAAGAAATGTTTAGTTTGAAAGAAACATATAACAAAGCCAATGTCACAATCTCCTACGTCCTCGACTAATGCCTCACCTCGACGGTGGTGTACGAGCTCCTCCTCATGATTTGGCTGCTCTGGCTCCGGGTCTAGCTCTAGCACCTAATGTGGCTCTAGCTCTGGCTCTGGCTCCGGCTCAGCATAAGTAATAGATGGTTCAACACGAGCTGGCCGATGCCATCTATAATATAAAATTGGATCTGGTTGAGCTACATGTGCAGTGACCAAAAATGATGAACGGGGAGGAGAGCTATGCACTGTTGATGAAGATGGAATATTAGGGAATGAATTGTGCATCAGTTGTGTTTGAGCATCCTCGTCGAAATGATAATCTCTATGAACATCCGTAATCACTGACTCAAGTAGTGGCAAGCTATGAATGACATCATTAGACTCTCTAAGCACCAACTGACATGCTGCTAATAAGACCTCGCCCGAAGTATAGGTCTTAATTGAGTCAGTCAAATGCACATGCGTACGTCGAACTAGACAAAGCTATAAAAATAAATTAAAAATTAGATAAATAATTAATAAGAAATATGAAAATAATATGTGTCTTAATTAACAAAGTTGTACTTACCAAAGCTGCCTCAGATGCTCCCCTAAGCTAATATGTCATCTCCTCTACATCATCGCACGATAAAATATATCATCGTGTAATCGGTAAATACCACTGCATATAAGCGCTATGAACATCTCGCGATGTCGTAGCCATCTCCCCTCTAATAACAATGGCTCTCCTATCCTCCCATCGAGCGATATATGAGGCATGATGTAAAGCCCAATCGGTAATATGGCGGCCCTGTCGAGTGATGCTATAGACAAACTCAACGGTAGAAGGTGGGACCCCTTGCTCCAGGTTCAACTGGAGCATTGCACGATCTGGCACATACATCTCTATAATCTCGTAACATATCAGTGGAGTTCAAGATAGCTACACCTCTCGACAGTCGGTGCATAGAGGAGGTAATGCAGCCAATACTTCTGGTGAGTACCAAATAACCTATACAATATATAAAGATAATTTAGTTTAAATAACGATGAAATTTTTTATAATCATTACAAAAAAGTTCAACACGCAATAAAATTACCTCATATGACCGTTGGTGGTCTAACTCCCCTCTATATAATTGGAGGACTCCTTGTTGATTTTTGGTTCTCTTTTTCTGAACATTCCACCTTAAGGAGTTAGATTTAAAAATTGAGTTTAGCATATGTACATAAAACCTTGCGAAAAAAATTAAGTGTTAAATATAAATGCAGCCTTCATTGCTCCTAATGGAGCACCCTCGTTTAAGTGACCCATCTCAACACTTGGTTGTCCGATGTGTAAATGCTCCCACAACCATAGCTATGTCAAAAAATATGATAATAATTATTAAATAAAATGAAGGAATTGTACGTGTAAAAAAATATTTAAAGTTACGAATTCATTTACCTAAAGAAGGGTCAGACAACCTGCAATCCCCGAGGTCATGGCCTGACATGCTTTCCCTAACTCTCGGTATAAAATGCAAGAGTAGCACTGCCCCATGAATAAGCACCCACCATGTTGACGTCTGCAAAGAGGGAGAGATAGGCCACGTGTACATGACTACTCGTGGTATTCGCAAATATCGTTGCTCCAAGTAAATGTAATAAATAGGCCCGTGCATGTTGCTTGATAACTATCTCTGTAGCAACGGCTAGGAGCTCACGAAACTCATGTAAGAGCCATTGAAGGCTTACTCGGCTACCACACATCAATGTAGTAGGAGAAGCTCTACCAAGGAGTCTAACTAATATGTCCACATAACTTCTCCTGTCATGCCCGACACCGCATGTCCATCGATGTGAAGTCCTAATAGAACTGCCACATCCATGAGAGTGATGGACATCTCTCCATAGGGTAGGTGAAACATCTGTGTCTCTCTTCTCCATCTCTCGATGAGAGCTGTCAATAAAGACCGATCGAGACAGACGTATTGTAGATGAATAAAATGCCCAAATCCTGCTTGCTCGATATAGGGTAGCATACAATCATCCACAGGCCAATGGTGGAGATATGTAAAATGTTTGGTGCACTCAAGGCACCCGGGGTCCTATAATAAAATTTAATATTATAATCCAATGTACTATATCATCCAAAAAAATGAATAAAATTTTAAAAAGAGATCATACCTTTCCTCTCCAAATAGTAGCCGACCTATGTGACTCTTGTTGTACAAGTACAAAATCATTAATCGGGCATGGCCTGTAAGAAGGCTTTACATGATCCATATGATTTGTAGACAATTAAGAGCATATCATCAATCATTAGGAACATATAATCATATGTAAAATAGAAAACTCATAAAGAGATTGATTATATGTTTACCAATCAATAGGAGGGTTTCTACATGATTTACTATTATGCCCACTTTGTTTACACCTCCTGCATTTATATCCTCCTCTACCATCTCTCTCCATAGTTCTGCAGGTCCATTGTATTCCTAATGTGAATAGACCTTGGACGACTGGGTTGCCTTGTTGCTCTCGGAGGGTATAACACAAAAGGTATATCCCTCTCCCAATACTCCCAACCACAAGGAGAATAAAATTTTTCCGAGTACACATTTTAGAATCAAACTTTTTTACTATAAGTGCACAAGTTGCTGCCCCAATCAAGTCCATCAATGTATCATTTTTGAACTCCTTAAATTTGCCTTTATGTGACAGATGCAATAACGATGGTGGTACAAAGGCTCGGGAAAAACCTCAAGCACGGCCTTCTAAAACCCCTTATGTCGATTTGAAACAACGACGATGTTCGTCATGCCCATCAGTACATGATCCCTCAGTTCCATTAAGAACCATTTCCAATTGTCTCCATCTTCCTTCCTGACAAGCCCGAATGCTAGAGGAAATAACCCATTGTTTCCATCTATAGTCGTTGCAGCCATAAGAGCACCAGAATATCTGCCATATAAGTGAGTGGCATCAATACCAATCACAGGGATGCAATGTCAAAACCTTGCTATAGACGGGCCAAATGCCCAAAACAACCGCTTAAATCTCCTACATAGCCACCATCTACACGAAGTACTTTATCATCCTCTAAGCGGTAGTAGGTGTCAAGATTAGCTTCTTGCACCGCCCTTAGGTACATTGACAACAATTTATATGATTCACCCAATCCCCATAAATAGCCTTAATCGCCATATTCCTTGCTGCCCATGCTTTCTTATAAGATATGTCAACATGATACTTCTTCTTCATTCTTTGAATAATATCCCCTGGTATGAGAGTTAATTCGGCTTTGATAGCTGGCATTATAACCTTCAAAATAAAGGAGGCACTGCACTGCCTATGATTTGTGCTAAGTTGGACATTACCCTTTGTATGTATTTAATTTAAAGTATCCTCCACCCCTTTTTATTGAGCCATTAACTCTCCAAGGGCAAGTACTATCAATGCACTTCTATAAGGACTCTCATTTTTTAACCGGTTTATTTAATGTTATTTATCAGTTATCGTGTGGTTTAATCATTTTTTGATCAAATCCAGTGGTTTTCAAAAATAAATAGGGTTTCCAAAGGTTTTAAACAAAACTAACACTACATTTATGAGTTTTGAGTAGTTTTTAGTCAATTCTGAATTTTTGGGATTTTTTTGATTTTCACAAATTTTTTCCAAAAATTAGGGTTTGGCAAGAACCCCTTGCGGGCCCCACCGATGAAATTAAGGTTTTTAGACCAAAATTTCCTAGACACCAATAGAAGACACTATAAAAAATTTTAGAATTTTTCTAGATCTAATTTTGGGTTAAATTGCCAAATTTCTTAATTTTAGTTAAAAACTATATTTCTACCCCACATTCCTATTAGGTATAGCCTAACCCTTCCTATCAAAGGAAAGGGCTGTGCTATTTCCCATTTGGGAATAGTCTTAGCCAGGAGATTTGGAGCCTAATCCCCGATTAGGCCTGACAAGGAAACAATTAGAGGTGAGTTTAGCTTAATCTTGGCTTAATCTCTAGGTCTTTATTTAAACTCTTCTTAATCTTGCCTTCCCCCATCATTTCAATCCGTTTCGAAAGCATAAAACTACTATTTTACCTCTCTTCTCCTAGACTTAATCTTCAAAACACATTTTGAAGCTTCAAAAGCCCTAGATCTAATATTTACTTTTGGTTTTTCAAAGCTAAATCGAGATTAGTAGTATGTTAACTTAAAATCGTGTTTTTGGAAGGTGTTGGAGGAGATTGAAGGTTCATTCTAGCCCAAATCAACAAGGAAAGGTAATGGGTTCTTCAATCTCAACTTTGGGTAGCAAAAATCTTGATTTTTATGATGTTATTTGAAGTGGGTTTTACTTGATTTAGGCTCTAATGGTGGGTTTAGTAAATATTAATCTTTCATTTCGATTTCTTAGGGTTTTGTCTTAGAATGGTTTGGATTAGTGTTATGGAAGGTTTTATAAGGTTTTGATAATGTTTGGTACCATGGATGAAGATTTGAAGGTGTTTTCATGGTGTTTCGGTTTTGATTTTTGAAATGAAGAAGGTCAAAACTGCTGTGTTGGCGATTGAACGGCAAACCAGGGCGATTGATTGTTTATAATTAAACCCTTTTGCAAGTGTACAAGGTAATTGTACTAGGATGAGTATTTAAGGGTTGTCGAACCTCAGGGACGGATGAATTATCACTAAATCTAAAAAGGAATTTGCTGATTGAAAACTAAAAGTAAAGGAAATAAATCAACTGGTTTAAGAACAAGAGATTAATATGATGGAAATTACTTAGGAAATCGAATCCACTATAGAACCATAACAATTCCTTAACTCTTAATCTAAATCTAGTGTGAATATGAACAAGTATTCTCAGGTACAAGCTAGAATTACTTCAGAAAGAATCATTAATTAAATTCCATGGCATGAACTATCTTCGACAATAGCATGAATCATCTACACTAAACTAGCTATAGGCATGACCTATCTAATCTTAGTATAACTCATCCAAGTCATTAATTATCTGAACATTAAAACTATTGTATGAACATCTCATCTAAATCACAGAAATTAGAATCGATGAAAATATTAAAACCACATCAATCTATCATCTACAAGACAATAAATCAACATAGACTTGAATAAACATTAAAAGCTCTTCCATTAAAAAGGAAATTCTTATCATACAATTGTCATCATTCACAACTGAGATCTAAAGTAAAAAGAAAAGAAACTGAAACTTATCTATAGCTTCATCAACTCCTAAGTGAAAGAAAAGTCTAGCCTTCCATTGTAGAAGAAAGCACTTCAATCTCCATTGAAAGCTTTGAGTTCTCTTCCATCTTCTTCTTCCTTTTTCTCTTCAGAAAATCTACTGGAATCCTCTGGTTTCAAGCCAAATATGTCTTTTTATAGGCATAAGATCCGTAGGAAGAAGTCCAATATGAAAAGGATTGAAAATTGGCTAAAACTAGGAAACTGCACGTTATGTCGTTCGAAAACCATGCATGCCCATTCGAACGCTTAAACTGTATTTTCTTCAAAATCACGTTATCCCGATCGAATGGTAAGTGACCCCGTTCAAACGGCTACAGTGTTTCTGCAATCTGGACAGTTTTTCTGGATAGTCCATATTCTGTTCATTAAGTTTTTCTTCATGTCCATATTAATTTTTAACTTGTTTAAACTCCGAAAAGTTGTCCAAATCACTTTAAAGCATGTCAAGACTATTTTGAATTATTCCAAACATCGTCCAAGTACCTCGATAAGCGTATTTTACCTACAAAATATAAAATATCATACTTTAGACATGTGGAATATAATTAAAATCCCAACTTTGTTCAAATACATGTCTAAACTACTAATAACTATAAAATTATTAATAATTAAACTAAAAAACTAATTTCTATCTTAATCTAAATAAACTATAACTAACTCTTAATTAACCTAATCTATACTAACAAATAAGGTAAAAAGGCATATAAAATAGATATATATTTCATGCTTATCAGCAATAGATCGACAACACTACTATTTTGGCAAATTTTCAAAATAACCAATCAAACGGCCTTGCAGGACGATCGAACGGCTACATGTCAGTTTTTGCTATTTTTGAAACTTATGCTCATTTTAATGTTTTACTCCATTTGATGATTCTAATGGTTATGTGAGGTGTATTATGATGAAATTAGGCTACTAGAGGTGTAGAATTGATTATGGAAGTGTATGGAATGTGTTTAAGTGTGGTTATGTGGCATTATATTATGTTGATAACTATGCAAGTTGATATTGAACTACCTTGAATTTTTGAGTGTTGGAGTTCTTATGATTAGGATATGTTTCCAACAGGGATATTATGTGAAAAATGGTGAGATGTGTTTCTCTTATAAGGAGGATGGTTTATGGGTAATGGATGTGATCATGTTCTGGCTTAATGAATGGAAGAATCATGTTTGTGGGAGTCAATGTTCGATTTCACATGAATGGATTTAAGCTTTATGGTGGATTTTGTTTTGATTTCAGAGGAATCATTGTTTTGAATGTGTTCAAGCATGTGTAAATTGTCTTATGAGTTTATGTCAAGCATTGGGCTTGTGCTTAGATATGCATGAATACACACACATATGGGGAATCTACCATGAAATCATAGTTAATTATGCCTTGAGTATGATGCATGAGAGGACTGATTGGGAGCATGTTCTATGTGTTGGAACCCATGTAGGTCTTGCTCACGGATGTATCATGTTATCATGCATCATGGATAGGTATTCATGGGCGAAGTTTTACCGATGTTTAACTGGAATTAATCGATTGTATGCAATGGTTGAGATTGCGTGTCGGATTAATCGTTTGGTGAATTAATCAAAACTTGGTTGGTCCGAAAGGACATGTTTTCGATTTAAGTTCCTGTGTGGAACATGAATACTCCTCGGGTTGAGTCTAGAGAGATGGAATCATGTGGGGACGAGTTGTGTACTTGTCTTGCGGATTTGAGATTATTATTATGAGTGTCATCTGGACCCTGAGAATCCAGAGTGGTATGCTGCGTGCACCCGCTACCACGTGTTCTAGGGTTCCCTGTGTGGGAATTCGGGCTCTCCCCTCCGCATGAGATGTCCCTGGGCGAACACCCATGCTCTAGATTCTCTGTGTGAGAATGGGACATCCTTGGCTAGGATCGTCCAGGGCGAGCAGCTTTAGGGATTGACAACCCCGACCCTTTTTCATTTCCTGTGTGGAAATTTGACTGTGTCTCGCCTTTGTGGCCTTGACTGTTTCCTGCCTGTGTGGCAATACTTGTGTTTACTCCTTGATGGAGGCATTCACCATGTGTATTGATGCATGCTTATTCTGAATGCTATGCATGATTGTGTATCATGTGTTTGACACGTTTGTCGTATAGGGTGAATGTGGTTTATGTGATATGAATGCATGATCAAAAACGGTGTGATTGAGACACTATTATGCTGGTTTATGTGATATGAATGCATGATCAAAAATGGTGTGATTGAGACACTATTATGCAGGTTTATGTGATATGAATGCATGATCAAAAACGGTGTGATTAAGACATTATTATACAGGTTTATGTGATATGAATGCATGATCAGAAATGGTGTGATTGAGACACTATTATGCAGGTTTATGTGATATGAATTTATGATCAAAAAGTGGTATAGCATGTTAATCTTCGATCTGAATTGCTACATTGTTATGTCGTCACGTTTTCTGATTATTATAGTTATATTCAAAACCATTATTGAATTTTTGTACTCACCCCACTTTCTTATTTTGTTTTGGGGCTGTGTGGCGTGACATGCAGACAGACAGGATCCTCTATATGAGGAAAGGTCGGAGAGAGCTTGGGAGTAGTCGTGGAGGCTCCTAGTTTTGCGTGTCTCTTCGTTATCTTGTTTTGATGTTAGAACCTTGTGGATGATCCTTGTCTTAGATTTGTGATATAATATGTCTTTAGTTTCTTTGAGACTTGTTTTGGAGCCAAGTGTGTGGCTATGAATTGTTAGTATGTGGGTTTGAGATTATGGTTTAAATTAGAGTTTAACTCTTTTGGTTCTACCTATTTACTCTTGCTCAAAGTAGTGCGTAAACTCCATAATTTAGATTGCCCGTAGTTGGGGCACAAGTCTTCCGCTATTTTTCCTCAATCATTTCAATCCATCACCCCCGTGCATTGGTCTGGCCCTTGGACTGGGTTCGGCTCGGGTTGGGCAGTTCCGGGGCATGACAAATTCACTATATACTGTAACAAATTTGTTCGTACAACCCTGTATTCGACATGATTTTGAATGGAAAACACTTGCAAGGCTGTAACAAATGTCTCTTTATTCTCAAAGATGTGGCCAACATATAACTCATCTTTGTTTTGTTGGTCCATATCCATAGCAGAATTAACTGTAGCATCTATCTTCTCATCTGTGATGTGTGCATAGAGTGGCTCCACTTAATAATACGCCGGCTCTTCATCATCCACATTCATATCATTTGTGGCAATAGCATTGTCTACCGCATCATCCCCCTCGTTGTCAACCATTTGTTGAGCTCTTTCTTCACTTCTGAACCCTTCTTCATTCATGTCAGAATTTTCTCCACTTGCTTCACCAATATTATCTTCACCTTCATTAGCCTCATTTCCATCAATATCTTCATCGTGGACATAAGCGCCCCTACATATGAACATCGTATATGTATTAAATTTCATATGCCTACAAATGTAATATTCATTTATGAATATTTATTTCACCTTTGATTAGATGGTCCAGCATCGGTATGACCAACACCTGTGTAGGGGTAATGAATGCCCATCGAATTTTGAGTTTCATACCATTCACCACCTTGAGACATTTGAAAGCTAAATGGCTCGTGTGCATGCGATGTGTGCCTTCCATATTACACATAAGATTCAAAATTTAATATCCTAATTTTCATTGATAATTATAAGATTAAAAAATAATTTACAACTTAATAAACCTTACCTCCAATTAGGTCCACTTCTCTTATAAATAGGGGTAGACGACCTATGACGTTCATTTGAAGCTACTGTCATAGATTAATTTCCTTCTTCTTCATCGTCCACCGGCATTTGCATATGCCTTTCATTTTCATGTTTCTTTCAGAGCTCCTGTGTGAGCTCCTGTGAGAGCTCCTATGTGAGCTCTTATGTGAACTACTTCGCCTTTCACCAGGCACTCGGGCCTCTTTTTCAAGAAATGTGTTGAAACAAATTATGTGACGCGAGAGGTCAAATATAAAACTCATTGATGCATCATCATTTATACATATTTGTCTCAAATTCGATCCATATGTTGGAATAACACACTTTATAGTGATTTTTTGTATTCTTCGATCCCACCCAGCCTTATTAGCTACTTGCATATCAAATTTAATATATGTAAACTGTAACGTCCAGGAATTTTCTAAATTCCCGAAGTTAACTATGGGAAATTAGGGTGTTGAACCCCTTGATTTTCTTATTGGAATAACTTAATCAATGCTTAGAATTGTGGCTGAAACCTATATGGATGGAAAATAGACAGAAAGAGCTTCAAAACGCCACCAAGAATGCATGAATCGGAGTCCGGATGAGGGAAATACAACGGTTTGAAGTTGAACATATCGTGTAGGACCCGTTTTCCCGATTTAGACTGTATTTGGCCCATTTAAGTCATTTTGCAGGCCTGGTTGTTTATAATTCCGAAATTAATTTTTAAGGTCCCAATAAGGTGGCCTAATTGGGGAGGATTACCCAAATTCTAGAGGGATTGGGAACCCTAATCCCCATGTTTATAAAGGGCCTTCTTAGGGCACAATTTGGGGGGTCTTTTGCCCGATTGGGGGAGTTTTTGGACGGTGAAGGAGATGATAGAATTTTCCGGAAAAACTCCGGCAAGGCTAAGGTGGTGGTGGATCGACGTCAACTCAGCCACGGAGGTAGGATTTCAGGTTCTGATTATTATGAAAATTTTTAATTAATTTGTATTAAAAACTATAGTAATTTCTGTTCTGCAAATATTTCTGCAAATACTGTTTATAAATGTGAACAATACTTTGATTTTTGGTCACCAGAACAGTGGTCTGACTGGAGCCGCACGACGGCCCTAGATCTGGCCGCAATGGCCCTAGCTTCAACCGCAACGGCCCTGGCTCTGGCGGCCTTAGCGGCGGCAGATTCGCCTGCCGCTACGCAGGCCGCTGGTGGTTAAAAAAAAGGAAAGCTGCAGCCGCACCGCCCTTAGCTGCACTGCCCTTGGCCGCGCCGCCCATGGCCATGCTGACCTTGGCCACAACTTCCCAGGCTACACTAGCCTTGGCCACACGGCCTAGGCAGCACCGGCCGTGGCCGCACCGGTGGCGGATTCTACCGCTGCATGCAATAAACTTAAGAAAAGGGGGGGCGACGAAGGAAAAATTGAGAAACAATTTAGTGAAAGACTTAACCCTAACCACGGGTGATTAACAGAATTACGGAGTACGCACAATCCTTTGAGCAAGAGTAAATAAGAAGGAAAGAAAGAGTGTTGCTTATCACAAAGTAAACAACTAATCTCAAACCCACATGCTTAGTTAACTAAAAGCCCACACCGGCTCAAAATAAGTCATAAGCATCACAACTGTAAAATGTAACATAAATCCAAAACAAAGAACCTTACACAAAGGTTTTAAACATAAAGTATAAACCAAGGAAAATAAGTCACACAAAGATCCCCACGATCACATCCAAGTCATCTCCGACCTTTCCTCAAAGAGGAGATCCTGTCCGTCTGCGTGTCGCACCACGCAGCCCCAAAAATTAAACACAAGAAAGAGGGGTGAGTTTAACAAACTCAGCAATGGTTTTTAAATATCACTATCAACATCGAAAATACGATAGCATAGCAATATAATCATTCAGATTAAAGATTAGCAAGGTGCATCATTTTCTGATCATACATACACATCACCTAAAACCTACATCATAGTGTATAATCCACCTAGTGCCATTAACATCATATCAATCTGCATGGAATGTATCTCTAACATATATATATCAATCATGCTTCAACAACCATATCAATCCTACATGAGATGTATCTCTAACATGCATATTCAATCATGCATCACATCATATCAATCTGCATAAGATATATCTCTAACATACATATCAGTCATGCTTCAACATCATATAATGCACACCTCCATCAAGGAGTAATCACAAATAGCGTCACAAAGACGGGAACACCGACAAGGCCACGTAGGCATGTCATGATCCAAATTCTACACAAGAATTTAAGAAGATCGGGGTAGTCAATCCCTAATTGCTGCTCACCCCAAACGATCCTGGCCAAGGATGTCACATTCTCACGAAGAGAACCTAGAGCAGGTGTGTTCGCCCAGGGACATCTCCTGCGGAGGGGAGAGCCCGAGTTCCCACTTAGGAAACCCGCGAACACATGGTAGCTGGTGCAAAGAGCATACCATACTAGATTCTCAGGGTCCAGGTTCGACTGTCTCAATAAATAAATATCAACCGCATTAACAATTCAGAACAACCAAACTTGACTCGACTCAACCCGGGGAGCTAACATGTTCCACAAAGGAACTCAAATCAAAACATGTCCTTTCGGACCAATC
This sequence comes from Saururus chinensis, assembly GCA_035235625.1. Taxonomy (NCBI): domain Eukaryota; kingdom Viridiplantae; phylum Streptophyta; class Magnoliopsida; order Piperales; family Saururaceae; genus Saururus; species Saururus chinensis. The sequence goes on from CP141148.1 coordinate 14,144,997, forward strand.
AAGTTTCGATTAAGCCAAACGACCGATTAAACCGGCACGCAATTTCACCTCATTGCATCCAATCGATCAAATTTGATTAATCTCGATAAATCCTCATTCACGAAGTCCGATCCATGATGCATGATGTTATGATATTAAACCAAACATAAACCATGAATTCCAATTAACTAAACTCAACCCGACTCGGAGTGTGCACGTAAAAGTACCTCTATGTCGACTCTAGTCCTCACGCCCCATACCATGAGTATTCATGACACCATAGAAGCAAATTTAACTAAGCACTAGCGCAACGGACCTTAGAGCTATCCATCGACATAATGCGTCCCATACCACAAGTGTCTAATGGTTTCTCCTCGGCTGTTCCACACAACCGGTCAATTGGAAATACATTTTTATGATGCATGCAGCATGGTACATACGTGGGCAAGGCATACATGAATCCTAATCCATAATAAGTGCTCTCATCAGCCCCTAATGCATCATTCATAATCATAATATCAAGCTTCAACATCATCATTAAACCCCACATGTGTGTGTACCTAGTAGAAGCATTTCACACAATGCATGTCAACATGCTTGAAATTAAACTCACTACCACACTACACATGTGAACTTCCATCTAATCATGAATTCTAACGGAAATAATAGGAAAAGAATCATTAAAAACATGACTCAAATCAAAACTCAACCACAAAGGCTAAACATATATAAGATCATTCATTTCATCCTTGAGTCATGGCATTCACCAACATCCACACATCGACTAACCACATTCTATCATACCAAGTCAGTCCATTAATGGGTTGTAGTCCTACAGAAAATATGCTTAGCCATAGAGAATCAACCATTCACAATTTCAAGATGACAATTCCAACATCATGCCACAAACCATAAGTCATTCCACAAACCTCTAAGCATATATCTCAACTCTATAACCTTAATAGCATGCCTTTCCAGTAGTATAATGTAGCTCAAAACACTCCACATTCATATGAAATTGGCAAGCTAAAGTGGAATCATCGAAATAAACATCATGCATTAGAACACAAATTCTGCTGTGTAGCCGTTCGAACGCCCTTCAGACCGTTCGATCGGCTAAACGGGAAAATTTTAAATTCACAGTTTGGCCATTCGAACGCCCAACAGGCCGTTCGATCGGCTGAACTGGAAAATTGCCAATCCGACAGTGTTGCCGTTTGAACGCCCAGAAGGGCCGTTCAAACGCCAACAAGGCAGAGCAGACCATCTTCTTCCTTTCGCAATTTCAAACTGAGACACCATTGATAACACTTCAAATCCACATCTAACACCCTAATCATCATCAAAAGTCCTTCATGACTTCCAGAATGTTAAACCATATCATAATAATACAAAACCCTAAGAAATCGGGATTAAATGTTTCTATTTTCTAATCATGCCATTAACACACCAAATTAAGCAACTCCATTCGAAATAAGCCAAAAATCAAGAATTTTACTATGGATAAACTGAATTTTAGAAGGCCCATTACCTTAGCACTTGATTAAGCTTGGATTTGAGGGTCACCCTTCTTGAAAACTTTACAAACACATTGAGTTTGAATTAAACTCCATTAAAAATTGATTTACCAAAGAAATCCCTAATTAAAACTTAGATCTAGGGCTTGTTGATAATAAAAATCGAATTTTAAAAGTTAGGGTTTGTAGTAAAATCCAAATTAGTAGTTTTTGATGTCCAAAAACGAATTGAAACAAAGGGAAATGGTAGATTTAGAAGAGATTAAGAAGAAAGCTAAGGTTTAGTGCTTAATTAGAGTAGGCTTACCTTAAACACCTTCTAATTCGGGCCTAATTGGGGATTAGGCCTGACCTCTCCTCCTTAGCCTATTCCCAAAAATGGAAATGGCTCAGGTTTGGCCTTTTATAGTAATGGTTGGGGTATGTATGGGTAAGTTATGGGATGTAAATAGGAAAAGTAGGCTAAAAATGGGTATTTTACAAATTTAAGTACTAATTAAGCCTAAAAAAATTCTGAAAATTTTTGTATAACCTTAGGTAGATGTCTGGGTTTATTTGACCCAAAAACTGAAATTTCAACGGTGGGGCCCACAGGGGTCCCGCCAAAACCCTAATTTTTGGAAAAATAGTAAAAATTCTAAAAAATCCCAAAAATTCACATTTGTTTTAAAATCACATAAAACCACTAATCTTAATGTTGAGTTTGATTAAAACCTTCATAAACATATTTATTTATGAAACCACCGAATAAGTCAGAAAATGCGTTAATCTCATGATAACCGACAATTAAAGAAAACCAAAAACCGTTTTAAGATTAGGGATCTTACAACTTTGGCCCCGGACGGCCACCGTGCGGCGACGGGGGCCAGACCCATTGGGATGTTCGCCTGGCGGCGATCCGGTGGATCCCAGCCCACTGCCCAGCCGTGGTGGTAAACGGCGGCACTGCCAGAGGCGTACCTCTGGCCAGACGCGGGGAAGACGACCCACGTTGCAGGTCGTCGACCCACGTTGCGGGTCGTCGACCCAAACCAAACCGGTCCGGGTCATTTAAAAAAAAGAGAGAGAGAAAAAGGAAAGGGGAATCAAAACGGGTCCGGTTCATGGGGTAAAAATGCCAAAAATATTCTAAAAAATACTCAAAGACCCTAAGATGTGTGGGAGTATTATGACCAAGTTTCAGGCCCAGTAAAAATCTCAGGAACTATAAAATGACCTTTTTACCCCTATTAGTTAATTATCATATAATATTAACTTACCCGAGTTCGAGGCTCTGGTTCAGGGGCCTATGAGTGGATCTAAAAATTGGGAAAATTCTCAAAGAGAGTTTAATGGGTAACCGAATTATAGGCCATTATTTTGGTGAGGAAAAATCCCAGTGAGTGGCCCCTAGGTTTAATCGTAAACTGTTAAATAAACTGGGTCAGTTCAAGGGGTTCACGACCCCGTCACACGCCAGGAAAATTACACAGAGTCCATAAAGGCAAGTAGTACCCTTGAGTTGAATTTTAGACCCATTGGATGTCATTAAGGCCTTAAACCAAATGACAAAAATACCCCTTTAAGTGGACCCGCCCACACTCGTGTGAATGGAAGCGTGAGTCGGTCTGAGAGTGGAGCCTTGTGAGAGGTCAATGACTTAAATCAACAAAAGGGTAGTGAGTTGACCAAATGAACCAAGGGAGGGTAGTATACCCCCAAGTGGTGGAATTACCATAATGCCCTTTGGGGGCAGTATGTTCTATTTCCGCTAAAATGGATAACCTAGCAACTGAGCATTAGGGTGCCCTAGAATGACGTTAACTAGCTTCAAAAGGAAGGGGTGTGAACAGTAAGTGACATGAAGACCTTGTCAGGTCATAGTGTCATGGGAAATAAAGGGAAGAACCCTAATTCTCAAGGTTTAAGGTAGCGTATTACACGTGTTTGCAACCAAGTACCATGATTGACTAGAGTATTAAATACATAACTCGTGCGATAAGTTAAAAGTTATCTACACTCTCGGGCTTGAATGCACTGAGCCCTAGCCCTGCAAATGAGTGCAATGGGCATTCATTATTATTTATGCACTTGTATGTTTGCATGTTATTTATGTTGCTTAATCTATTGCATGCTTTTGTTATTGATGCGTTAAGTTGTATCAGTACCATAAGGTTAATAAAGACTAATCAAGAGATATTGGTTATTGGTTTGTGGGGAGAACACCTTATCAAGGTAAAAACTAAGATACCTCTAAGGGGTCTGGGACTAATTCATATAGTGAACAAAGCCTTTGACTTGACAATTTGCCTTGGTTGATGAACTGATGGCATGTCTCGAGTTGTAAACCTTAGTCTAGAAGGGACTAATAGGGTTTGGGATAGTCATTTGGAATCCTAGCTTATAGATGAGCAAGATAGGGTTCAGAATGGTTTCATGAGTTTTAGCTCTATTGAGGAGCTGCTGATTTGACCGTGTAGTTGCACCTGCCCATTGGAGGGATTTCCTTGTGAGCCGGGCTCACCACAGATCTATTGAGGATCTTTTAGTGTACACGCAATTAGGGTCGCTAACATCCTGCTTGGTTGGCGTCTCGGACCACTTCTGTTCAGGTGCAGTTGTGGGTCATGCCCTTCCATTCCAATCAGGTCCTTATGGGCTAGGTTGGGAGATGGCACTTCCTAGTGGATTCTAGGGTGTTTTGTTATCATTTGTCACTTAGGTTGACATCTGATGTGTTTGTCTGTCTTTGGGATTAGACGGGAATATTAATTATCGAATAATGATTTGAGAGATAATTAATAACATTGATTGATATTGCTTGTTTAATTAAAACAAGTGAAACGATTAAAGGACTTGCATAAAATGTAGTTTGCTTGAAAATACTTAAGCATTGCATGTGTGATGCTATGCTTCTTAGTATAGTGTAGCATTAGGCAGAACTACGTCTAGATCTGATCTTGTTGGAAACATTGGAGATGTTGTCTGATGGGTACGTAGGCAACTAACATTGGGTGATATTGACCCGATCCAAAAAATATTAATAAAACCTTTTGTCCTTTGGAAGCTCTTCACCTGAAGGCGGAGATGCTCCATTATGGTTGTGGTTGTTGTTTGGTTTTCTTTGTTGCAGATTCTCTAGGCGACGACAAGTGAGACCAAGGCAGGCGAGCACAAAAGGTTTCTGCGTTTCTGCAACTCCGGTATGTTAGTGTACCTTTAGCATGAGAGTCAACTTATTATTTATTTTCATACGGGTGACAGGCTTGTACTTAGATGGATGACCTGGTCTTTATAAATTTTCAGACGTTAAATAATATCATATGATTTGATATTCGTATTTGTAAACCCCAGTTATTATGACCTGGATATTTAATTGAAGGGTTTGTTTTGTATTTAAAGAAAAAAAATTCTCGCTACTTATCGTTCGTGCTATTTAAAAATATTTTTAAAAATCCGGGTCATGACATAAACGGTTTCTTAATTAATAATCCTTCTGTACGTCTGTCATAGTTAAGTAAAAATCTAATCGTTTCTTCTGCCATCTCTATTCACTTAATTAATAAATAATAGATTAAATTAATATTAGATTAAGTAATTATCTCAAAACTAAGAGGATAAAATTAGATAAAGCAATTAATATTAGATTAAGCAATTGTCTCAAAACAAAGAGACTACAATTAGATTAAGCAATTAATATTAGATTAAGCAATTGCCTCATATATCAACGAGCAATAATCATACACTTTTTCATATATTTCTTCTCTCATCTAACGAAGACAACAAATATTCTTATACACTTCTTCAATATTACATCTACCCTATTGATAAAAATTATGAACTATTACTAATAATATCTCTATATAATGCAACTAACCTAAATTTTTTTCTTTCAATACAATGTTGAAAGCATATTGTACCCACTAGTAAAGAAATTCAGAAGTCAAAATAGGCAAACGATTATAGAGAAACAATTATATAAATGTAAATACCACTTAGCCCAATAGTTAAAAAAAATTCACAACAAACAAGTCATGCAGGGAACTAATAAATTGACATGAAAAAAATTTCACGCATAGTAAAAATAGCAACTGTGAATATAGGGCGGAAGTTAGATGTATAACATCCTAAAGTCACAGCCCGAAATTAGATGTATAACAATAAATTCCCTATATATACAATTCATATTTTTGCATTTTATGACATAAACTAGAAAGGGGAAGAAGTCATTTCGCGAAACAGCCGAAATTGAAATTAGGGCACGAACCTTAAACACGACAAATGGCAGCAGAGCGGTGGTGCTCAAACACGAACCACGACGACGGGGCGGAAGCACGACGGTGGTGCTCAAACACAACGCTCAACGGTGGGGCAAATCGAGCACTAGAGAAAGAAAACGAGCAGCGGGATCTAGAGTGGAGAAGTGGGAACGGGATAAAGAAGATGACGATTTTATCATTTAAAATGACGAAATCGTCTTTGGCCTTGAGCTGAATCACTTAAATATGGCGATTTTGTCATTTGAAAGGACGAAATTAGGTTTATTGTTATATATCGATGACCCGATTTTGTTCAGACAAAATTAACTTAAACTTTATTTTGTTCTTCCAAAGAAAAAATTTATAATAAAATTTTTAAAAAGAGTCATACAGGTACCTGCTTAGTTGGCACTCACGTGGTAAAAGATAACACCACTTTTAAAAAATATTTATCAAAATAATTTAAATCGGTAAATTTTTTTTAATTATTGTTTAAATAATTTTTCATATAAATTATTTTTTATAACAATCTTATTTACTGCAGGGCCCGCCCTCTCAAGATTCGGACCGCCCGGCCCCTTGCGTGGCATGGGCATGTCCGTTGGGCGCTATTAAACGAGGCGGCCGCAACCGAAGCGGGGATCCGACTGCGCACCCATGGGTGAAGAAGACGACCCCTCCGTCGTTCCCGTCTCCGCTCCGCCTTCCCCTCCTCTTCAAGCGGAGACGCCGCCGCCTCCATCCCAGCCGCCCACTCCGGCTGAAGCTCGGCCTCAATTCGACCCCAGCCGTAGTAATTCCACCCCCTCTCTCTCCTATCTATTTCTTTGATTCTTTGGGTCTTTAGTTTAACACGCTAGATCCTTCAGATTATTACTTGAATGGTTATTGTCGATCACGTTAACCAAAATTAATTGCTGTTGTTAGAAGTTGCGGTAGATTTTCTGTTGGCATGTTGGGTTAATTTGAAGCACTGTGTTCAATGGTTTTTATTTGGACTTATATGACTTAAATGATTATTTTTGTCTTATTTGATTAAAGAAAGTTGTTATTTCACTTCTTTGGGTATTTTTAGTTGGTAAGGGATATTGTTTCTAGATGATAGACAGGAATATGTTGTCACTGGACTATTCAGTTTTGGAATGATTGGCATATTTTTGCCTGCAGTTGGTAAAATTTCTTGCTTACTCAACTTTTTTTCTCAGTGATTGGCATAATCAAACGAAAGGCCCTTATAAAAGAATTGGCAGCTACGTACCATGCTGAATGTATCTCTTGCTGTCGAGAACTCTTGGACCTTCAAAAAAAATGGGAGGAGGTTTGTGCCTTTATTTCTTTCATACTTGTTTTTCTTTGTTCTTGCCGGTTGAATCTATCTTAATGTTATGAAAATGCGACATCTTGATGGTCATGATAATGATTTCCAGTGGTTTAACCTTATTCTATTTGCTATTAGTTAGCCAGTTCTGAGAAGCATTATGTAATTCTTCTGGAATCATTGATGCACTAGAACAGTGTGCATTATTATCGATAGCCTTCCCTTCTTCTATGTATTTTTAACTTGATATATGCTGAATATTATGTAAATATGGCATTTGAGTGCTGGCATAAATGCTTTCATTATTTGCTTTTTATTAGTGTTTTAACTTCATGAAAATGAATTTTTTAATGTACAATTTATCTATTTTTAGTATAGTTTCCTGCCTTGTACATTTAGGTGGCTAGGCATATTAGTCTCAAATTTTCAGCTAGTGTCACTCCTCCTGCTCTAGTGCAGATGGGTATCACATACTATTTCAGTATGAATTCCATGCCAGTTGGTTGATTCCTTGTGTACTTCTTGTATTTGTGTTTTAGTAGTCCTTTAGTTATGATCCGCCTTGTGGAGAAATTATTGGGTACTTTGGGAGTACCATGTGGGATTTACTCCTGCTTTACATGATGGATTGACAACGCATGCGGTAGCACATATTAATGCAAGTGGGATAGTCTCCATAGCGCGTGCACTGTGGATAATGAGGATCAACGTGGAAAAGGAGAACCTTGATGGATGTTTTGAATTTTTCTCAGTGGGGCCAATAGACTTTGTTTCTCCTAAAATGTAGCAAATTTAAGTCAGAAAGGTTTAAGTGGATGGTTTATTTAATTAGCCAAGTCTCACCCTTGCTATGAGGTCAAAATTTATTATTATTGTTGTGGCCGTTGAAGCTGGTTGGTAATACAAACCAGAATTTTGATAGATGTTGTATACTATTGGAAAAGTCTCTCTGTTTGAGGTAGTCCTTTTTATTGTCCTTGCTGGTAGGGTGCTTTCTACAGCAGCAATTTTAGGAGAGTTTTTGCTTTATCAGTAGATTTAAAAGGTTTCCTGGTTTCATGCTTAAATGCGGGTTCCCTTTAAAACTTGACTTAGAATCACTTTCTTCAGTCTGTGTTTGGATTTTACTTTATTGACTCTGTTATTCATTCATTTGCCAGATGTTGCCAGTAGATAGACAATTTTCTACCCAGGGCTTATGTTATTGGGTTTTCAAGCTTTCTACATTTTGAATTTGTTAATTTAAGTCATGAAATAATATCAGCTCGTGCATTTTTGTTTGAGTTGCTATATCTCCCCTGCTGCCCCGCTCGCTTTCCTGTCTGATTTTTGGGGCCTGTTAATTATGTGATGCAGTCTTATGATGGTTTTATTTTCAGTCCTTACCTGGTGCTTATTAGTTGGTGCAGCAGCCATATACCGAAATGAAAGCTTTGGAGGAGCCAAGGAGGGAGATACCAAGGTTGCCCAAACGCACCAAGAAGAATTATTAATTGCATAATGATGCTATTGTGCTCAGGTTGATGATATTTTTTCTTCTCTTTTCTAATTGTTGGTTTACCACTGTTGATTGGACCATGCAAAACTGTGATCAAAGTTCTCTCAATTACAGGAACCTACAGCTCTCTTTTGTATGAGACGACTGTTTAACATTTGCACCTATTCAGTTTGTGCACCGAGTCAGTTTATTGTGGTGCATAACGCTTAGTTTTTTGTATATATAATATTGTTCTGTACACGAGACTCGCTCACCCATGTTTTATAGGTGAGCTACAATTGTCAAGTGATGTTTTATGGGATCAGAACACATGATCCTCCTCCCAATTTTTCTTTTGTTTTTTTTTTCTATTTATCATTATTTGCAATTTTTTTGCAGTTTATAAGTCTCAATCAATTAATTGAACTATTCCAAATTTTTTATTAAGAGAGAAATTGCAATATACGCGATGTGGAGATTGTAGACAGGACTATTGTTGTGAACCATTATCATTTTTAGAAGAGCACTACATTTATTTTTGGGAATGAGGTATTCATGCATGTTTGTTGTTTTGATAAAATGAATCTAAGACGGTGGTTGTAAATGTAGAGTAAATAGAAGCAAATTCATGTTTGTTGGTTCATCCTGCTGTATAGTGATTTGGTTATTTGTGGAATTTTTTTAGGGGACTGAGCTTTTAGCAAAGGAGTGTGAAATATCACATTTATGGACATTGTAAAATTGTCAAACTTAAGATCAATTTGCATATGGTAATAAGACTCTAAATCTCTAAAGTGTAGCATGTGTAATATGCATGTGCACTATTACTAATATGAATAAAACGAGTTATTTAACTTTTTCATAGAAAATCTGCTAGAAAGCTTACTCGAATTGTATTTGAAATCCCTGAAAAGATATCTTCAACTTACGCTTCAATGTTCATTATACAATGACTGAATAAAGAATTTTAAAGTTATGTTAAGAAAATCAGTTACAATACGTGACCTCGTAGTGGCATAACAATTAGACTAGGCCCCTAGCCCTAAACTTAATTTCTAGGCTAATGGCTCGGCCCTAGCCCTAGCTAAGCCTCTAAAAGAAAAATGCTTGTGTGACAATCATTTTCACTCATCAAAACTTTACTTCATCATTTAAAAATCATTAATGTAAAAATCATTGATGGGTGTGCCACAAGAATAACACTACTCCCTCCCAAATGCCAATCCTAAGTAGGCTCATGTCAGGCTTTAGACTTTTTAATTTATTTTATTTTTAAACTAAAAAATTAATTTTCATTCATCTACTAACAAGAGCAATAATGATTGATTGAAGCGGAGATGAAAGGAGTGTGGACTTAGGGAAAGCTTCCCGTAAACAAAAGGGAGGTGAAAGGAGTGTGGAATTGATACACGTGGGTTGGGAATTCAGGAATTTTTTGTTAATAATGGAGCCAAATTAGGACTACATCAATACTCAATAAGCACCACGCACCTTGAGCCTGATGAAGGATTGTTCTCATCCACCACTACAACATGGAGGATCTAAGAATAAAATATTGGCAATAAAAAATGTTCAATAGGTATAGACAAAAAATATATTATGTACATGAATTTGTCTAAAAGATTCATAAAATAAAGAACAACTTATATAAATAATATTAAAAAAATATTTACTAACATAGTGCAAACAGAGAGAAATATTTACCAAAATGATATTCCTTTGGCTACATAGGCACCAACCAAATATTGTTGTTTGCATACCGGACCGGCCGGTCTGACCTGGTTTTACCGGACCCGGTGCAAAAAAAGAGCTGGTTCGAGTAAAAATCTGGGTTGGGTTGACCCGGCCGATTCAACCGCAAACCCGGCACTCCGGTCCGGTCCGGTTTTTTTTTTTAAAAAAAAACCATTTCTGAATTTCGGGGCGGGGCGAGTTGCGGCGTCAGGCGATTACTGTTCACTTCAGAATCACAGAGTCGGGCGAGGGTAGGGTTCACTGTTCACTTCAGAATATCGCGATGATGACTGGCAATCTGGAAGCTCGGTAGCCGACGGAGAAAATTAGGGCACAACCGCCATGGAAAGAGGCAATCTTCGGCCGTTCGGTGACTCATCTGCCCTCCTTCTCCATTTGCCGCCATTGCTGATTGAAAAGAAGGAATTTTGGCAATCTGGGCCGACGCTTCCTCTCCGACGAAAATCCATCTCCGGCAAATGTCTCTCTCCGTCGAAAACCTATCTCCGGTAAAAATCCCTCATTTCTCTTCTCATTAATTCCTTTCTTTCTCTTCTACGGCTCTGCCTCATCAATTCCTTTCTTTCTCCGGCGCTGCCTCACAATGATGGTTTTTTCTCCCTTACAGTGACAATTTTTTCTCCCCCAGCGTAGTTAGTACACTCTGTTGCCGTTCTGTTCTGTTCTGCACGCGATCTCAATTCCGTGCTTTCTCTTCTGGGATCTAGCTCGATCTAAGCAATTGGAGAAGAAGCCTTCTGGGATCTAGCTCGATCTGAGCAGTTGGAGAACTTGCCCAACGTCCAATACCTTCGGCCATTGTAAGTTTTAGCTTAAGTATATATTTTGGGAGACATTTCTGTATTATCTAAATTTACAAACAATAAAGGTTTTAAGTATTCTGTAGTCCAATTTGATCTCTTATTAAATTAAATTTTGTTGTTGACTTATTAAATCATGTGAACACTATATTTTTTTATTTCAAAGTGTTGTAAACTTGTAATTAGTTTGTGCCCAAAAAAATCTACTTATGTTTAATTTGAAGATTAGGATTTTTCATTTAAAGGAATTTTATGTGATTTGAGTTATCTACTTATGTTTGGTGAACATTGGAGTGGACAATGAATTGTTGTTTAATTTGGACTAATGAACTTAGAAGTGAAAAGTAGATGGTTTTTTATGATGTGAAACTATGAATGTTTGTTTATGTTTCTAATTATGATAAAAGTATGAGTTTGAATGAGTAGTGTAGGTTTAGATGTGGTTGGAATGAACAATATTTTGAACGGTTAAATATGTTTAAATAAGATTTTGAAACAGGTTTAACAAATTTTTTTTTAGTGTTACGGGGAAACTCTTGCAAATTTTTTTTTATGATGATGTCATCACCCGGGTCAACCCGGGTCGACCCAGCCCAACCACTAATCCGGGTTGGGGTCCAGGCCGGGTTTTAAAACATTGGTTTGCATGACTTTTTTTACAAAATATTTTATGATTTCGTCTTGTGTACTGATTTCGTCATTTAGTACAATGGACTGATTTGTCCTCTCTTCTTTGTCTTCACTTTCTCTCTTTCTCTCTCTTCTATTTCTCTCTATTCACTCTCCTTTCTCTCTCTCTTCTTTCTCTCTCTTTTTTTTGTCTCTTCTCTCTCTCCTCTCTTCTAAAGAACAAAATCATGATTTTTTTAAAAAAAGTATATTGGTTTTTCCCTTTGCAAATGCATTATATTATATTTAAAATTTATTGTTTAAATATGTAATAAATAAGAAAAAAATTTGATTAAATTTCTCTGAGCTCACCCTCATGCGCATGAGAGAGACAGGGAGAGAAAAAGAGAGAAGAGAGAAAAAGAGGGGAGAGAGATTGTGTGAAGTGAGAGACAGGAGAGAGAGAGAGAGAGAAGAGAAAGTGAAGAGAGAAGATAGGAGAGAGAGAAGAAGAGAGAGAAAGAGTGAAGAGAGGAGAGAGAGTGAATAGAGAGAGAGAAAGAAGAGATAGTGAGTGAAGAGAGAGACAAAAGAGAGAGAGAAGAGAGGAGAGAGGAGAGGGGAGAGAAAGAGAGAGAAGAGAGGACAAATCAGTTCATTGTTGATTTTATTTTGCCTTCACAAGGATGAAATCATTAAAAAATTTCAAAAAAAACCATACAGTTGGTGCCTACATGGCCAAAACAAACTCTATTTTGGTAAATATTCTTCTCTTTCCGCTATTTTGGTAAATAGTTTTTTAATATTATTTATATATTTTTCCCTAAAATAAATAGACAACAGTGGAAACACAAGGGTAAAGAGGCAAAAAGGTGATTAGAGATTCACGGGATGATTGGTGAGTTGGCTAGAACAGGAAGGTGGGAGTTTTGAGATTATGTTAGGCACGAGGTGAACATTGGTCTTTGGGAGGTCATAAATGCTCACTTAAGTGCCCATTAGATGCATCTAATGATGATCAAGAGGGGGCATTCTTGTCTCCTCAAACAGGTATGAGGTGATTGGTCCTTGGAAGGTCATAAATGCCCACTTAAATGCCCATTAGATGCATCTAATGATGGTCAAGAGGGGGCATTCTTGTCTCCTCAAACAGGCCACAAGGCTGGACCACCATAAGGTTTTTTGCCCCTTGGCCATATATAATTTTTAGGCCCTTACTCAGCTAATTTACGAGCCAGGTCAGTCCAACATGCTATCCTATAATTGTTTTAGGCTTTTAATCCTAAATTGCACGTAGATCTAGGAGCAATACCAAAGTGTTTCGAAGAAGGTTTACCTTGACGTAAGTTTACCTCCGCCCTAGATCTACCTAAGTGAAATGGTGTTGAATAAACTAAGGATTTACCTTATCAATTATGGAAAATGATATTTTCACATCAAAAACACACAACAAAAACTCACACATGTGTCTTAATTGGATTAGATACATGGGTCCAAGTAAACTTTGTGTGAGGCCCACTTATCCAATCCAATCAAAATGCTTGTGTGAGTTTTTGTAGGTGTTATTGTTGTGGGAATATCACTATCCATCAATTATCGAATCAATGATGGCTTGGTGTGCACTCCCACTCATTGTGGTGGGAATGCACACCCAGTTGATCAGAACCCCCATTTAAGTGCCCTAATGCACCCACACTGTGAATACGTTGCATAATATGTGCACCTTCGGTACAAACCATTCTATTCACCAAATCTAAAATACAAATCTATGGAAGATCATTTGTTTATATGCACTTTTTTAACTTACTTTCCTATGAAGAATTA